>OOIL02006049.1:956634-1059773 GCA_900332095.2 Cuscuta campestris
CCCCCCCCCCCCCCCCGGTGTTGGTTCTATAGTTTTGGAGGGGAGCGCACCCAAAATTGGTCCCTCCATTCCCTCCCCTCCCCTTTTATTCCCTCCAAATTGGGGTTTTGATGAGAGAAGCTTAAACATATGACTAATAATATATAAATATATAATCAATTTTACTATATTCTTATCAATGTCTCTCGTATGATATAATATGTTTTGAAAAATGACCAATATATAAAAATATAATAGTAAAATGGTTGTTACCTCTCCTCCCCTCCTCTTTTAAACCAAACACAGAATCATTCTTTTCTTTCCCCCTTCCATCTCGTTCCCTTACCTCCCATCCTTCCCCTTCCATTCCTTCCCATCGAACCAAACAGACCCTAAAAGCCACCTTGGTCACTGAAGTGGAAATGAATCAATATTCACACTTTATATCTTCTCAAGTATCAAGTTTATCCACATCATAATTTCATGTTTGAACCATGCATTGTGCTTGTTCTTTGTGCACAGGCAGAACTCTTTCCTTGTTTTTTATTGCTGTTACAACTGACCTGAGCGAGTTTAAAGTTTTCTGTTTTCCTAGTTTCAAGCCTTTTGGCCAGCCTTTGATTGCAGACTATGGTTCTTGGAAATTTATTTTGTACAGTTTACTTTCTCAGCTGCATGATATGTGATATCTGGTTGCAGATTAAAGAAGCCTTCCACAACTTCTTTTGTTCTTGACTGTGAATTAGTAGCATATGATCGTGAGAAGCAGAAAATTCTGCCCTTTCAGGTAAATATATGATCTAGTTATTCCTTTTTTTCCATGTTATATGTATTGAGCTGGGAAGGAAGACCATTTTTAATGTGAAGAATTTTGCGTTCCCGTATTTTTAATCTGTATAAACATGTTGTCATTTGACCAGTGAGAAGTTCATTTTGGGAACACCCTTTTCCCCTTCTCCGAAATTGCATTTTCTGCCTGTATCACGAATCTTTTCTAGATAATTTGAAGTTGCAGCCGATTGACTGGCAGCTCATTTTGTATGTCTTTTCTATTACTTCTTTTTAAATTATTTGGGAAGTCCTGTTGTTCAAAGAATTTGATTCATCTAATGATACTGAAACTTGCTTGCATCAGTCAGTACAGTTACCCTGTTCTTGAATTTTGTCAGAGCCATTAGCTTCATCTTGTTGATTTGATCATTTATTTATAGACTTGCTTTAATTGGGTGTTTTACCAACATTTGGTTTGTTCCTTTTATAAACATTTTGATTTTTATGCAGTCACGTGCATATAATTACATGTTTATGACAGATCCTTAGCACACGTGCTCGTAAGAATGTTGTTGCAAGTGATATAAAGGTGAATGTTTGCATCTTTGCCTTTGATATCTTGTATCTTAACGGACAGCCACTTATCCAGGAGCAGCTCAATGTTCGTAGAGAGGTACAAATTTTTTTCTTTATTAGTGAACATGTTTATTTTGTGTCTTGTATAATTTGTAAATGAAATGTGATTTTGGATTACGAATTTATCCACACTATACATTTCTTGGTCGTACAGAGAGTAGCATTGTAATTTTTTGTGACAACCACTTTTGCTTCTCCATTTAGCCAAGGAAGGATATATCTTTTAATATGAATTCCCATTTTCCTCAAATTTCGATTTTGTAAAGGAACCACTTTCATGTAGAACGGTTTGTGGGTGCACGGTTTGCAAAGATACATTATTCCTTAGTACGATGGAGAAACAAAGTGTGGGAGTTGAGATAAAAAAGCTCAATGCGAGTGGCCGTGTGCTCATTTATTTTATTGCTTTCTTATAAGGCCAATTAAGTGTTTGTCATTACATATGACTACACAAGGGGTAAAGTTACTTTCCATTGTGTTGATTCTTTTCCAAATATCTTTACCACTATGTTTGGCTCAAGGATTTTGGAAGGAAAAGAAAAGAAAATGATTTTCTCTCATTTTCCTCACCAAAATGGAAGGAATTTGGTTTTCCCTCCACTTGGTACATTTTGCCTCCTCATTTTCTTTTCCTTCCACTTTTCCTTTCTTTTCCCCTCTAACCAAACAAGAAAAATGGTTTTACACTTCATTTTCTTTTCTTTTCCCTTTCAAATTCCTTGAACCAAACATAGTGTACAAGTTTCATTGATGGAAAAGTTGAGTAACATAAAGTTGTTCGATATATTTCTTAGCTGTTGATGTTTCTATTGGTACATTGGTACACATTTAAAGTTTTTTCCATGAAGCTTGAGTGGAGGCGAGGCACACATGGGGCAAAATATGCTTTCTTGTCAAGATACCCTTTCAATTCATTTCCTACATGACGTTGGTGCTTAGGTCACATCATTGGGAAACATTTAGGTTCTTGTCTAGTTTCTTACCTTGAGTGCTGGTTTACAGTGCAGTGAAAAGAAAGATCTTGCTTTTGATGCCTTCAAGTGCTTTGTATTTACAAGGATTTTATTGACATAACCCCCCCCCCCCACCACCACCGCCAGCGCACACACACACACCAATAAATCAACAAATAAAAAATTAAAAGTAAAGCAAAATTAAAACCCCCCAGTTTTTTCGACAGTTAACACACTTTCTCGTGGTAGGATGAGGATATTTCTAAATCCTTGACTGTGATAATTTAATGACTGGACTAATCCTTCCTATAACAGATAACCTTTCAAAATCTCAAACTTCAAAATATGACTTGATAGTTATGTACAAGATTTAAACTTTCAACCATTATTTTAATACTTGCTATGTTTATATGTCAGTCATACTGGTGGATTTGATGGATACTGATGCAGTGTATTCTATTGATCTATGCATGACATTTACTTTGAGGAGGCGTTCACACTTACACGTCATATATACTTTTCACATCATTGTATGCGTTTGATCCTTGACTTTAAGGATTCATGCAGCATCTGTATAGCTCCTTTACGGAAGAAGCTGCCTTTTTTCAATTTGCCACGAATATTATATCGAATGATCTTGAGGAAATAACGAAGTTTCTTGAAGCTTCTGTAAATGGCAGGTAACTCACTTTTCCCCTTAGAAATAACCATTCTACATTAAGTTTTGTGGATTGTCATTGACCATAAAAATAAACAGCATACCTTATGGTGAAAACTCAAGTCCCCAATAAATTGTAGGCATTGAATGGGAGAAAAGTTTGCAAACCAATGTTAGTGATGCCATTTACAAATATCACCTTAATGGAGTTTGGATAATTGTTCCGAAATACAAAGTATATAGAAGGGTTTTTGGTCTTCAGTTTTTAACTTCTTATATTGGGTTATGACCCACAAGCATACATTTTCATGAAGTCATGCATCGTTTCATTGCAGTTGTGAGGGATTGATCATCAAAACACTGAGCAAAGATGCTACATATGAACCCTCTAAACGCTCAAATAACTGGCTAAAATTGAAAAAAGATTACATGGAGAGGTAAGTTTAGGAAACTAATTCGCTGTAAAAGTGTAAAGTTAGCTACATACTCCTGATTGTTATCCTTATGGACAAAAAATGTATATTTTGTGATATGCAGCATTGGCGACTCCCTTGATTTGGTACCAATCGCTGCTTTTCATGGCCGGGGGAAACGTACTGGTAAACTATCTTGTGTGAACTCACCAATCACCCGCTCACTGTATGAAATTCATTTAAGATGCCATTTTATGTTTTATATCTCATCCCTCTTTGCCTACCATATTGATACCCATGAGTAAATGAGGAATTGGTTCCCTAGCATAGCTATTATCCGTGATGAATCTTAGACACTTTCTCTTTCAGGTGTGTATGGTGCTTTCCTACTTGCTTGTTATGACAGTAACAATGAGGAGTTCCAAAGCATTTGTAAAATCGGTAAGTGGTTTTCTTGCCAGAAGAGAGTATTAATTTTAATTAACTTTACCTATTATTGTTATTATTATTATTATTTAGTAATACACTTATATTTACTTTTCAATTTGACAAATTCAAAGGTCACATGATTTTTTGACATTGGTTGGGTGACACATAAGAATGCCACTAAATTGTCAAAAATAAATGTCTCGCTGGAATTGCTCTTTCAATATACTAAACTTTTAGTGACACTGGATAGGCACGGGTTTTTCTGAAACAATGCTTGAAGAGCGTTCTACCAGTCTTCGTTCTAAAGTTATCCCAAAGCCAAAGGTTAGGTTATGTTTTTCATCAGTTATTAATCTTTCTCTTAATCAGTTCTGTGTCTCTTGTGCTCATTACTTGTCCATGACACACATTATCTGCAGTCATATTACAGGTATGGAGAAACTCTCAATCCAGATGTATGGTTTGAACCGACCGAGGTACACACTTATCTTTCTCTACCTGTGACAAGTATATGATACTGTTTTTACTGGAGACGTACTCTCTCTGTCTGGGGTTAGTTGTCTATCTTTCCTTTTTAGACATCCAAAATCAACTGTCCTGTTATTAATTTTGGAGAATAAAATTATATGAATTGCCGAACATACTCATGAGGTATAACAAACATTATTCCATATACTTGGTGACATATATGAAATAACACACACAATGACTAGTTTTGCCATTGTATCATACTTCCTCCGTCCCAGAATAAACCACTCTTTCCTTTTTGGTGTGTCCCAACATAAAAGCTCATTTTTTTTCTAGTATGGACTATGTTGTCATCATTATTTCTTTCAACTGTTTCAATTCAATTCCATCCACACTTCACTCTTCAACACTTTTCTTAAGCTTTTGTGCCCAATCAAACTGGACTTTTAATTTGATGTATTTTGGAAACTAGACAATTGAATCCAGATTTCAGACAGTGGAAGTAAAACATAGTAGTATTACAGTATTACTCAATCTTACCATTTCATCATTTAGGTTTGGGAGGTAAAAGCTGCAGACCTTACTATCAGCCCTGTTCACCGTGCAGCCAATGGTATTGTGGATCCTGAAAAGGTATATGTTAGGTCTCTGATATGTCTCCGAAATTTTTTCTTTGATCAAAATAATACCCCTTGTCGTTGTATTATATGATTTCTCTACATAAATGTGTGTACTATGGCTGCTTAAGAGTTGAGGGTTCAAATTCCAAGAATTTTGAAATAAGTGTTCATCCATCACCTTTTTTTGTTGCAAAGGGAATCTCTCTGCGATTTCCACGTCTGATTCGTATTCGAGAAGACAAGACTCCAGAACAGGCCTCGTCTGCAGAGATGGTGAACACAATTATTACTTCAAGTTTCATTTTAGCACTGAATGCTATATTGCTATAGTAGTTAAGTTAGCACCTTATTTGCATAAATTCTTGTTGGCTCTTAACACCCTTTCTTCCTTTTTCTTTCTCGCCCCTTCTCAGGTTGCAGATATGTATACTGCCCAGAAACACAATCAACAAAATAATCAGGTTGAAGATGAAGACTGAAGACCCCAATAGTCAAACTTTAATAGTTAAGAGCTAAAGCTCATCACTGCATGTTGCAGAAAATAACATCTTTAAACATTTGTAAGTTGTGATCCCTTCATACATATTGAATCATTTGCAGAAATTGTGTCATAGAGCAATTCTTCACTTTTTTTTTCTTGATTTTTTTGGGGGTCTTGTTTGGGAAGGCTAAAGAAGGATTCTTGCAGGTTGGTGTGTCATAGCTTCCTTGCTTAAAGATGCTTTCTGCTTTCCCTTGTGGGCTTGTACAAGAAGGTGCCAGTTCTAAAGCTTCAGTTCCTTTTCTGCAAAAGAGAAACAAAATCTATTGAAGTAGTGTAAGTGGATGATCCTTGCCCACCCATAAAATTGGGCCATATTATAGTGACACCAATGTTAACACTATATATGATAACAATGTGTTTCGCAGATGCACATATACAATAACTATATGTGAAATTGTCCGTGAATCACATTCGTGTCATATCTTTCTCGGTAAAATTGTTTTTAACTATAGGTGCGGTAATTCTATAGTCGATCTAAGGTTCACACATTTTTACGTGGATTCAGAGATGAGGGTGGTAAGTAGATGATTACTACCACAAGAACATTATTTTTTCAAAAGAAATTTAAAAAAATACTTTTGATGTGAGAAAGTATGGGTTGGACCTTAGTATATTACAAGTTCTGTGATTAAGAACGGACAAACAGGGAAGAGATTATAAAATACCGGCGTATCATTCAAAAATAAATCTAAAAAAATACTACCACCATCTTAAAATAAACATCTCGTTCACTATTTGTCTATTTATTTGAATAAATTATCTATTTTCTTAGTTTAGTCATTACAAATTTAATAAAATATTATAGTTATATTGTTTTTTTATTTTGTAAATTTTTTGATGTAATTTTTAAATATATAAAGTTTAGTTGTATTTCCACGCCAATCTTCTAATGAATTGAATTAAAAATAAATTTAACCAAACATCATAAACTCCAAAGTGAAACGTATTTTGAGAAAGGAAAAAGTATTTCATTATAAAATACTCTCCGTCTTCAATTGTTTAAAATATTTTGGATAACGTGTAAAATATCATTTTTTAAGATCATTTTATTTACAAATAGATAGAGAAATAAAAAGTACAAATTACTTCATTCAAAAGTATATCAAAAGTTCTACAAAACAAGAAGCAACAAAATATATGGGTATTATTTTATGAAATAGTCAACCAAAACGAGTAAACAAACAAAAGCTATCGAGAGGTTGAAATAGTAATTCTAACATTCTTTTTTAGACGAAGGGAGTATTTTACGGGGTAATATTTACTCGGTTTGGTAGTATTCTGTGTCATTAAAAAAATATTGATATAATTTCAAAAGTACAGTATGTGATTAAATTGTTTTAGAAGAACAGAAAAGGTTTTGAACTACAAAGTCTTAACGTTAATAAAAAATAAATACATGTGAAATTTAATTTGACACAATCCAAAAATAAACATGTTATTTTCTCGAGTCGAAAAGAGTATTTATCAACATTAGCGCTTCAGATTTTTAATGTTCTTCAAAGGTAAAAAAACAATTGATGTTATAGTTTATCTTTTATTTCGAAAAAGTCACATTAGACGAAAATACTAAGACGAATGAGATAATGTTTGATTTTAAAATTTTAAGTATATACGAGTACAATAATATTAAACTGTCTGTCCAAAAAAATTACCTTTACAATTTATGATTCACGATGCCTCAAACATTCACAATATGAATAGGAAGTGGTAAAATTTTCATCGGAGGGAAGGAGTGTAAAAAATTTAAAATGAAAAAGTTAGATAACAATACGATAACATTAAAAACTCGTTTGAAAAAAGAATTTATTCACTAAAGGTTAAGAGTAATAAAAAAAAATAAAATTTTAACATTAGTTTTATCACATCAGATTTCAGTTAAGGTTCTGTGAGAGTTGACCCATTTTAACGGGTCATCTTAGAGTTTGGGCATCTTCAATTTCGTTTAACAAAACCTTTGATAAACCGAGTTTGTATTTTTCGGATTAATTTTTACGAAGTCCAATAATAGTAATACAACTTTGAACTAAAGCCTTGAATGTTTGTCCTTTGTTTATATGTGTCTTGCTTCCAAAAAACACAGGCATTTAAAGTTCAACATCCGGATTCGTGTAAGAATATATGTCTGTGAGGAATTTGTAATACGCCAAGTAAAGAAGATACGGAGTATTCTGTATGAAAGGCGGTAAATGTTACTAATAATCTACTACCTATCACCTCATACCTTTTTACTAATAATCTATCTATCATATCTTACTTTTATCAATTACATCAAAGGTATTTTTGGAAAATCAACACCAAAATATTCCTCCCTTAATTTTCCAAAAAGTCAATAAGGGAACTTCTTTCGGGACGGAGGGAGTAGAATATAAAGATTTTATTATTTTAAGGTACAAAAGTTAATTGTTTTACAAATAACGAAAGACTTCTTTGTAAACTACATTACTCGTATAATTTTCATTTATCAAACTTTTAAAACATTTATTTATTTAAAGACTTCTTCATGATTTTCTACTCCGAAAGCATGAATCTTATTTAAGAACTCAAGACAGTGTAAGTCATTCAAAAAATTTGAAAGAGGCTAATTACGAAAAGTGATTGAGATTTGATAATGACTGTATTTAAAGTATGAAAAAATTAAAGGTATATATTATTCAATATGTTTCCATGTATTAAAGGCACACCTCTTAAAACGATGTCTCCATAAAACGTTTGGGCCTGGATCTCTAAATGGAAAATTATTAAACTGAAAGCTTATTTGGTTAGAATTATTACACGATAATAATAACTAAGTACGATAATATTATTACACGCTATATTATTATTATTATTATTATTATTATTATTATTTCACGATAATAAATTAATAATGATTAAACACATTAATATTATTGAACGGTATGTTAGTATTATTATTTTTCTACACGGTAATACATTATTTATTCTTGCTACAAAGTAATTTATGATTTAATTATTATTTCTATATTCAACACTTAACATATGTGTCACCATTTCTATGTATTACTTTGACATTTTTTTATATTTAATTTCTTTGATTATTTTTTATTTTGATTTTTATAATTGTGCCTTCCTTAAATGCATAAACTTATCATTTTAAATTTCTTCATAAAATATTTGGCACCGAATCTCTAAATGGAAACATAATTAAATTGAAAGTTTATTTTCTTAACATAATCACACCGTAATAAATTAATAATGATTAAATATGGTAATATTAAGTTTGACCATGTTCTCTTAATGGAAACATTTTTAAATTGAAAGCTTCTTAGATTAGAATTATTAGACGATAATATTGACTAAGTACGGTAATTTTATTACAGAATATATTATTACATTATTCTTACATGGTAATAAATAAATAATGATTAAATACGGCAATATTATTACACGATATATTCATATTATTCTTGTTACACGGTAATACATGATTTATTCTTATTACATAGTGATTTATGATTTAATTATCATTTATTTATTCAACACTTACTATATGTACCACCATTTCTATGTATTACTTTGACATTACTTTTAGATTCGATTTGTTTCCCAAAAAGAAACAAATGGTTTGTATGATTAAAATGGTTTGTTTCTAAATTGGAAAAGGAAACAAATGGTTTGTATAATTAAATGGTTTGTTTCTTAATTGGAAATTCTATAAATTACAAAACTATAAATTTAATGCATTAATTAAAAAATTTACACCTTAACGTGATTGTTACCTTTTATGGACAAATATTATTCCAAGTAATTATAATAATAATAGTAATAATTAGGCGTTAATAATTACCTATTTAAATAGGAAACAAAATATAAAAAATCTCTTGCACTGTCACTTTCTTTTTTATCACAATCAAGTAATTAGGCAAAATTGGTTAGAAAACAAATTACTCCCTTCTTTATTTTATCAGAATAGAGTGATTATGCCTGCAAAATTTCCTTTAATTTATCATTCTAAATAGGTAATATTACAAAAACAATCATAGAGCGGTCCAGGAGATAAGTGCATAGGGCGGGAAAATAATTTCTCTTCTTATAAGAATATATAATGATGGCTCGTTTTAAAAGCATGCACTAATATAATTCTTTTTTTTTAAATTTTTAAAAATTACTCTAGTTATTAAACCATTATTTTTTAGTTTGTAAATTTTATTTTTTTCTTAAATTAATGATGTGTCGTTTCAAAGCATGCATTAGTATATTTCCTTAATTAAGGTAATAATTGCCTAAATTACATCATATTTCCTTAAAATACACATGGCATTAATAAAAACACATGGTATTAATTTTGGTAATTAAATAAAAACGCATTAAATACACACAGTATTTCCCCTTTTTATTTCGAGTAATACAAATGGATTAATAATAACCGTAGATTAAATGTAATAGATTAAAATCAACGGTCCATAGACCATAGCATTTGGGCGGGAAAAAAGCATGGGGCAAAATTCCCCTACTTTTAAGAATAGGATATAGACAAACATATATATAGTCTCACATGTTACCTTCATATACATAACCGATTTACGGAGTAATTGTTAAAGGCTTGATTGGTGAGTTTCAAATAATTGTACGTTATGATATGAATTTCAAAATGAAGAGAAATGATGTATGATCTGATATCTAAATTGAAAATGTTTAGAGAGATCTGAAATTATGGTTTATACTAATGCCGTTCAATTGGATCGATAAGATTCAATCCGACTAAAAGTTTCATATATCCAAAACTTTTTAATCAAGGAAAAAATCATTTCATATCCGATCAATTTTTTTGGTTATCCGAGGTCGATATATACAAAATTCCGAATTGAGATCAATGGATTATCTGAAATATTTTAAATCTCTTATATACCCAACACTTCCAAAAACGCAAAATGCGAATTATAATTATGGATTTGGAATTAGGGATAATAATTCCAATTCTATTTTGATAGTACAAAAATATGTGGATTTGGAATTGGTAGCGCCAAAAATGAATTGGAATTGGACAATTCAATTCCATCCAAATCAATTCTATAGAATTTCAACTCTCAATTTAATTCCAATTCCGTCAATTCCGTATACTAAACAGGCCCTTATAGTAAAATGTTAGAACGCTTTATGTCTTTGAAGTAGAAGCTAAAATACAGACATTTCTTAAAAGTAGAATATTCTCGCAATTAGCATATATATATATGAGAAATTTACTTAAATAGCACTAAAACATAATGACTTTCCTTAAATAGCACCACATGTGTTTTTCTTCCCAATGTAGCACTTTTAGTCATTATGCATTAGTCATTATTCAAGTAAATATTCGCCATCACTGGAGATTATGGACATTATTAAGTGCTATTTAGGGAATAAAACAATTTAAATGCTATTGAGAGAAATGACTTAAGTTTTAGTGCTATTAAGTGCAAATATTTCTTATATATATTGAGAACTTTTAGAAAAATACGCAAGTTTTGATTAAAAAAATTTTTTAGGCTGAAATTAATGTCACTATTAATATTTATATGCTAAAATTACTTCAAGGTTGTCTTTTCTCGCAATTTATCTAAGTTCATGATTTCTAATAATAGAATTTCTTCTTCATGAACTTTTGAGTTACTTCATAATTTTTGAATATGTAAATTAAATTAATTTTAAATCGTATTTAAATAAATTAAATTCAAAAGGAATTTGGTAAAAAAAAGCATAGTCTACAAGTAAACCTTGAACTCGAGTTTATTATTTAGAGACGGAAAATTTCCAAAACATTCATATCTAATAACATGTTTTCTTAAATTAGTTCTTAATAAGTAATAATTACCAACATGGTCCTTTGTAATTGAGATTTATTCCCTAAATAGTCCTCCATAAAAAATGTCTATTAAATGCTAGTCAAATAGAGAGTATTTTGATATTTTCTACCATCGAGATTTAAAGTATGTGTTTGAAATGCTCCTTTATAATTAAGTATGTTTCCAAACTGATAATTTATAAGTGAATGGTTTTCCCGAAATGGAGTCCATGAGCCTGCTCGGGATGGTCCGTTCTTCAAACAGCCACCCACTTAATTTGAAAAGATTATTTTGAAGACTTATTCATAGTTTAGATGATAGAAATACAAAAATACTCTCTATTTAACTATCATTTAATCTGCATTTTGACAAAGAATTATTTAGAGAATACATCTCAATTACAAAAGACCATATTAATAATTATTGCTTATTAGGAACTAATTTTGAAAAATCGTTTTGAAAAATTACTCTAATTTCAAACCCATTTCGGTCGTTATCAGATGTGCTTTTGCAATACAAAGAAACGTCTTGATCAACCATTCAACCATAGGAATGTTCATGATATTCCTAGGCATGGTAAAGCCCTAACATTTTTTATTTAAAGGTTTGCAAAAGTCTAACTTTCAAAATACAACTTCCCTATTCCGTGGAGAAATTTCAAATACCTTTAGCGAGATGATCAAAAGATTGAATAAATATATGACTAAATTTTTTAAAAAAATAAAGTTTTTTTAAAAAATATAGGCTAAGACATTGTCAAGGAACCAATTCAACCAAAAGCTCAAGCTTTTGGTTGTGGCCCAAGAATGATTGTTATATACTCTAGCACGCCCCCTCACGTGTAGGCGTAGTCTTTTTTCGAGCCTTGCACGTGAAATTTTAATTTTTTTTAAACTGGGTGTCGCGGAGTTTCGAACCCGTGACCACTTAGTCAACGAGGCTCCGATACCATGTCAAGGAACCAAATCAACCAAAAGCTCAAGCTTTTGGTTGTGGCCCAAGAATGATTGTTATATACTCTAGCACGTCCCCTCACGTGCAGGCGTGACCTCTTTGAACTTTGCACGTGAAACCTTAATTTTTTAAACTGGGTGGCGGTGAGTTTCGAACTCGTGACCTCTTGGTCATCAAGGCTCTGATACCATGTCAAGGAACCAATTCAACCAAAAGCTCAAGCTTGAGGTTATGGCCCAGGAACAGTTATTTATATTCTAACACGCCCCCTCACGTGCAGGCGTAGTCTTTTTTCAGGAACCAATTCAATTAAAAGCTCAAGCTTGTGGTTGTGGCCCAGAAATAGTTATTTATATTCTAACAGATATTACATTAATACCACAATATGATCGACCTTTTATGATTAAAAAAAAGGATGAACCCCATCCCCAAGGGTCTCCTCAGACCTAGCCGGACGGTTACTGAGAGAAGATAATTGAACTTTGATAGTAGACTAGTGCCAAAGAGTGGAGCTTGCACATGTTAATTGTAGAAGTTCTATCCTTAGCATAGTTGCTTAATTCTCAGCGCAGTTATCAAGAATCAAACTCGGGTATTGATTCCATAAGATACAAAAACTTGATATTGTGTGCTGGTATTTTCATACTCTGTAGTATTTATTTACATTATATATTAGTCGGATTAATACTTTTCGGCCTTATAAATTCTGTTTTGGTATAAAAATATTAAAATTCTGATTTTAGTACATAGAATATTTTTTAGTACTATTCCATTCGTCCTAATACATTCTTCTCAGTTACTATTCACATGGTCAAATTTTAATCACTTTCTTTACCTATTTTCGTTAGATATTTGTTAAAATAATAAATGATTGTCACCTCCTTTCTTTACCTATATAGCTAGTTCTCCTCTAAAAGTAAAAAAAAAAAAGAAAAAAAGTGAACCATGAGTTTTGTTCATCAAAAAAATTCAAAAATGTTTTGGGTGTTGTTTAGGATCAACGAAAGGTTAATCAAGTGATAATGACGTGACTATTATTATGTAATTATATGAGTTGTGATTAAGAACGTACAAACACGGAGTAAGCGATCATCATCTTCTGATTAATAATGCATGATTACATCTAATATAATTGTTCATAGACGTTAGACTTTCCACAGGAAAAAGATTCTATAATATTGATTAATGCGTCCTTAATTTTCAAATATCGATTACAAATATGCACATTGGGTGTATATCATTTTTGTGTACCTTCTCATATAAAAAAATCTTATTTCAAAAAACAAATGTTTATTTAAGTAGTAAAAAGTGTTTATTTTTCTCATATATAGGTCCATGGTTGACTTTAGATCCAACATAGAATTTGCCTACAAATAGATCTAAAAAATATTACCTTCATCAAAAAATAAACTTTTGTTAATTTTCATGACTAAATTTTACTACGACAAGATTCTCTTGACACTGTCATTTACTGTCAACGGATGACACTCGCTTATTTCGAGCACATCCAGTACTCCAAATGCAAAATTGATTGTTTCTATCCGCTTTAACCCACCCCTTAAACCTCCTACCGCACCCCTACCCCAGTCCCACCCCTACACCCGTTCCACCCCCGCACCCCCACCCTAGACCCCCCCCTTTTACCCCCTCCAATGTGTGGCTATTACGCATTGCAAAAAAGCAACACATTTATAGGGGTAAAAAAGAGGTCTAGAGTGGGGGTGGACTGGGGTGGGCGTACGATGGGAGGTTTATGGGGTGAGTTAGGGAGGTAGGAACCATCAATTTTGGAAACGGAGCATCGTATGTGCTCGAAATAGGCGAGTGTCATCCGTTGACACTAGATGACAGTGTCAATGGAAACCTGCCAATTTTTTATCTACTTTCTTTGTCTAATTGCATTACTAAGTCGATAAAGTAATACAGTCGTTTGAATTCTCAATTTTCAATTCTAAAATTTGAATTTTTGGATTACAAATAAAAAAGAAGAGTGTATAATTTTATAATTAATCTTTGGGATTTAGAGAAATTTAACTCAAATTCATTTTTTCTCGATTCTAAAATAAGTATAATTTAAGTTAAATTTCAAATCGAAATTCAAATTTAAGTTTCCAAACATATGAAATTATTTCTCAATTTATGTCATCATGATGTATGAGCTAATATGTTGCCTCCATTGTTAAAAATAGAAATATTTTCAATAAATAATGCTAAAAATCAACCACTTAAACCTCCATGTATGACAATACAAATGATTTTATACTTGCACAGATGATAATCGTCTGTGTTATTCACAAATGATTATCGTCTGTATAATTATAAAATTGTCTGTATTATCATGGGTGGGTCTGTGGTTGGGAGGGGCGCTGTAGCACGATCCATTTTCAATAGCTTTCAACAAAATCGTGAAAGTAAATAAGAATGAAAAAAAACAAAGGTTTGTTTGGTGGTTTTGTTTGGACCATTCTATTGCATATAGCACAAGTTTTTGTGTTGATAAATGTGCTTGACAATATTGGCAAGTCATGTGCTATTATTCTAGTGGAGTAAAATTTGGGGAGATGAAAAAGTAAAATTATACGGAGTATAGAAATTGAAAGTGAAAACAAAGAGGAGGTGTTGAAAAATTGGAAAAAGTAAGTAGAAAGAGATGTTCCTTTTCATATATGTCTACAAGTCCACAAAATGCCTGTTGGATTGCACCGTGGCGGGGGAACCGAAAATGGTTGAAATTACGAACACCCAAACGCGGCTTCTGTTTCACTTTTTTTAACTCCGTATAAAAATTAGGAGCATGCTATGTACCCAAAATTTGTACCCCATTTGTATACCAAAGTTATGCACCAACATTTTAATGGTTCACACTGACACAAAGTGTTGGTGCGTTAACAAAAATTTACACTGACACAAAGTGTTGGTGCGTTAACAAAAAATTAGCATTACACCAATACAAAATGTTGGTGCATCCCTGCGGTGTACAAAATAAGGTACAAATCTTTGGGGTACAAATAGCATTATCTTAAAAATTATCCCACCAACAAATGCGCCACTACCGAATAATTTATTTTTTGTTACGAAATTAGTGACTTCATCCTATTTCAATTAATATCATATTTCAATTAATTAGGCTAATTATTATAGAATGATAGATTAAGATATTGGAAAGAGTAATTTACCTAAATAGGACTAAAACATAATGACTTTCTCAATATAGGACCATATGTTTTTATTTCCCAATGTAGGACTATTGTCATTATCTATTAGTCATTATTCAATTAAATGTCCAACATCACTTGGACATTATTCTTCTCTCTAGACATTATTAAGTCTTATTTAGGGAATAAAATAGTTTAAGTCCTACATTGGAAAATAACTTATGTTTTAGTGTTATTCACTGCAAATTTTACTATTGGAAAAAGTGCATCGTTTATTCCCGAACTCTTAAGAAATTGTACGGTTTATTCCTGAATTTTAAAAAGTGCACCGTTTACCCCTCGAACTATTCGAATATTGCGCCATTTGCGCGATTCAGCCTTGAACATTAAAAAGTGCACTAAATACCCCCGAAAAATTTAAAAAATTTCACCGTTGGTCCTGAAATACTAGATAGGGATTGCGTTGCTCCCACACCCGAGAATTGCGAGTATGATTCATCTAGCCCTTGTTAATTCTTGAAATTACACTCCTCCTAAATTATCTTCTTTATTTAACACAACCCTAGTAGTTGTCATTGTTCATCAATCTAGGATCTTCGAATATCAACCGTCGTGAGAAGAAGGCTCTTTCAAGGAGACAATTTGAAGCTATCTCTGATGGTCAAGTCTGACTTAGATCTATAGTATGGTACAGTCATGTATGTTACGCCTCATTCAATTAAAAAACTTTGTAATCCACATTGCGATTGAATTGATCGTGAGAAATAATGCAATACCATCTTCTCTATATACTGGAACAACTTGGATGGCTTGCATATTATCTGGCCAAGTACCACGTACTCGATATGATGCAAGTGTACAATGCTTTGAATTTTTTTAGGGGTATTTGGTGTACTTTATAAGTTAAGGGGTAACCCGTGCAATTTCAGAAGAGTTCAGGGATAAGCAGTATACTTTTTAAAGTTTAAGAGTAAATTGTGCAATTTTTGAATAGTTCGAGGGTAAATGGTACATTTTTCTCTTAAGATATTCATTGTAGAGCAATATTTTGACCAATCTTTCCCACTTGTAGATGTATTAAATTGAGTTGTATTAGTGTCCATACTAAGTCACTCCATTATAAATAAAGGCTTAGTTCCCACTATTAAGAACAACAAGAAAAGTGAAGAATTAATAGAGAGAAGAAATCAGAAACATATCATATTTATCTTCATAATATCTAACTTTTTTCATTTATAACACGTTATCAGCACAAATTTGCTCAAAATCTTTTAGTATTTTTTTTCATTTTATAACTCATCCTATGCTCACACGGTCCAAAAATCATATCTTCAAGTGCTCTCTCAGTTCGCCTTGCACCTTTTGCCGAGTCTGAGCCCTCCATTGTCTCTCAGGCTCTTCTCGTCCCTCAATGGTGGCAGGCTATGTCAGAAGAGATTGATGCCCTGGTTTGTAATCACACTTTGGACTTAGTTCCTCCTACTTCGACTACTAATCATGTTGGTACCAAGTGGGTTTTTCACATTAAGCATAATTCCGATGGCTCAATTGCAAGGTACAAGGCTTGTCTTGTTGATAAGGGTTTTCATCAGCGTGAGGGCATTGATTATCAGGAAACCTTTAGTTCGGTTTTTAAGTCATCCACTATTTGCCTTGTTCTTACTATTACTCTCAACTTGGGTTGGTCTCTTTGGTAGTTGGATGTTAACAATGCTTTTCTTCATGGCCTCTTATATGAAGATGTGTTTTTGACCCAGCCATAAGATTTTGTTGATCCTAACTGTCCTCATTATGTGTGCCAGCTATGTAAGGCTATTCATGGTCTTAAACAGGCTCCCCGTGCCTGTTATTCCGAGCTTTGCCAATTTTTACTTTCTCATGGGTTTCTCAATGCCAACTCTAACACCTTTCTTTTTATTTGTCATCATCAGAGGGTTACTATATATGTTTTAGTTTATGTTGATGACATTATTGTTACTAGTCTAATGAGATTGCTACCCAGCGATTTCTTCAGTCGCTTGCCACAAGGTTTTCTATTAAGGATCCTACTCTTTTATCTTATTTTCTAGGGGTTGACATTGTCCATTCTCCTCAAGGGCTACTTTTGTCTCAAAAGAGATACATTATTGATCTAATACAGTGGACGGGCATGTTGGATGCTAAGCGCGTGTCCCTTGTCTACTACTGATTCTCTGACTCTGCATTCTGGTGCACCATTTTGTGATGGGACCGAGTATCGAGCCACTGTTGGCACCCTTCAGTATTTGGCTCTCACTAGACTGGATATTGCCTTTGTTGTGAACAAGCTCTCTCAGTTCATGCACCGACCCACTACTGAGCATTAGGCCACAGCAAAGCGGCTTCTTTGCTATCTCTGTGGGACTCTCGATTATGGGCTTCTTTTATAACCTACTAGTCGGTTTGAACTTCATGCTTTTTCTGATGTTGACTGGGCTGGGAACAATGATGACTACACTTCCACTGTTTACATTGTGTATCTTAGAGGTAGTGCTATTTCATGGTGCTCTCAGAAGCAACGAACAATTGCTCGTTCTTCGACAGAAGCAGAATATCGTGTTGTTGATTCTGCTGCAGTTGAGATTCAGTGGTTAACTGGTTATCTTCCTTACTTTCAGAATTACGTGTACCTTTGGTTTCTCCTCCTGTTATCTAATGTGACAATGTAGGGGCTACCTATATATGACCCAGTCTTTCATTTGCGGATGAAGCATATTGCCATTGCTTTTCACTTCATTTGTGAGCCGATGCGTTGTAGCTTGCTTCGGGTTGCTCATGTTTCTTCTCAGGATCAGCTGGCTGATGGCCTGACAAAGCCCTTGCCTTGTACACCTTTCCTATTAATGCGTGACAAAATTCGACTCAATCACCGTCGTCCATCTTGAGGAAGCATACTGAGGATATATTTGTCACTGTTCTCCTTGCTTCATTTATTGTTGTCATTACTACATCTTTCTTTCCTGATCTATTTACACGGATTGCTCAATTGTAACTCATGTGTGTAATATGATAAATTTTCATCTCTAATCTCATTAGTACTAAAAATGCTAGTGTAGTCAACATTTAACAACCAAACAAGGTCTCTATAGAAAAAGTTATCAAAAAAACTATAATATGGACCTTAATAAAAAAGGACGAGCCCCACTCCTGAGAGCCCCTTCAGATCTGAGCGGACAATAAAAAGGAGGATGTAAATTAAACTTTAATCGCAGATTTGTGGTGGGAGTAGAGTCTCACTGATACTTGCAGATGCTTAACATAATTGCCGCTCAGCACAGTTGCAAAGAATCAAACTCGGATATATCCTTAGCACTCATTGTCTTTGCGAATTGCGCAATGCCCGCGACAAATTGAGCATTAATAAATACTTCCTTCATCCCCATGTTTATTACAATTTTATTTTCTTTCTCCTTTCAATAACTTTTGTTTAATTATGTGTTTTCATTGATTATTTGATAAAACAAAATATTCTTATCACCTTTTGTTTTGTAGAACTTTAGATTTAATTTTTTAATTTGTAATATCTATTTCTTATTGATGTACTAATTAGTAAATAAAATAATTTAAAAAATCATAAGATTTTAAATCGTAATTTCCATTTTATAATTAAAATAGGGACGAAGAGAGTAACACAAATAATTGTAAGTAAACATCAAATCAGCCAAAAAGGCTAAAACCCAAGCCAATAAAAATGACATGATCACGTTAGTGTATATGAATGAGATCCTCCTCCTGATTTGTGGAACCCATCCCGAAAATGAAAGCCCTCTCTCTCTCTCTCTAGCTACTAGCCCCCGCTGCCCCAATTTCCATCTGATCTTTGCTTCTTTTTTTTTTTAATATTTTATTTTGTTGGATTAAATTTTTAATTCGTCCCACCGCACTAATCCTTGATTCCTAACATCCATGTAACTTGTGCACCTTTCGGAAGCAAAAGAGTTCTATCATTATCAGTTTCTAATTAGCCAGCGACTAAAAGCATAATACTATTATTGGTGAGGATTTTTTATGTTTTGCAAAAAAACTAATTCAACCAAAAACTTAATATTATACCCCTCTGTCCCCCATAGATCTTTTCAATAGCCCTTTTTCTTTGTCCACAATAGATCTTCTCATTTCGTTTTTTAACAATTAAAATACCACAACTACCCCCACTTACTTTATTTATTACACCTCACCCACCTCATTTAATACACTCCACCTATTTTTCATTAAGGGTATTATGGTAAACTTTCACCTTTTTTCAACTCTCCTTAAAAACCACCAAAAGTCAAAATGAGAACATCTTAGGGGGACGGAGGGAGTAATAGAGAAATGTTTAGGTTTTGTAAAAAATTATTGTTAGTTCAAGCATGGAGTGCTTTTTGGGGTGCATACCATTTTTGTGGATTTTTTTAAATAATTTTTTTAAAAAATAGATGCTTATTTAAATATTCCATCCGTCCCTGAATATTTGTTGTATTCCTGAGGTAAAATATCAAGCTTTTTCAATTTATTTTATTTACATATTGGTATAGAAATAAAAAATAAAATTTACATATAAAAAAACTACATGAATAGTTCTTCAAAATAAGAGGTGTCAAGAATATTTTATTTTATCAAATAACCAATGAAAACGTAGAAATAAACAAAAGTTCCCGCAACTGCTGAAAAGCAAATGTTGCAAATATTTAGGAACGGAGGGAGTAATAAGTACTCCGTATATGTTTATTTTAATCATATGTAGGAATTTGCCCCAAACATGACATATCACACTTTTTGTTACTTTATCTGAAATTAAAACTTTGTTTATCTTGCCACAAGTAATTATCTAGATCGAGCATGAAAGGTCGTTGGATGGGTTCGTCCTTTTTCAGTTTTTATTATGCCTAAAATTAAACACTACAGAAACTGCTCAAATAACGAAGGAAAACTTCCGTCGCCATAACCTAATTTCCGTAGGTAATTAGCTTTAACGACGGTTATTTTTCTATCGTTTTTTTTGTTAGAATTGAGCCTGCGATGAAATTTTAAATTCCGTAGCTACCTAACGAAGGAAACAATGACAAACCTTAGCGACGGAATAAACGACGAAACGATTCCGTCGTTGTTTCCGTCATTATATGGAGCGCGCACTACTTCTAGCCTATACTTAACGACGGACCTAAAAATTCATCGTTAAAACTGATAGGCAAGTACATTCCGTCGCTGTTTCCGTCGTTATTAGCGTCAAAATGCAACCGTTGCCATTTTCCATTGTCCTTTTGGTGTTTTCTTGTAGTGAAATGTACTGTGTACTCGACGCCTTAACCGGTTCATTTAATTTGTAAATTGGTTGTAATTTCCGTTGTTCATCTGAAAACAATTGCTCTATATTTTAAACATTTGAGTTGGGTTTCATGCATCCAACCTGCCTTACCTTGCAACGGGTGAGTGCTTTTGAGTCATTGAGTGAATACTGTTATTGTCGTTGTTGAGCACATTTTTAATAAATAATGCTTCGTGTTACGTGTACCTCAAATTTAACACTGATTTTGACATCATCTTCTAAGAGACATCATTAATTTTCCAACTACTCTGTACTTATGGATATCTATTAGAAAAATGATGTCAAAATTGATGTCAAACTTAAAATATCCATACATAATCCACTTTTAATTGATAGGTTAACCTAGGGGTACATCATCTTGATGTATCTCAAATATAGACTAGGCTATCACAGACGCACACAGACACGTCTGTGTTGTGTCTGTGACAGTCTGGTGTACATTTGGGTACACCGTACTCCTAGGATGACCCCTAATTGATTGATTCCTTAGTGAGCTTTGATAGTCGTAAAAAGACCATCTGACCAGCACCCCAAAAAGCCTCTTACTCCATTTTTCTTTCGTTCTTTTGAATGTTCTTTACATCAGTTTCAGAACAATTGACAGAGGTGTATTGGATTGATTGGTAGGGTAGGAAAAGAAAACTCCACTCACACTCATAATACTAACTCCCCCCTACATTCAAAGGCCCTGTCTAAACTATGGTTTTGCTGATAAGAAAAAGTTACAAAGCCGACAAACCACCAGTCACCACCACATTAAAGCTCGAAAACCCAGTGCAGAAATCTTTTTCATGATCAAATTAGTTTTTTTCTTTTTCTGGGTTGATTCCTAGAACACCAAAAAGCTCTCAAGATTCTGTACAAAAATGGCGTAAACTGCAATCAAGCTTGAATGACTTCATTTCTTTGAACCTTCTTCATTCTTGGCTTTAATGGCGGAAATTAAACTTTGAAAATGATGACAATGGCGGTTTCTTGAGAAACTGAGATAAAGGGGTAGTCAAAGAACAGCCCTTTGGTACTTGTTGGGCTCCATGGAATACTCTGATTCGTCAAAGATTCCTCTTTTCCTGTTAATCCTCCCGCAGTTGGAGTTGCTATTGTGCGCCGCGATTTCCAGAAGGGAATCTTGGTGATGGAGAAGAAGCTGCGAGTCAGGGAAAATCGCCGCCGCAGGCGGCGGAGTGTGGTAGTTCACCGGCGGAGTTGGAATCTGGAACGTGTCCATTGGCGGAGGAGGGTGGCGCCACTGCGGCAGGGGACCGGCGAGCAAGAGCGTCTGAAGAAGCGGCCCGGCCTTCATCACCGCCTGCAGGAACCGACCCTTCTCCGGCAAGGGCTTGTCGAAGACCACAGGATACTCCACTACCGGCGCCGGAGAAGAAACCATGCTCCCGTCGGAATCCGAGGAGAACCCGGCGGCGGCGGCGCTTCGGGGTTCGTCGTCGACGGTGGAAACGCCGGAAGACAGGGGATGAGAAGCAGAGTTCTGAAGAAGAAGACGCTTCTCGTAGAAGAGGCGTTGACATTTCTCCTCTGCATCTCTCTTCTCCTTCATCGCTCTGTTGAGCATTTCTTTGAGCTGAAGAATCTGAGTTTCTCTCATCCTCAGATCCTCATAGGCTCTTGCTCTTGTGTTCTCCAGCTCCATTGATGTCAGCAATAGCCACTGCCTCAGCTCATCCATGCTCTGTAAAAAACATTTAAAGTAAAACACCCAAAATTGTTTTAATTAACCAATTGAAAGTTTAAGGAGAAAGTTCAGAGTTTTAATTATTTGATGTGAATTATATTGGTAATTAATTAACTAACCTTTCCTTGGGAGAAAAAAGCCCAGTTGAGAATTGGGGAGGGCTGATTTTCCATTTCTCTGTGTGCTGGCTTTTATTGGGTTGGGATTTAGGAAGGAAAGAGGGGAGAAAGAGAGATAAGTGAATAGTGATGATGATAACACAAAGAAAGAAAGAGAGAAAGAATGTTGAGAGGGGCTCACATTCACACTAGTCTGGTTATATACGGAAGGCATTCTTGTACTGTTTGTCGGAAATTCTTACTCCGTATTTTCTTGTCCTGTTTTTTTTTTTTGGACTTGAGGTAATAAATTACTCATTTTTTATTCTTTTTTTATCTGGAGGGACATGATATTCGATTCAAAGAAAATGGGTACATTTTTCATACAGTATTTAGTTTGTCTGACGATCGCAAGTGAGGTAATTACGGTCATAATCCTATAATACTATAACCTCAATTTCTATTGAGTAAATAAAAGAAAGTAGTAGAACACGCATTCTGGCCTGGAACATCGGGATGCGAAATAGAGAAGATTAAAAAGATTGGGATAGAAAAGATCAACCGGGATTGGAACGAGAAAGATTGGGACCAAATTGGTACTTGAGACCAGTCCAGTCTCGCATCAATAGTCTCGTTTGGTCCTCTAAATTGGGGATGGACTAGACCGGTCCCAGACCAGTAGTTTTATTGAAAAAGATTAGATCAAGACCGGACTAAAACTAGTTTCATTGTTAGACAGTTATAGTAATATTTATAATTACGACAGTATTAGTATATTAGTCGATTAATATATTAGAAGAATCTTAATTCATGTCAGGATCTCCATCTATATAAACTACCATGTACCTTCATTATTCCTTGAGTAAAAAATTAATGATTCTCTGAATCAACATAGTTTCGGAGCACAGAGATATGTTCCTCTCTCCTCGTTAACATTGGAAAAAACAGCGTCTCGGCTAGGCTTCTTCTTAAGCCGATCGCCGAATTTCTTCCTTAGCCGATAGCCGAGCTTCTTCCATGGCGCCTTCTTCCAACGATCCAATGGATCGTCTTCCTACCGGTCTCAAACTAGTCGTCCAGAATCTGTAGTCTCTTACACCAGCAAAACTTGATGATTAAAATTTACCCTCTTGGTCGGCAACCGTGCGAGCCAATCTCATGGCTCACCGGCTTCTTGGATATGTTGATGGCGCAGAATCGCCCCCTCACCTCTTCTTCTTGACGAGAAAGTTGTCGCTCCAGGAAAAGATGACCCTCCAGTTATGAAGGCAAATCCAACACACGAAAAGTGAATGATCTTTAACGTCAAATTTGTGCTTGTCTGTTGGCCATTATTTATCCTACCATTCAAATGCACATACATACTCTTCCAACTTCTGCAGCAAGTTGGAGTCATCTTGAACAGAGGAATAATTCTTTGTCTCGCAGTCACATTTTCCATTTAAAAGAACGTTTTCATAGTCTCCAAAAATAAAGTGACTCCATGCAAACCTATCTTGACAATGCTTTGAGTATTGTCTCTTCTCTGACTCTAGCTCATGAAAATATATCCGAACAAGACATAATTATGTGCATTTCATGTGGCCTACCAGCAGATTACAGTTCTCTGAAACAAAATATTCACACTAATATTGGAAGTGTCATTTTTAACCAAGTCTCTGCATGGCTTCTATCCGAAGAACTGAATGATAATCTTGAGAAAAGATTACAAATCAATGATTTCACCTGTAACGACCCGAAAACTGACTTAGTAGTTAGCCATGATTTTTAATAAAAAATATATTATTTATTTATTGAAAATATGAAGTATTTGTAAAGTTGACCATTTTATTTAAAAATTAGATTTTCGGGTAGATTTCGTAAAATCGTCAATAACGGTATATAATTTGTCAAATTTGGAGTTTTATGTAGAGCATGATGAGAAAAATAGACGTTACAGTTCAACAAATAAACATAAAGATTTTATAATATAATAACATTATACTTCGTATTAATAAAATCCTAAACCTGCCCAATTTGGAAAAGTGAAATTTGCACTAAATAAGACCAAAAAATAATGACTTTCCTAATATAGGATTTAAACTTTTTTATTTTCTAAATAGGACTTAATAATGACCTAGTGAGAGGAATAATGTCCAGTAATGATGGACATTTACTTGAATAATGACTACTTAATAATGACCAAAGGTCCGACATTGGGAAATAAAAACATATGGTCCTATATTGGAAAAATCATTATGTTTTAGTCCTATCTAGATAAATTTCTCAAAAGAAAAAGGATCCCCCCATTAATATATATCAAGCACGCACACAAAAGGAAGAAAAGAAGAAAGAAAGTTATATGAGTCCCGCCGCAGGGAAAAAAGAAGAGATAAACAAAAACGGAACTGAGCCATCAGAAGGAGGGGGAGGACCGCCGCTGCTCCGCCACCGTGTTCGTCGTTCGTCTTGTTCGTTGCTTTGATTTGTTGATTCTTTTTATTCATCAAATCCTCGAGGTGAGTATGGGTACGCGGTCATCTAACAATAGATTATGTATATAGGTTTAAAATTCACGTTCGTAGTTTTGTACGATTGAATACGTGGCTTATTTGATCATAATTGAATTATGATTTATTTATATTATATGATATTATTGGAATTAATTGAACGAGGGCAGCCAAGTACGTTTTCTTATATCAAAATTGTGTGATTTGCATGATAATAATCTTTAAAAAATTATATGTATTGAATGGTTTGGAATTAGACCGACTTTGGCTGTTTATGTACGAAACCCGACCGAGGCGGTAGCTAGGTACCGCCTCACGGTACCCTAGTACCGATATTCCCATCTTCTCTATGTTCATCAATCTATTAAAGATATTGCTCTCTTCTTTTTACATCCAAGGATTTTACGGTTCGGGACCACACAACCAACCAAGTACTTTTTAAGGGTCCCTTTGAACGTGGCTTGTATTCCCTTCTAGTCTCTAGTTCACCACCAGTAGTCAATACGGTCAAAGTTACTTCTCATCAATGGCATTGCCGTCTTGGTCCCATGTGTGTTCAAGTTACTAAGTCTCTATTGTCTCAATTGGGTTTTAAATTTTAAGATTTTGGTCATTTTAATTCTTGTTTTCTTGCTATGTCACATAAACTTCCCTTTCCTATGTCTCAAACTAAGGCATCTGCATATTTTGATCTTGTTCACTCTGATGTACGGGGACATACTTCTGTACCCTCCTTTGAAGGTTATCATTTTTATATTAATTTTATTGATGATTATACCAAGTTTTGTTGGCTATATCTTCTTAAAAGTAAGTCCGATGCCTTTCTTAAATTCTAATCTATGATTTAAAATTCCTTCAATACACATTAAAATTTTTTGAACTGATAATGGATGCGAGCATGTCAATAAAAAGTTTGGGTTGTTCTTATAAAGTTTGGGGGTTCTCTATAAAAAAAATCATGCACATATACTTTTGAACAGAACAGTTTTGCTGAACAGAAGCACCTTCACTTGGTTGAAATGCTTGTTACACTACTATGCACTGCTTCGATTCTTGTAAAATTTTGGGTAGAAGGATTGGATACAACAAGTTTTTAATCAATCAAATTCCAAAATATTCTCTTAATCATAGGACCCCGTATGAGGCTCTTTATCACATATTTCCTAACTATTCTATCCTTCGGGTGTTTGGGTGTTTGTCCTATCTGTGTCTTTGTCATGATATTACCAACAAGTTTCCACCCCACTGAAAATGTTGCATATTCCTTGGGTATGACTCCTCAAAAGTGTATCGCTGTTATGACTCTTCCATTGGTTGCATATACATCTCTCATCATGTGGAGTTTCAAGAAAATCAATTTTCATACTCCACCTCGTCCGAACCCATTGTGTCACCTACCTCCCACCGCAAGTCCTTCCTTGGTGTCCTACCCCTCTTTCTAGTCAGTTCGTCAACTGAATCATCTCACGCTCACAAGGATCTACACTCAACCTTCCTACTCAACCGTCTATTGACTTCTTCCCCAAAAACCCGAACCACTCCTTGCACGCTAAATACCCGTAAGCATCAACCCGCCACCCCTCTTACCCATCCCACTACTAGCTCGTCGATAATACCCAGCCCGCACCCACACCCAACGCACAGCTCTTACCCAAAACAGCCTAGCCTAACACGACACACACCCATCTAATTGGTAGCATCTCTTCTCAAGTCCTGAATCGTCACCTATACCATCTCCACCTCCACCACCAGTACAACATCCTATGAGAACTCGTGCCTGCAGTGGTATTTTCAAACCCAAACTCTATTCAACTTCTATCCCTCTCTCTATCCGACCTAACACTGAGCATGTTACCTATAAGGAAGCCTCTCAAAATAGCTATTGGTGTCAGGATATGGATGAAGAATACACTGCCTTGAAGAATCAGCACACATGGGACCTTGTTCCGGCGCCTGCACATCATATTCCTATTGCTTATAAGTGTATTTACAAAATTAAACACAATTTTGATGGTTCTGTTTCCAGGTATAAGGCAGGTCTCGTGGCCAAAGGCTATACACATGAATATGGCTTGAACTATTATAAGACTTTCAGTCCAGTAGTTAAACAGCAGACCATTCAGTTGGTTTTTTCATTAGCCGTTAATCAGAATTGGCCATTGCATCCGTTGGATGTCTCAAATGCCTTTCTTCATGATGTGGTTCATGACAAAATTTATATGAAGCATTC
This sequence comes from Cuscuta campestris, assembly GCA_900332095.2. Classification (NCBI taxonomy): domain Eukaryota; kingdom Viridiplantae; phylum Streptophyta; class Magnoliopsida; order Solanales; family Convolvulaceae; genus Cuscuta; species Cuscuta campestris. The sequence goes on from OOIL02006049.1 coordinate 983,831, forward strand.
CCTGGATATATTGATCCGAAGTATCATCATTATGTGTTCCAATTGAAGAAGTCATTGTATGGAACCCAGGGCTTGGTACCAGCAACTTTCGAGATTTCTCACTGCCTATGGTTTTGGAAAGAATGAACATGACACCAGTTCTTTTTTCAAGCACTCTTCTCACCAAGGGGCACCATTTTGCTTTACTCACCCTCTCCCATATTAATCCTCTTTATTTTCTTTTTAAGTTGCCTCAAATTAATCTTCTTTTAGCTTTTCTATCTCTCTTCTGCACAACTTTCAAACACTAGTGGATCCAAATTGATGGTTATAGGGGCAGTGGCCCCCACTCAATAATTTTTTAATATTTAGTGTAATTCTTTTTTGTGATACATTAAAAGAGTGCTCGTCTGAAAAAGTTATGTACCTTGAGTGACAAAATAAATCTAGTTTAGAAGAAAAAAATAATTATTTAAATAAAATATAAAGGAAAATATTTAAAATATAATATCAGAGTAGTTACATTATATTATGATATATTTTACTCCCTCCGTCCCATGAAACATGGAAATTTTGCTTTTTAGGAGGGGTTTAAGGGGAGTGTATTTTGATATTGAATTTTCAAAAATGTCCTTTGATGTGATGGGTAAAAGTATGATTTGATGGATAGATTATTAGTAAAAAGGTATGATGTGATAGTTAGGGTATGAAAAAGTAAGGGGTAAAAGTGACTTTTTAATAGAAATGAGAAATGTTTTGTGGGACGGATAAAAAAAGAAAGGAGAAAGGTTTTATGGGACAGAGGGAGTATATTATACTATCCTACTTTAAAAACATTTTATTTTACTTATTTTAAATTTGTTTAGAATTAAGGTTTGGCCCCCTTCTTTTGACAAGGGGTGTTATATTATGACAATAATATCATACGATGCTCCGTTCAAAAATTGATGGTTTATACCTCACCTGCCCTCTCCTTGCCCCTATCCCAGCAGCCCACTGCCCACACCCAAAATCGCCAATTGGCTATAGAGTTGTTGTAACCAATCAGTAATTTTGGTTGGGGGCAGGGATTTTGGGAGATGAAAATCATCAATTTTTTTAAACGAAGCACCGCAGGCTTTGTTGTCATATTATGACAAGGGTTGTTGTCAACATAAGGCCACCTATTAAAGTTATTCATTTTTCATTATTATAAATAGCCTTTAAAATATTTGTTTGGGCGAGCTATTGCTTTCAACTATATAAATTTATTTTTCTCAAACTCCGTATAAAGTCAAAGTGAGAGAGTTTAAATTAAGATGGATGAAGTAGTTTTAAAAATAAGAGTAAATTCCATAATTGGTCCTTTATAATAGGGGGTTTCCATATTTAGTCCTCTATTTTCAAATATTACCCTCGCAATCCTTTTTTTAAGGGTGCCTTTCCACAAATGATCATTTTTTTGATCTTCCGCCATGTGGCTGCTAATTTAAAGGCTAAAAGTATAATTTGACATCAACATTATGTCTAGTGACGTGTTCTGATATTGGTTAAGCGGATAACACAAAAATAATGACTATGATTATGTGCTAGGATTCCGACAAAAGACCACATTTGTAGACTATAGTTGTAGTAGAAAGTGAATGTAATTCACAAATGACGCAAATGGAACAACCTTTGGAATTGGGTATGACAAAAGATATAGTATCATTGTGAAATTATACATTTAGCCCTCAAATTAACTTCAACATGATAGAAGATAAAAAAAAGGACTATTTGTGGAAAGATGCACATAAAAGAAGAACCACTGTGGTAATATTTGATAATAGAGGACTAAATAGGGAAATCTCCTATTATAAAGAACCAATTATGAAATTTACTCTAAAAATAAGATATGCTTTTATTGGAGACGAAAGATAAGGTACCTTTACTTACAATAATATTCAAAGGGTTAAGCTATTTTTAACCAAAATTTGCACCTCATTTTGTACTCGAAAGACATGCACCGACATTTTATACTAGTATGATGATTTACATTGACAAAAAATATTAGTGCAAATTTTTTAATTAAACTAACATTTTCTGCTCATATAAATTGTTAAAATATCATTGCATTTCTTTGAAGTACAAATTGGGGTACACTTTTATATACGTTTGGCATGGTTGATATTCAAAACTGCGGCTCCTCTTTTTTTTTTCAAAACTGGGATACCTCACAAAAAAAGCCTAATGTAAGGAGTCCTACATTTATACTCAAACGTGTCAAGATACAGTATATCTCTCATAGGAAAATGAAATGAAGTGAGAGAATTGACTTTGACAAGTGACGTACGTGCATGTGCAACCGTACAGGGCTGCGTCAAGAACCCCTAACATATGCTCTTCTTAATCTGATTAATCCCAGATTTAATTTATTTTGTTTCCCTTCATGATGAACTGTTTTTTCTTGCCATAACTTGTTTTTTTATTTCTAGAGTCAACTGAGAAATAGTAAGCCAAAGGTGCTGCCAAAACTCTTCTTCATATTAAAAAATAAAAAATTTGAATAATGGCCTCGATTGTAACAACTAGCAAACAAAACCCTTGTCTGCTGTGCTTTAGAAATAGTTTAAAAAGAATAATACAACGAAATATTCAAAGAAAAATACACTGGCACATGTCTTAAAATGGAATCCACGATAAAAATAATAAATCAACAGACGATCCCACTTTATTTTTATGTTGAATTGAAATTAATTAGACTTCATTAATTTGCATGGTCTTCAATTCGGACGTACTCCTTCAGTTCTTTTTTAACAAACTTCTACGAGTATGACTTTTAAATATACTCCCTCCGTCCTATATCTTTCTTCTCGTTGCGTAAAATGAAGAAAAATCCGAAGTTTTTTCAATCTATTTTATTCAAATATTGGTATAGAAATAAAAAAATAAAACATACATATTTAAAAACTATATCAAAAGTTCAACAAAACTAGTGACAAGAATATTTTATTTTATCATATAGGCCATGAAAAAACACAAACAAATATAAATTCCCGAAACAATTTCAACCTAACTTTTTGCGCATCTAACAAAAAAAATTTGCCCCACTTAAAATTCTCATGAACACACCGCAATTCTCCTTTATTGCGGGTGTAAGTCGTTTTGGGGGAATTATAGATATTTTAGTTGTGACAGAAGTATTTTGTGGGATACTCTAAAGATAAAGGATTGACTGCCACTTGCCTCCTTACTTCTTGCACTCTTTCCCTCTTTTATGCTAAGCCAAATTAATTTTAATAAGCTCCTTCGAGAATTTCTTTTTGTATCTTTACCTTGATATTTTTTTAAACCCAATAGGGTAGATAACTAGTTTTAGTAGGATCACAAAAACTCATCTTCTATATAAGTAAGTGTTCTTTCTCATAACAATTCTCCTTCTCTCTCTCTCTCTCTCTCTCGTCCTCCCTTGTCCTCTCATCGCCAAACGCCCCCAGTGTGTTGGACGAGATTTGCGTGTCTCAGCAACCGCCAACCACTCCCGTTGTAGGTCATCCTCGTCTATAAATAAATAAATCATGATTTTAAATCTTTCGGAACAACTTCATTTTAGATTTCAAAACATATATCATTTCTTCTAGATTTCAAAATTTATATCATACCATATTTTTAAACTCACCATAAAACCCCTTTTCTGATCTCTTGCTGTGAAATTTGAATTTTTTAAAATTTATTGTGAAATAAACTAACTCAACCAAAAGCTATATTCTAACACGCCTCCTCACGTGTAGGCGTAGTCTTTTTTGAGTCTTGCACGTGAAACTATATTTTTCTTAAAACTGGCTGGCGCTGAGTTTCGAACCCGTGACCTCTTAGTCAACAAAGCTCAGATACCATGTGAAGGAACCAACTCAACCAAAAGCTCAAACTTGTGGTTGTGGCGCAGAAAGGGTTATTTATATTCTAACATTTATTGTATTTAATTATTTAATTTGTATAGAAATAAAAATGAAATTTACTTGTTTAATAACTATGTCAAAAACTCTACAACATAAAAGGTGACAAGAATATTGAAGCACAATTTCTTGAAACGCATAAATAAACAAAAGGGAGTATCAAATACCGGAGTAAGTAATTAAAACACATAAATAAACAAAAATTACCGTAAATATTGTTGAATAGTGCATAGTGCTATACCATCTTTTGGCACAGAGGCAGTAATATGCCTCTTCTGTCTATGAAAGATGTTTTCTTCTCATCTTTGACTGATTAGACAATTGTCTAAATACTTCTTATAATTTTAAATAAATAAATATTATAAAAATTTGATATATCAAAACTAATTTTAAACTAAATCCAATTATGCTAGTATTACATTTATTTTATAACAATATATATATATATATATATTTCTTTTTTAGCATTTATAGGTAAAGTGTGTAAATTTAACTAATAAATTAAGAACAAAATATTTGAGTGGCAATTTGTACATATATCTAGGATAGGATCCCATTGGAATAAGACGAAACCCCACGAAAGCACGTCCCTTTTTGAGAGAGGGTGAGAGGAGAGTAAGAGATGCACAGTGAGTCTATAATATTGGCTATGGGTAGAGGAAGATACTTTTGACGATTATTGGTCGTCGGTCAAGCATGCATGCATATATTCCCTCCGTCCCAGAATATTTTTCTACTTTCATTTTTGCACACCATCTAATACACTTCTTTAATCCATTTTACCTTGTAATTTGTATATTAAAAAATTATAGAAATTACTCCCTCTGTCCTAAAACTTTCTTCCTAGAGCACTATTCCAACTTCACGGGAATTTATATTTATTTGTGTTTTTTCATGGCCTATATGATAAAATAAAATTTTCTTGTCACCACTTGTTTTGTTGAACTTTTGATGTAGGTTTTAAATATGTATATTTTATTTTTTATTTCTATATCAATATTTAAATAAAATAGATTGAAAAAACTTTGGATTTTTCTATGTTTTGCGAACCGGGAAGAAAGTTTTAGGACGGAGGGAGTATATATTAATAATCTATATGTTAAGACAAATCAAACACGATTACACATGACTATATCTAGGCTTACACATTGAGAGAATTTGATAAGTCAAAGTGTTTAGATGAACAGTTCCAATAATCAAAAGTGGACGAATATAGCAGGACGGAGGGAGTACTCCCTAATTATCATATCATGGGTTAGTTTCCACTATAGGGCACTTGCCTACGTGTTTTTATAGATAACTGTGTCGTTCTCTTATCTTCGCTCTTCACCTTAACTTTTGACCCCTCTCTCTATCTATTCGACTATTTTAACTTTTTAGAGGATTCTCCCCTCTTGTCTTGGACAAGTTGAATTGGTAAAAGTATAGTGAAATTTGCACTAAATAGGACTAAAATATAATGACTTTCCTAATGTATGACTTAAACTTTTTTATTCCTTAAATAGGACTTAATAATGACCTAGTGGAAAGAAAAATATCCAGTAATGATGGACATTTACTTGAAATAATGACTATTTCATAATGACTAAAGGTCCTAAATTGAGAAATAAAAACATATGATCCTATATTGGGAAAGTCATTATGTTTTAGTCATATTTAGGTAAATTTCTCAAAAGTATATGTGTTCATGGATAATCTTGTCAAATCGAAATTGGGATAAGAACCACATATATATTGTTTTTTTCCTAACAAATTAAAGGAAGCATATACTCCCTCCGTTCTCAAAAACATTTCCTCTTTCATTTTTTTCATTTCCAACAAAATATATCAAGCATTTTCTATTAAAAAACCACTTTTGCCCTTACTTTTTCATACCCTACCTATAATATCATACTTTATCTCTAATAATCTATCCATCACATCTTGCTTTCACCTATCACATCAAGGGCAAAATTGAAAGTCAACTACAAAATCAAAAGAGAAACACTTTTTCCAAACGGAGAGAGTAGCTTGTTTTTGTTTTCCTTTTTAAGCAGTTCTTTTAAAAAACAAAGGAACCATATACGTACCGGGTACTCCTACAGTCCCAGTGGCGGATCCAGGAATTGAAGAGACTGGGGGCGAGACTGCTACGGGTTTTGGGGTAGCACCCCCATTTTTTTCCAAAAAAAAAATAATGTGAAATTACAAAAAAAAACATCTAAAAAATATTCAAATAATAATGAAAAATTTTAAAAGTACACCCTAGAAAATTATTTCTCTTAATAATTTTTATTTTCATCTTATGTTTTTGTTATTTTAAATAATTTACAATCATTTTTTTAACAATACATACTTGATTTTCAACTTAATTTTTTTATTGAGAACATTTCATTTTTTGGTGGGGGCATTTAATATTTTATGATGGGGGCATAACAATTTTTTTAAAGAAAATTTAAGATACTCTTTGAAAAAGTTAAAAATTCATTGGGGGCAAGTGCCCCCATTCCTCTCTTATTGGATCCGCCAATGTACAGTCCTACCACGGTGTTCAAGCTATATACTCCGTAAAATATGTTTGTTTAGATTCTATTTTTACCCCTAAAAGTACTACTAATAAAATAATGAAAAAAAATTCATTCAAAAACTAAAAAATATAACAGTGCAAAATTAAATCAAATAATGCATTGGCTTTATTAATATTAGGAGAAAAACTAGCAGAACGAGTCTGTTTGGAAAAAAAACAAATGTTACAAGACTGAAACTTCTTGATTTGAGTACTACTTTTACTGAAAGGAGGTAAAGATAAAACTTGAGGTGATGGATGACTAAGTCGTTGACGGGAAAACGAGATGGACTCGGCTTGAGACGCATGTGATTGAGACTAGAAAATATAGACTTCGTTGCGTGCTTCACACTGACCAATCTACTTCTTCGTAGTTCGCTTCTGTATCACACAAAATTGTTCATCAAAGAAAACATGACAATTATGAGAGGTGATAAGATATCTAACAGAAATCAAATTACGCTTCAATTTGGAAACATATAACACATTGTGCAAAGTCAAGGAAGGCGACACTTGCACCTGACTATACAAATTAGCCACAATACAGGAACCATCTCGCAGAAACTGATGGTACAAGGAGACATAGGAATTACAACATCAGACAGATACGAGAGCATCCTCTTCCCGTATGAGAAGCTTCACTAATCACTATCAACAACCTACTCACAAGGCACAGTGGAAAACATACCTTGCAATTTATCGAAGGAAGCTAGTGCAACGTCGTCAATCCTAGAGAGTAAGCGAGCAACCTGATCAGGCGAAAGTGAAGCAAGGGAAGGGGTAGCACGTCGGCAGCTACATTGCTCAAATTAAAGGTTGTCCAGTGCTAGTGCGTTGTCCGGCATAGGCCGGCCGGCATTATGACCGACCACCGCGATTTGCTTTGCGACCTCCCCCTTGGTGAGTAGAACTGTGTCCGTGGCCTCTTCCCAAACTAGAAAATCCAACGATCAAATAACAAAGATCAACATACAGTATGTCCTTGCTTGCCACAATGAGTGCGTGAACTAGAAATCTAGAATGAATTTGTCACGGGATGATTAGCAACAAATGCCATAGTATTCCTATGATCATCACGTGAACGCACCATGTATAGTATGTTGTCGCTCCTCTTGAGTAACCAAGTAGCTGGAAAGCCTTTTTAAGTCCGGAAGAGGCTGGGTACCAAAAACTTGTCCCCGAATAGACCCAAATTGTTCTGCATCTAGACCCAAGAAAAAGTTTAGTACAGTCTTGGCTGATCTTAATGTAGTTATATTTAAAGCTATTTCGATGTGGTATAATCTTATATGATCTGAATGCAATAAGAATAAGTAATAAATAAAAAAAATAACTTGAGAAGAACATGGCCTTAGTAGTTAGGTTCTTGAAAGATAAGATTTCACTGTGTCTAAGCTATGTATTCGGTAAAATAGTTTTGTTTATTTTCCATTTTTACCCCTTAAAGTACTATTAATATTATTGAAAATAAAATTTGATCACTAAAACTAAAACATAGTCCTATTATTCCACAAATATAAGACTTATCAGTTCTTTTTCTTAAAGTAATAATTAATTTAACTAAAATTACCAAAATGCTCAGCAAACTCATCTTCAAGTTCCTTGCTAAAGCTAGGCTGACATGTTGAGGGTCTCTCGCTGCATCTAGCTAGGAGTTGGTCCTTTCGTTTGGGAGGTCATGTCATGCTTTTAGTAACTAGAGCAATGTGATAGGTATATGCAGTTAATTATCAATTTTCTTCTTCTCCAACTTGTGCTCGTAAATTCTTGGCTCATCAAGCCGTCCATATACAGTTCTATATATCTTCTCCCACGGTAGTACTGCACCACGGTGCCCTTGGTGTGCCAATTGGCAAAAAGAAAGCGAAACAATCATGCATTCTTCTTCTTTTGAGAGAATGTGCGGTCTAACGATAAGAGGTCATTCAAGTGTGGTTTGATTCTTACATATCATTACAATTTAGAGAAGGTAAGCTATGTTTTTATAATTATATTAGTCCACACTAAGTCAAATACAAAGTTTAGAGGTTTGGGGGGGGGGGGGGGGTTCATAGTCTTCGTTAGCTTTTCAAAGATTTCTTTACAAGCAATGTTTTAAAAACAAGATGGAAAATTAGTGAACTGGTTTGATCGTAACTTGTCCTAATATTCCAAGTGTTGCCCAAATTTAAAAATGTGGATAGAAACCACGCAATGTTTATGACTATATACCCATATGAAAACATCAACAAGTGATTAAGATGATGTAATTGCATCACCTAGAAAGAGGATGATGGCCTAGTGATTAAGATGATGGTAATTAGAAGTGTGGAAGAGGTTTTAAAAGTACCCTAAAAATTAAGCAAAAAAAAAAAAAAAGAGAAGGCACAACTAAGGTATCTATTAGTAATGGACAACAACCCAGTTACAATAGTACACAGGAGAGAAGCTCAATCAGTTCTTCTCATTTTGACATTAATGGGAGTCTCTTTGTAGGACTGAACCTTCTCAGCTGCTTTCCGCAGCGGCCTTCCAATGGAAGTCCTGTTTGGTTGTTGGGAAGCAGGACGCTTATCATGAAGAAATTGTGCTTCAATGTTTTCTTCTAACTCAAACAAGTCCTCAACTGGCTCCTCCTGCTGCTTCTTCGTTGTGCAACTGGTTGACTGCCTCCTTAAGCGGCGCCTGAACCATGTGTTGGAAACATGATGATGAAACACCGATTTTGATGAGTCTCAGTAGTTATGACCCCAAATGATGATTTAAATGGCTCTTTAGAACATTGGGAATTTGGAAGAACATATTATTTTGGCCATGCACATATAAAATTACACTTACCGTTTTCCTGCAGCTTCTTCTTTTCCAACTTGTTGGGAAGCAGTGGAATGGCTCATAGCTGGAAACATTAAGTTTCAAGAGTTTAAAAGAAATTAATAAATGAAATAAGGTAGTGTTTGGGAACTAGCATTTCATTTCAATTCCAAAATTTGAATTCTTGAATTTCAAATGACAAGGAGAGATACATGGATTTCAACTTGAGCTTTGTTATGAACTAGAGGAATTTGACTCGAATCCAAATCCAAATTTTTTATGTTTCCCAAACAAGGAATTTGAACCAAATCCAAATTCCCAAACATACCATAATAGATTTGAGGAAACCCAGCAGCAAGAAATCTAGTGCTTACATCGACTTCTTGTGGGGCGAAGCGGCCTTCCTATACTAGGTTTGCTGTTCTCTACATTCCTTACTGAAAGAGCATTTGCTGTCGCAGCCTCCCCATCCTGATTAGTATTTTAGAACCAATTATTAGTACCTTGAGCTAATTAATAGTGTTATACAGGGAAAAATGAAACCCCTTTGAGATAATATACCTGATTCTCATGCTTTTCGCCATTGGTATTTTCTTGTTCCTGAAAGTAGCAATATAAATTTCAACAATTTCGTGGAGAAGGGGTAGTAATGGTCAATGCAAGACATAGGGCATAGCTTAGAGAACCGAAAGAAGCATCTAAATGAGTTCTTTTTTTCATCAATAAAGAAAGATTGAGTATTGACTTATTAGTTCATATTTAGGCATCTTAAACCAAATCAAGAAAGAAGCATTGCTCTCTTCTTGAACTAATGAACCATTAGAAACACCTAAAAAACATTATGGAATACGAGTACTAAGGGTCTGTTCTTTTCAACCGAAATTTACTGAACTCGAGTGAACTAAAATCAAGTAGAAAAGAATACCAAGTACATGTACTGAAACAGAGAAGAGAGAGTATTTCGCAATATAGCATTAAAGAGATCCTTTTACCTTTGCTTCCAATAGCTTTGCTTTGTGTAGCGCTTCCTTACAAGCAATCTCATGTTGAAGTGACATCAACTAAGATTAAGATGATCAAAGGGAATTGTTAGAAAGGATTAGAGCACATAAAATACCAAATAGCCTTGCAAATCAATATTAAATTTGGCATCTTTTTCCCATTTCATAAAAAAAATAAAACTTACCTTTTCTTTATTGAAGGCAAGTTCCTGCAAGAAATACACAGCACACATATCATCAACAAGATTGTGAATATGTTTATATACAATCTATAATAGTATAATATGAGATAATGTGTGGAAAAACCAACCGCTGTCATTTGACTGTTTGACTGAGCAAGACTCCGGTTCTGAATTTGCATTTTCTGAAGGGTAACTCTCAGTTTCTGAATCTCAGTTCCGCTCAATTCTATTATTTTGCTGTAAACAAAGTTCAAGAATATCGTGTGACCTCAATTCTGAAATCTTCAAAAAAAACTGAAAAAAAACATAAATTTTTAAAGACGAAAGCAAATAAAAGCTTACTTTTTGTCCTGAAAGAGTTTCACTAACGCCATATTTTCCTATTCCAAGAACACATCGCAAGAAAAGAGTCAAAATGATTGAGTAAAAAACAAGAAACTAAATACAAAAATCTAAAGAACGGTCTTTAATAGAAAGTTTGCACTACCTTGACAAGATGATCCGCATAGTCCTCCAAAGAATCGTCTTTCCTCATATCCATGGCGGACTTGGGTTGTGGCATGATGTTGGTGATGTCTGAGAGCTTCTTCTTGACAGTGGTGCCAACAAAGAATGACCTTCTTGCCCCTCTTTCCGGCCTTATCATTCTGGGCAAATGGTGAAATTCAGCCGAACCCACAACACAGTAAGCCCCAATTGCCCAGATTCAAGAACCCTAACAGAAAGGAATCAAAGTTCTCACCCAAGAATCAATATCCAGAGCAAAACAACAATTAATTGCAAGCGGTGGGTGTGGATTTCGGAGTAAAAACAGCTCTGGGTTTTGAAGTAAAGCGAGACCAAATCTGGGAAATGGAATGGGCAGTTCAAAGAGGAACACAATAAAGGCAAGAGAAAGGTAGGTTCGGAATTCCAACGGCTTCCCGAAGCAATTAAAGGTTTTGCCAAGGATACAGACCTATTTTCAAATTCGTAGACTGATCGCTTTTTTTCCCATAAATAAATAAAGATAGGTCTAAGGCTTCGTTCCGTTCAACTTATTTTTTCTCATCTGATTTAATTTTTGTTGTTCTAATATAATTTGATTTGATCTGATTGAATCCGATATGATCCGATGTGATCTGATCTGATCAATTATGATTTTATTTAAAATTCAAATCAATAATTTGATCTGACTTTATAATAACTTTTGAAAATTATAATGATAATTCATATTATAATATAATCAATATTTTTTATTTTATGATCATTTTTTAATGAAAAAAATGAGTTAATTCATATATTAAAATAATCATTCATATTATAATGTAATTATATAATGTAATAATATTTTTTATTCATATTTTATAATGTAATAACTTTCAAAACTCAAATTACAGGTAGCAATAAAAATGTATTTTAAAAGTAGAATTATATTGACATTGTCAATGTATTTTAAAAATAATTTTTTCGACGTCTAATAATTAAAGATTACTTTCTCAGTTTTCTATTTAACTTGTTTTTAAAGTTTTTTCTTTTTCATTTCATAGTTTATGGATATAGTCTTTCATCAAAATCCTAGTCCAGAGCATAGTCAATATTGTTGTGTTGTCCGTTTAATTGACACTAGAATACGTCACTGAATATAAGGTTGATGTCAATTCATACTTTTAGACCTTAAATGAACACCAACATAACGAAAAGTCAAAAAAGAATATTTATGAAAAGGTACTCTCCTACAAGAGAAATATTTGATAATAGAGAACTAATTATAGAGAACCTCCTATTATCAATGATCAATTATGGAATATGTTCAAAATAAGAAGTTAGGGAGTTTTTTTTTTTTTTTTTTGCACATGGTACTATGGTAGCATAATTTTGTCATGAAGCCAAATGTATAAGTTTTTTTCCTAAGTTGAACATTTGCAAGTAAGTGAATAGATAGTTAGATACCCTTTAAATGTGTGAAAGAGAGAAATTGGGTAATTACACATTTTAATTACTAGTAATTTTTTAAATTTCAAAGAATAAATAAGCACACTTTAACATTATCAGATATTTACAAAGTATTATTTAACGGTATAAATTAGTTAGACGAGACTAACTATTCTTGATTAGAGCAAGAATATAATAACGAACTAAATCTTCAAACTAAACTAAGATATAAGAGAGGAACAAGCAAAAGGCTAGATTACCAACTGGTCTTATGAGAACTTGAGCATCTCAATTTACACCTAGCCCAAGCCAAATAACCATTTTGCCCAAGTGATCCCAAAATATCTTGGATATGAGAACTTGAGCATCCTAATTTAGCCCGAGTAATTTCTTCTAAGAGTATGCCCAATTTAAAATATATTTGGATACTAGACAACATTTTCTGGTTTGATCCAATCAGTATTGGGTTTAGACCCATCATTGTCCATATCCATATTGACAAATACTTCTTCCGTCTTCAAAAAATTGTCCCTTTTCAAACGTGTAAAATCCAAATTTTTTAATGTCTTTATTTACAAATTGTTATAAAAATAAAAAGTACTCCGTACAATTTAAAAATTTAAAAACTACATCAAAAATTCTACCAAATAAGTAGTGGCATGGTTATTTTATTTTATCAATATTACAAACTACTTTGCATCAACCACCCATCCCTCATAGTGTGATGTTGTTATAACTACCTTTGTTTCAGGACAAAAAACATGTTAGAGCTCTACTGTTTAGAATGCAGTTTTTCTAATCTGCAAATCATTTCATTTCTGTTAAAACTAAATAGGATACAAATTTCTGCAATGAACTTCCACTAATGGAAATCACAGAGAGAAAATAGATTTGCAAAAAAAGTTGGTGGCCCATCACTTATCCAAAATGTCTGCCTTCTTCCCATCCCCACCACAGTTACCATTTGCTGGCATTGCCTTGAAAAAGGTATGAAGCTTTACTTCTGACCTGCAAAATTGAAGAATCATATTGTCAAGTTAAAAATTTTATGTGTGAGGGATGGAGAGAAAGAGAGAGGGAAAGAGATGGTCTACCTTTAAAGCATATGACCTCAAATCTGTGCTGCTGATTTGGTAGGAACAGTTACGGAGGCATAATACCCACAACTCGTTTAATTCGGGATCTTGTTTTAGGTTAGGGTCACAGAAGAGCCAGTTTTCAACCAATATCAGGTATATATACATCTTCTCAAGATCAAATTCCTCATCTTTCAGATTAATGGAATTTATAGCCCTTAAGATCCCTTCTCCATCAACTACCTACAAGGACATCATAGCAATGTCGATCTAAAAGTTCAAGCTGATAGGAACAATGGTTCAATGTATTATTATATGTTGGTTTGTATTTTTATATCCGGCCAAGGTGAGATGGTTTAATGTGCATGCAAGATGGTGGTTCAATGGAGTAGACAAATCTTAAAAACAATGTGCTCGTTGTTAAGTCTTACTAATATCAAATTGCTTGTTTGAACTTAGTGCCGTATTAAGACTTGGGATTCCACCCTCGAATGTCAATTTATATAATCTCAGAATAGTTTAATACTCATCATTTTTGTGACGTATAACATGAATACATTAAACAAGGGCATATTAGTCTTTCATGCTTCTATATTTTTATACTCTCTCTCTGTCCAAGTTTATTGTCTCATTTTGGCATTACATGGATTTTAAGAAATGTGAAATTGTGTGGTTGATATGTACGCAAAAGAGAGAAACTATATGCACGGCACAGGCCACAAGTATTACTCTAATGGGAAATGGGCCAATAAGAAAACAATCTGAAAAGGAAAGTGGGGCAATAAAAAAGGGGACAGAGGGAGTATAATTTAGAGCATTCTTAATATGTACTCCCTCCCTCCGGATTTAGTTTTCCATTTAATTGTTTTCATTAGTGAAGAATTAGTTGTCCACTTTCCATATTCAATAAAGAAATTATAATGAATTGTCTCTCCTTATCCTAGAGATAAGGTATGAGCATGGTTGATATCCATATTCAATACCGAAATTATAATGAATTGTCGAAAGTATCCTAGAGATAAGGTATGAGCATAGTTGATATGAATGAATGAACGATAAACTAAATCCGGACGGAGGGACTGTGAAGCTCCAAATAGCAAATTGATAGGATAATTGAAAGCAAAGTAGAAGATTGGAATAGAAACTACCTTACTATCAAAACATGCTACTAGAAACTCAAAGGCTACTGCACTTCTTAAACGTTTAGTGCGAGCATCAAGCACTGAAATACATTCCACAGTTCTCAAGCAACTGATATCGGTAGTCAGTCTGCATTTATTATTTAAAAAAAAAGATATCATCCATTTATGTTAAAGGAAAAAAAGAAATACAAAACAACAAAAAAATTGCTCACTTCAAAAGTGGGGGCTAAAATGGCCAAATCAGGACAGGTAGGGGTCAATTAAGCCTTTGGTTTTTTATTATCAGTCAGAAGATTTGTTACACGGACAACACAGAGCAAGTAACAAAATGAAAACAGAAACAAAGCATTGGAAATTAAACAAAACGCAGACTGCAGAGCAGAAAAAATAGACAAAAGCAAACCTGCAGGCGAGAGACTTGGCTATTTTGATACAGCTGACATCAAAATCACTATCACTGAAAACACCTATTAGTGAGCGAAGACATTCATCCAAGATAATGGAGAGGCCAAGAAGTTGTCGGTCCATAAACATGCAGATTACCACAACAATCAAGTCTTCTACCTCTTCAGTTGAGAAGGGTGGACACATAGTCCTACATTACCAAAAATAAGCTCTGCCTCTTTTAATGCAAAAGATATAAAAGCAGTAAAAAAACTCTTTAACTTATTTGAGCTTAGTGGACAACAAACATAGATTGAAGCCCACAGCCTTTAAACTACAACAGTTACAATAAGTCAATAACTAGCTTCAAAATATATTTTTCAGTTTCGATTTTGTATTTTATATTGCATACCTAACTTGGCAACTAGCAGAGACAAACTTTATCCAAGACCTTATATTTTGCGGTGGACCACAAGAATTGGAATCTGTGACAAAAATAAGTGTTCAAGCATGACTCTTTTTTCAGTCCGGGGAGTATAAAATTTGAACATAATTTCCCATCTTTACTAACTAACTCAGTAAAGAGTTACTAACCTGAATGGTCAAGTTCTGTGGGCAATGATGACTTGCAAGGTGAATCCAATAGAAATCCATATAGGTCAAGAGCATTTTTTAATTCCGCGTGGTTTGGCAACCATTCAATTTCAATGTTCTGTTGGTCAATCTATTGAAAAAGAACTAGAGATGAGACTACCAAACAATATATCTGACACTAAAACTCTCAAACTAGTAGCCATAGTATAGAACTATAGATACTGAAAAACCTCATTGCCGGGTAAGAGAATGGAACACCAGAGGTTGCACGCTGCACTCCCCAACTGGATTAGTGGTGAATATAATACTGCAATGGAACAATTGAAAAACGAGATTGCTAAAAAAAATCGATAATTTATCAATCAAGAAAATCAGAATAAAAGTGTACTGACACAAATAGAAGATCCATTTTGCAATGGGTTTTTCAAGTCGACCGCGAGAACTGATCATTCTCAAAAACCACCCGTTTAGGAGCAGTCCCTGAAGAAAACTCTGACCTAAGGAACCAAAAAGGAACAAGTGCCATATTCAATACATTTATTCCTAATAACTATTAAAACAAGACTAAAACAATGAGCTAAATGATCTAATTAAAATAAAATTAGAACTTAGACCTTCCTCCATTTTGAGTTCAACCAATGAATTAAGCTCATGATTCATGACAGACTGCAGAAAGCTGCAATCCCTTAGCTCGGGGAAATCTAGTTCTGGGAAAGCTTTCTGCAAACAATATGTAAGACATAACGATATGTTTATATCAGCAATCAAACCTGCCAGAGAAATGTATGGTGAAATGGAGTTACAGATAACATGCTCATAAGTTACCTGAGTTCCGAAAACTTGAAGACCCCACAAAGGTATCTCATCATCAGCCTTTATTTGATTCATCTATTAAGGCATGGAGAGTGTAAGAGGCTACTCTGTACAAGAGAATAACAATGTGTTAAAAAAAAACTTGGTGGGGAGGGGAGTTTTTTGCCTTCTCCTGGAATTCGTTAACAAAGTCATGAAACTTTGCTTCTCTGGCATCGACGTCATTATCATCGGAATCATACTCTTTTTGGACCTTTGCACGTTTCTTAACCTTCTCCTTGTTGGTGACTTTCTCCTTGTAGTAGTCATTTAACAAGTCATCTAAACCTATAACCCTTTTCCTGAAAAAATTACAGAAATAAAAAAAACAATATGCAACATTACAATGCAATCACTCAATAAGCAAGACTTGTGACTTGGTATTCTGAAGGAAGCATTATTTGAAAAGAAGAAAGAAAAATCTAAAGTGGAGGTACTAAATTGATGCAACACGTATAGGTCTAAATTTTATACTAAAAGCAATATTTTACCCAGAAATTTATAAAAAAAGAATGATATAGAGAACCCTAAATGAGGAATCCATGATTACTGCATAAAAATTAAAGACGAATGATGCAAGGGAAAGAATTAAAGAAAAAATCAGGGTTTACGTTTTCTTGGAGATGGGAGGGGAAACATGAGAAGTATCTTCGAACTCGAAGTCCAGATGTTCATCGGCTTCCATTGTCATCTGCGGTCTGCCTGCCTGTAGAAACAATGGAGCACCCAGAACGCGAATGCTCTTCCCTCACTTGTTCGGGAGAGTGCGTGGGAAATCTAAAGTGTGGGTCAGATTTCGGACTGAGAAAAACCGGGGAAATCTTTTCTTCCCATTTCAACTTCTTCTGTAAGGGGCCGCCGCACGAGATGTAGGACCAACAAGTTCTTTTTTTCTTCAAGGGTCGTCCCGATACACCCCTCAAGACCTCAACTACCGAGGACTCCGAATTTGCGTTAATGGGCTACGAGGTATTGGACTTGAAATTTTTATAACTTTGTAATTTGCATCATTATATATCTCCCAATTAAACATAATGAAAATTGCACTAAGTAGTACTCCCTCCGTCCATGTAAGATCTTCCCATTACGCGTTACGAGGCTTGACCGACTTTATTTTCAATTCAATTTAATTGATTATAGGAGTCAAATTTTAAAATAAAATTTATATAGTAATAAACTACATGAAAAATTCTACAAAACTAGAGGTGACAAGACTATGTTATTTTATGAAATGACTAGTAAAAATGAGCAAACAAAGTGAATAAAGTTTGACCCTGTGAATAGTGTCTGGGAAGATCTATGGTGGACAGAGGGAGTACTAAAATGTAAGTCATTTCTAATGTACTCCGTAGTATTTAAACGTTTTTATTCTCTAAATAGTACTTCAATAATGTCTAGTAACGAGAACAATATCCAGTAATGCTAGACATTTAATTTGAACAATATCCCGTGGCGATAAACATTTACTTAAACAGTGACCAGTGATACACATTGGGAATTAAAAACATATGGTACTACATCGGGAAAGTTACAATGTTTTAGTACTATTTAGGTAAATCTCTTAAACAGACCGAGCCATTTTTCTAATGAAAATTGACGACTATCGAGGTAGGCATTCGAGGACAACCCCGGACCTCGGCGAGCTGCCAATGTAGTCCCCATGTTTTTGGAATTTAATTATATAAAATTTCATTTGAAAAGATAAAAACTTATATGCTGAAGAAATAAAACAAAAAGGAAAAAAAATGATACTCTGTATAACAATATTTTTTAAGACATTATAGTTCACATCAGGGCTCTCAAAATATATCGAACCATTAACAGTTTACACTTTACACAATTTCAATACTAAAATCTTCACAATAATTATTGTTTCCTAGTAGTATCCCCATTCACAACAGGCAACTCCACCTCCTCCTCTGCCTCTCTGAATTTCTTATAAATGTCACCCGTGTAAAACTCCCGAGTCCTCGCAACCAAAACCAGCGAAGAAACCGCCCCGAAGAAAGTGACACCCGCCAGAATCACAAACGGGAGGCGGTAACAGTGGGGCCCCACGCAGCTCAGCTCCCTCACGTCCCCTCTCCCCATCCCCTTCCCCTCCAACTCCCGGAGCGCCTCCCTGTCGTACAGCCGCCCCGTGACCATCACGTTCAGCACGTAGGTCCCGGCGGGGCTCGCCAGCTGCCCGCAGTTGAACAGCGTGGAGTAGTACTTGAGGCCGAAGAGCTCGGAGATGACGGTGAAGAGGAGCGGGAGCTGGGCCCCGAAGGAGAACCCGATTGCGACCGAGGCCACGTAGAGCGAGCCCGGGGCCGGGAACGCGACGAGGAGGAGGCCGCCGCACGAGAGGAGGAGGACGAGCGTCATCATGAGGGGTCGGGGGAACTTGTACCGCCTCAGGAGCGTCTCCGAGAAGAATCCGGAGAAGATTCTCCCGAAGAAGTTCCAGATGGAGAGGAGGGAGACGAAGGTCGTGATCGTCTTGTTCGGGTACCCGAGCGACTCCCCGATCTGACCCATGTTGTCGACCGCCGTCAGGCTCGACCCCATCCCGCAAAACGTGGCCACGAAAAGAATTAACATATCCGTGCTCAGAAGCGCCTGCAATATGCTATAATCCTCTCCCCGTTCCGGCTTGTGGAAGAAAATCTTGGCAAACCATGAAACTTTAGTGTTGTCATCATTCATCACCTCCGGTACCCCCGGTGGCGGCAGTGGTGGCGGCGGCGGTGGCAGTGTGACGGCTTGGAGAGTTTTCTTCTTCCAGAGGAGGAAGTCGTGCCGGGCGAAAAACACGAGGGGGACGAAGAGTAAGAAACAAGAAACGGCAGCGCTGAAATCATAAGCAACTCGGGAAAATGCCACGAGTTTCTGTAGGATTGTCATGACCATTATAAACAAGGCTAAGACAATGGAGGAAATCAAGCACAGGTAGAACATGTTGAGCTCTCTCTTGTCCCTGACAACCTTAATCTCTCTGATTGTGTACACGAACACCATTGAGAGTGCAGCGGGGAGCCAAGCGATGAGCAAGATTAGAGACTCAGAGTCGTTCCCATAGACAGCCAAGTAGAGCTGGGTCATGATGGCCCCGCTCAACCCGGTGAACCCTTTGAGAAGGCCAATCATGGCCCCACGGGACTCTGGGAAGTTCCTTACGGAGGTCACCAGAGCCCCAGTGTTGGCAAAGTTCTGCGAATTTGCACCTATGCAAATGTACAGACACATTTGCCAGACTGTGGGCTTTGGGATTCTCCCTGTAACGGCGAGCCAGATGACGAAGTAGCCGGCGAAGTTCATGGCGGCGCCGACTAGGAGCACGAACCAATTCGGGGAAACCTCGGCGAGGAGGCCGGAGAGAACTCCCACATTGGCCCCGAGATCCTTGGAGAAGCCGAGGAGGTTGAGGGTGGTTTGGTCATACCCCAAAGAGGCCTTTATCTCCTTGGAATAGACTCCGAAGAGGTACGTGGCTCCGGCGCCGGCCATGATCAGGAAAGATGCAAAGAGGGAGAACCATCTTCCTCTGAAGAAATGGGGGGCAAAAGTGAAGGCATTGCTCCTGCAGCATTCATTGTTATCTGATGATGATGATGAAGAAGAAGATGCTTCTCCCATTACTCTTTAATTTGCCCTGCAATTATGAGTAGCAAAATCAAGAATCAAGAAATACTATATATATATCTTGTTGCTTATTTGTTGGTAAGGATAATTGATTCTGAAAAAAATGGGATAAGATATATAGGGGAAATAAATAGATGGCATCAAGAAAAAGGGGATCCAATAATTTAAGAGCATTTGAGAATTGGCTTAGGATAATGCCAAATGGATCAAACT
Organism: Cuscuta campestris; assembly: GCA_900332095.2. Classification (NCBI taxonomy): domain Eukaryota; kingdom Viridiplantae; phylum Streptophyta; class Magnoliopsida; order Solanales; family Convolvulaceae; genus Cuscuta; species Cuscuta campestris. The sequence continues at coordinate 1,004,044 of OOIL02006049.1, forward strand.
CTCCTTTAATGGGAGGAATATGAGAAGGTGAACTTTATAGGAAAAAGTTATTATTGTGCTATGTGTAGTAAAATGAGTTAGGTAACCTTGGGGCAGTTTAGGAAATGTTAGTGGACAAAAGATACTCCATTTCAAACTAATCCTAATTAGTCCTTTAAATTTCAATGCATTTGCCAAAATGTCTTATTCTACATACTAGTAAAAAAAAGTCCTTGATTACCCAATGATGCATTACAACTTCTAAGGAGTATAAACTTTCAATGATCTAAATGACACAGTAAACTTGTTTTGCGTTTTAATTTTTATGAAGTTTTACTTGGAAAGTAAATGCAACAAGCATCAAAAGTCTAAGTTTAATCTGTACGTCTTAAACCGTGAGCTCTAACAGAGTTGGGATTACACCGGGGTTTTCGGTAGATAGAAGAGGTAGGGATGAAAAAAATTTACCGCGGTAACTTTTGAAAAATTTAACTTTCAATTGCAAGTGGGGAAGACTATAAGTGGGAATTGAAAGTGAGATTTTAAAAAATGAGGTCAACACACAATAGCTCACGAGAAAATGTACACATTCAATAGCCTAATAAAGACTTGTGGATCCTGCGCGCGGTACTTGTTAGGGGTCATGCGTGACAAAAACAGGGGAGCCAGCCTCACAAAATTATTCACCCGTGATATTTTCCAAATTTATAATGATTTTATGGTACACAACAATTATGTATATATCCATACATTACTCTTTTGCAGTTGGATTGGACAAATTTTGATCATCAATTACATTGTAATTTAGTAAAATAAAATAATTTTTTTGAAAATATTCTACAAGATAAATCTAATTTAATTATTTTTGTTCTAGGATGAAATACAAGTGTTAACTAATTGTTAGTTAAAATTCATCCAATTTAACTAAACAAAGTCAAACCGGACAAACATATGGAGACGAAGATAGTACTATTCTTTATCTTTAGAAATACCCATTTTAATAGGGTGTAAATGGGCCGAGCTACCGGCTCAAGCCCGAAGGCTCAAACATTTTGTGAGTGAACATAGACAAAGATTAAGGGTCCGTTTGGTATAAGGAATTGGTGGAATTGGAATTGAATTGGAATTGAAATTCCATGGGATTCAATTATATAGAATTGAATTCTCCAATTCCAATTCATTTTTTGTACTATCAATTCCAAATCCACATATTTTTGTACTACCAAACAATTGAATTAGAATTGTTGTCCACAATTCCAATTTCATAGTTTGAATTTCGTGTACGAAACGGAGCCTAAGTAAATTGGAGACAAAACATTTGAATCATCGACGATATTAGCCCTACACTAATGTACCATTTTGAAGAGCTTCGATTGAAAGAGCACTCAAATCGACAATGATCACAATTAAAGTGGACCTCTAACAGAACTTTATAGGGTGCTAAATATGGAATATCCCCAAATTAGTTACCACACGGCTTTTTTCAATTCATTTTATTTAATGTATGGTATAGAAATAAAAAATAAAATTTATGTATTTAAAAGTTACGTCAAAAAATTCTTCAAAACAAGATATGACAAGACTATTTTATTTTATGAAATAATCGATAAAAACTTGCAAACAAACAAAATTCTCACAATTTTTGAATAGCAAACTGTGACATTTTTTTAAGACTGATGGAGGGCCTGTTTGGGAATAGCGTTAGCGTTTTGAAAAGGCTATCTACGGTCAGCGTTTAGCGTTAGCGTTTTCAAAGTAATCTGCACCGTTAAAATTTTATCCAAAACGCTAACGTTAATCTCTTACGCTATTCCCAAACAGGACCGGAGTGTTGTTGTAGAACAAGTGGTGTACACGTGTTCACCGCCATTTATTCCAACAAACACAGTTGTGTATCTTCGTAAGTAAATGGGAGGCAATGTGGTAGTTAACTTCATTTTAGCAAAGTTTATTGGTCATAAATTTCTCATGCATTCCCTACCTTCCCCCATGAACATATGATGATTACTCGTTTGTTTTAAACTCCCATCACACCAAACAAACAAATTTCCTTTGATATAAATACGCGCACACACACACAAAAGAATCATTGAATTATATTTTGAATCCTTTTAACAAAAAAAATCTAATGAAATAATCTATATATTAAAATTCAACATTATTTTTGTACAACTCATAATCAAAACTCAATCCAATTTGGAAGGAAAAAATCAAATTAAATTCCTCTGGAAGCTAAGGAGGTCCGAAATACTGGTTAAAAGGGAATAAAAGTAAAGCAAGAGAAGAGACGGTTTGTCCCACTACCAAACGTCGTTTTCCCATGTATGGAACTTACGATTCCCACTTTCTACGATCTTCGTTTATCCAGAGCAAAAGTGCAAAGAAATTAAAGCGATTTAACAAATTCCCCCAATTTTTTAGAAGGAAAAAGAAAAGTGGGAATTGGGGATCGAAAATACTAATGAGCAAGAAAGAATCCCAAGTAAAAAAAGTTAATTAATGGCACGCAGTAAAAATTTGGAGTTAAAAACGCTTACTTTTGGGAAGCTGCGGCGGTTTGGAGGGAAGGGGGATGAAGAGGGCTCTCATCTTCGGCCTCCTCTGGTGTTTAATTATCCGCTCTGTGTACGGATTTCTAGCTATTTTTTTCGTCTAGGGATAAACACTCCCATTTCTTTAATATATACTCCCTCCGTCTTAAAATTAATTTCCCATTTGATTTTTCACGGTCTCCAATGCGACACTTTGACCATTAATATCTCTATTTTTATATGAATATACATTATCAAAATAATATATTTCAAAACTATGTTTCAAAATGAATCTATTGATACTAAATTTATATGAAAATTTAATATATTTTTTCCGTAATATGCAGTCAAAGTTTAAAAACTTTGACTGCAAAAATCAAAATGAGAAATTAATTTTAGAACGGAGGGAGTACTACGTACATAACAACATTATCCCGCCGGGATCTTAGCGCTTCCTTACCCTCTTTCTATAAATAAAAAAAATGAGAAGACCTCCTCAAACCTGATCAGACGACCACGAAGAGAAAGTAAATTAAATTTCAATAACAGATTAGTAGTAAAAAGTGGAACATGTATTTGGTATTTGCAGATGCTTTATGCTTAGCATAGTTGCCTCTCAACGCAGTTGTCATGAATCGAACTCGAATCTAATCTCTTGACACATCTTGCCTTGCCAACTATGCCCTCCGGCACCTTACCCTCTTTCTAGTATCTACATGGTGGCAAAAAAGAGGGTACGGAATTATCATTATTTTCTTCTGTTTCTATCTTTCCAGATTGCTTTTTTAATTTAAAATTTAACTAACAACATGTCTTAATGTAAAGAATTTTTCAATACCAATAATTTAGCATAACTTTTACTCCGTATATTTTAATTCATTATTTATTTTTATATGTAATTAATCAAATGTTTGACAGCCAAAGCGAAACGGACAGTTAAATAAGAATGGAGGGAGTAGTTGTCCATGTGTATATGCGATACACATGGTGTATAACTTGGGGTACACCGTACACCTAGCACACCGTACTACAATATCTCGTAAAATATATTAGAAAAACAATATTGAAAAATAATAAATTTAAAGTATTTCTTGGTACCAATAATTTAGTATGATTTTTATATTTTAATCCATTATTTATTTTTATACATAATTAGTCAAAGTTTGACACCCAAAAATGGGCAAGAAACTAAAACAAAATTAAACAAATAAAAATTGGGTAAAAATGAGTGGTAGAGAAAGGGATGAGGGACAAATAGGGTACACCTTTGGTGTACCCCTAGCATTGCTCAAATAGGAATGTAGGGAGTAGTTGTCCATGACTCCATGTGTATATGTGATACACATGGTGTGTAACTTGGGGTACACCATACACCTAGCATACTTCGTCGGATTCGAGTTCATGATTTAATGTCTTCACATTCGAATCGATTCCATGGGTTATGAATCTTTGCTTTAAAATAAGTTTGAATTTGTGTTAGCGCTTGCATGTTTATATGGAGCATGCTACATGTACCCAAAATTTGCACCCCATTTGTACATCAAAGGTATGCACTAATATCTTGATGGTTCATACTGACACAAAATATTGGTGCGTTAACAAAAATTAGCATTACACTAACACAAAAAGTTGGTGCATCCATGCGGTGTACAAAATGGGGTACAAATTTTTGAGATACAAATATTATTATCCTTTTTATATACTCACATATAAATTAATAAAGATATATGCCTCATATAAATATTTCATATATTACTATGCATTATGTCACCTCATACTTTATACAACACTTGATAGACTTTTATATGTAATTATTATTTTTTATTTTTACACCAACTTTAATATAAATTAAATTGAAAATAGTTTCAGTCAAATATTATAAACCGTAACTGTAACATTTTTTATGAGGCGAAGGATGTACTTCTTCCGTCCCTGAAACATCTTCCCTTATTGACTTTTTGAGGATTTAAAAAGGGAGAGATATTTTTGTGTTGATTTTCCAAAATATCTTTGATCGATGTGATGGGTAAAAGTAAGATATGATGTGTAGATTATTAGTAAAAAGGTATGGTGTGAAAGATAGGGTATGAAAAAGTAAGAAGTAAAAGTAATTTTTTAATAAAGAATGGAATATCTTTTGAGGAAAACAAAAAAATGAAAGGGAAATATTTTTTTTATTGGAAAGAGAATACAAAAGTAAGACAGATATAACCAAACAAACAAAAGTCAAGCCCAAACTAAAGAGCAAAACTAAGTGAAAACCAAAATGCCATCAAACATACTTCTCCCACTAACGCTGCATTCTGTTCACCTATCTGATTTTTTTAAAGTTTAATATAGTCTGATCTGATTGAATTTGATTTGATCTTATTGGATCCAATCTGATTGGATTAGATTTAATCTGGTATAATCTAATCTGATCTGATCTGATTGGATATGATTTGATATAAATTCAATTTGAATTAAAATTAAAATTATTTTTATAGTTATAATAATAGTAATAATAATAATAATATTAATAATAATAGCAATAATAAAAATTATAGTAATAATAGTTATAGAATAATAATAATAATAGTAGTAGTAATAATAGTAATAATAATAAATATAATAATAATAGTATTAATAATAACAATAATAATAATAATAATAATAACAATTGTAATAATTGTAATATTAATAATAACAATCATAGTAATAATGATAATAATAGTAATAATAATGACTATAATAATAATAGTTATATTAATAATAATAATAATAGTAGTAGTAATAATAATAATTATAATCACAATAATAATAGTAATAGTAAAAATAATAATAATAGTAATAATAATTACTCCGAGTTTTTTCCTAGTTTTTTTCTTCAAAAAGTTACTTATCTACAAAAAATGTAAAAAAAAAAATCTAGCCCCCATCAAATCCCCCTACAATAACACACATTCAAGTGGTAGGGCTGATGGGATGGACATATCACATGACGTCTACATGGCGGTACTTAGGCCTCACATCAGGCACATGATAACACATGGTCTTTCTTCAAACAAAAGCAGCTCAAGTCGCTTGACCCATGAACTCTGCAAGCTGACCACAGTCAAACAGGTCTATGTGGCGAGCTTAACCAGGCTTCATGCAGGGGCGGGTCCACATAGCTCTAATGGGGGCCCCCAGTCATTTGGAGCTTCTTAGTGTAAATTTTTTTTTAAAAGTAATTATAAGGACTGCCCCCAGTTCTGAAATTAAAGTGCCCCTGTGAAACGAATCCAATAAAATTTAGTTCAATTTCATCCCCAATGCCACAAAAATTAAATCTAATTCTTAAAAAAAAATTAGATCTGTAAATTAACCCTTCGGCCTTCCCTCTTCTAAGTTCTAATCTTCTCTAATACTCCAAGGTCTTTGCTCTAGGAGCGTAACACCTTGCCCATCTTACCATCCGTCCAGCGACACCATTTTACGTAAAAAAGGATTTTTTTTTGCCTTTTGATGGTTTAGTGATTTTTTTTGCCTTGTCTTGTCATTTTAGTGTGGAATAATAGGTCTATCATGTACAATGTACTTTTTTTCCCTTTAGATGTTGGGTTTTAACTTTATTTGCAATATAGTGTTCCTATTTTAGTATATATTTGGATAGAATACGAAATAAAATTGCTCAATAAATTGAATGCAATGTAAGAGCATTGGCAGCGGCGTTCCAAGCCAATGCCATGCCATACCACCTAGGACCAATGCCATGCCACCTAGGACAAAAAAATTTCCTTCCTTGCGTGGAAGCACCGTTCCTCCATGAAGTGCAAGGCTTGGGCGAGGCACTTATAACTTTTTTTTTTACTTTTCAATTTTTATATGAGAAAGATTTTTTTTGTAAAGTAATAAAACTTTTTTTTACTTTCTCCATCTCGCAATAGATTATAATACCTCTCGATATGTTTTGTTTATTTGTATGTTTTCATTGATTATTTAATTAAAAAAATTTTGTCACAACTTTTTTTGAAGTACTTTTGATGTAATTTTTAAATTTATAAGTTTTATTTTTAATTCTTATACCAATTTTTAAATGAAATGATTTTTAAAAATAGAGAGTTTTTGCATCGTAATTCTAAAATAATAATCTAAATTGAGATGAAATAGGAATAAATAAAAATATGGAGTAGATAACAAAAACATTTTTAATAATTAAAATATATATAAAAAATTATTATATGAGTAAATAGAAATATTTTCATGATAAAAATATATAAGTAAAATAATTTTTAATAATTCAAATATGGCAAAAATATGAAAAAAAGTGATGAAAACAATGACTTGCCACTGCAAGGCATGCCACTCCACTCACGTGCCACTCATTGACTGGACTGTTTTTTTATTGGTTGACATGCTTCACGTCAGCGTGTGGCATTCCATTTTTGCCTCACCATTGTTCATGCTCTAATGCTCCATAATACTCCGTACTTTTTTGGAGTGAGAATGCCATAGATTATTATTTTTTTTAGAAAAGTTTTGAACATTATGAACTAATATATTCCCTAATATGCATTCTCAATTTTAGATTAAAATTTTGAGAAAATAGTTGTTGCATTTTCTTTGTAGAAGAGTGGAGAATAATTTTTTAAAACAATTAATCCCTTCTACACGACTACACCCAATTCTAGATCCGTGGGTTCACATTCATCCGCCGGGTCGTTTTTTACCCATCCCGCGTCCCTTTCTCTCTTTGCTTTTTTGGGACGCAGCTGAGGTGGGTTCGGAATGCTAGTAGTAAAAAAGTACTCCCCTACCTAAATCTGAACTCCCTTTCAATCAATTTAACAGCTCACCTGCTGTTTTAGAGTAGAGGAATGCTACACCAAAAGTGTATCCCAAATATACATCAACCGCTTCTCTACCATCCACTTTTATTTGATTTTTAATTATTTATTTATTTATTGAATTTCTTGCCTTTTTATGTGGATAAGGAAAGGATGTGGGACATATGAGGTACATCTTTGGTGTATCCTAGCATTTTTTTTTAAAGTATCTCAAAATTACCATCAATTCACACTCCTTTTTTTTCTTACGTACGTTATAATTTTCTTAAGTTTCTTAATAAACACGTATTTTACCATTCACGCCATTGCATTTACAGATTTACTACTCTCTCTCAAAATGAAAACTTGGTATGTAGTGTGTACTTTCTCCATTAGTTATTTCTAGGTTTTGTTTGATTATTTGATAAAATAAAATATTTTTATCATCTCTTATTTTGTAAAATTTTTGATGTAATTTTTAAAATATGTAAGTTTTATTTTTATACCAAACTTTAAATGAAATATATTTAAAAACATGAAAATTCATCTCGTTTTTTTTAAGGTGTAAAATATTTTGGAACGTAGGGAGTATTTCACTTAAAAATATTTCAACCAATCTTAACATTTTTTTCACTTCCCCGCACTAGTGTCAATCATACAATTACACATATATATATGCCAAGTCAAAAATGATTTTTTTATTGGGATGAAGGGAGGATTTTCTTTGTCTTTAAATAAACTTGACAACAGGATAAAATGTTGATATAAATTTAAATATAAAATTTATATATTTAATAAAATCCATCAAAATTTTATAAAATACAATGTGACTTGACTATTTTATTTTTATACATAATCAATGAAAATTTTAGTATCACGTAAAAGTTTGCTATTCTTTGGTCTTTTTTATATATTTTTATTTTTTGTACAGGAATGAAACTTTTTTAAAAGGAGTACATCTATTTTATGAAAAAAGACAAGTAAATTAAATTTTAATAATTAAAATATATAAAAAAATGTTTAAAGTGACAAAAGCAATGACGTACCACCGCGTGCACTACATGCCACTTCACTCACTTATGACACGCTGACTAAAATATTTTTTATTGGTTGAAATGTATAATTTATATTCATGCGTGTAGTATTCCATTTTTATCTTACCACTAGTGATTCTCATATAAATAGTATTCTCGAACTGTTTTGAATACTCGGTAAGGATGGACGGTATGACTCCTATAAAAGTAATTTGGTACCAAATTTAGCTTATGTGATACTTCGTATTTGGCTAACACTTCCCCTTGTGCGATGGTACAAATTTCTTTTAAGTATGAACGTCTAAGTGTTTGCCAAGTATACCGATCAGACTACACCTCCAATGTTATTATTTCATGTTTGTATTATTTTTTGTATTTTAAAATTAACTATTTAAAATAATTAAATTTTATTTAACTATATTTTTTTGAATAGGTAACTACTTCCTTTTACATCACTTTCAATTATAAAATTTTCTTTTACTAAACCCCGCAGAGAGTCAAAGCCAAAGTAAAAATTTATAATAGATGGATGATTTAATAAAATAATTGCATTTAATTTATATTATTGGTTGGAGTTAATTATTTCAAAAATATTTTAAAATTAATTTACATTATTGGTTAAATTTAATTATTTAAAAATTGATACGACGGAATTGATGATGGGGTAAGAAAAGTACTCCCATCACAATTTATTCGTCCAATTTGATTTTTTTGAGTCAATCTAAATAAATTTTGATCATCAATTAATCTTAATTTGTGTTCCATATTAATACAATAAATTAGATTTTTAATAATTCTCAACAAGATAAATCGATTGGAATCCTTTTTATACTAAAATATATTACCATTTTTGTTTAACTAAATATGTTTATACTAAATATGTAAAACGACCTATAACTGTGGACCTTTTATGAAATTTTTACTCAAAAAACAAACTGGATGAATATATTGTGACAAAGGTAGTATAGATATATACCACCAACCTAATAGTTAAAGCTTAAATAAGGTAGAATGGATAGGGAAAATTCAATGGTGGCCCTGAGCTCCATCATGGACATACATATGAATAAAATAAACATTTTTTTACTACTTAAATAAGTTTTTATTTTTTTAAATAAAAATTTTTATATGAGAGAATCCACAAAATTGATATGCATCCAAGAGTTGCACTAAAGAAGCACTAGAATGGTAGATTAATTTTTAAAAGGGAGATGTTAGGGATACACCAACGATGTATCCCAAATATCCACATGCTTCTGTACCATTCATTTTTATTTAGTTTTTAGTTATTTATTTTTTTAAATTTTACATTTAATTTTTGTGATTATGAAGAACATAGTGATATTTGGGGTACACCTGGACTCTCATTTTACATTTTTTGAATAATACTCGGAGAAGAGTACATTGCAATTGTTACACGAACTACCGCAAATTATATTATACATCCGGCTGTACCTAGAGATTGGTACATCCGACGTTTAATAAGGCGAAAGGAAGCGCAAGAAATCGACGATGAAGGAGGCTGGCCGATCGGAAGTTTGCGCGGATCTGGGATGATGTGCGGATCGATGATGATGATTGATGATGAAGAAGGAAGACTGGTGATGATGATGGGGTTTTGCGGATGATTCTGCTGAAGAAGCTGCGATATGCGGTGATGAAGAAGAAGGAAGACTGATGATGATAGGGTTTTGCAGGTGATGATTCCGTAGAAGATCCGTTGTTAGGGCTTAGTTGAAGAATGAGTACTAGTCTAAGTGAGAATGAGTACTATTATGTTTTAGATTGTGTATTCGGTTATTCGTAAATGAATATTGTACAAATGTGTGAAAATGAGTACTACGTTTTTTAGAATGAGTAACATGATTTTCAAAATGAATGCTTATGTTGAACTGAGAGTAAGTACATAAGTTCACCCGGATCTCTAGATACATCGGGATGTACCATATACACTCTCCACGAACTAATTTTATTATGAAAAGGTAAAGCTAATCCTTGAAAAAAGCTTGGGAACGGACACTTTATGGACTAGAGTAGATTACAACGGAGTACTCCGTTTAAAGTTTAAACATGAACAATTAGTGGGCGATTAATTATAGGAATCGCACATCTTAAAACACCAGATCATATTTGTTAATTCCAATCATTCTCTTCCATTAATTACTCCCATATATTTCTTGGTTTCTACTTCAAACCTAAACCAAACGCCGATAACCACCTCTCACCAGCAGCTCCACGGGTGGCCATAAATGGCGGACACCAGAAGACCCAATCCCAGAGGCAGCGGCAGAGGGTTTTATTTGAGTTTGAAGATGAGACTATTCAGACCAGCAGAAGGAAGATTGTTCTGCCATAGATGTTTCAAATGGGTCCTCTGGTTCTCCCTTTCTTTCTATTTCTTCACCTCTTTTCTCTCCTCCCATGAGCCCGCCGCCGCCTCCATCTCCACAGCCGCCTCCGTCCACCACCCGTCCGAGGCCTCTCGCGCCTTGATCGATTCCGAGAGTACCCGTCGGGGGAAATTAGGGTCCGGCGCGTTTGAGGGCTTGAAGATTTACATATATGATTTGCCGGCGAGGTTCAACGTCGATTGGCTGAAGAACGAGCGTTGCGGCCGCCATTTGTTTGCCTCCGAGGTGGCGATACACCGGGCGTTGGAGACCAGCGACGACGTACGGACGTTTGACCCGTGGGAGGCGGACTTTTTCTTCGTCCCCGTATATGTTTCTTGCAATTTCAGCTCCGTCAATGGGTTCCCGGCGATTGGACACGCCCGCTCTCTGATGTCCGCCGCCGTGAGCCTGGTTTCGTCGGGGCATCCATTCTGGAACCGCAGCGGCGGTGCCGACCACGTCTTCGTCGCTTCTCACGACTTCGGCTCCTGTTTTCACACCTTGGTATGCCCCCGACATGCGTTGTTATTACCCGCCGGCGATTATCTTTAGAATTATATGATAAAAATCGTTTCTTTATTTGATTTTGAATAGGAAGACAGGGCAGTCTCCGATGGGGTGCCGGAGTTTTTGAAGAACTCCGTCATATTGCAAACTTTCGGAGTGAAATATAACCATCCGTGTCAAGACGTTGAGCACGTTGTCATTCCGCCGTATGTTTCCCCGGAAAGTGCACGGAGCACCCTGACGGCGACGGCATTGTCCGACGGACGGAGAGATATTTTCGCTTTTTTCAGGGGCAAAATGGAAGTCCGTCCCAAGAACGTTAGCGGTCGTTTTTACGGAAAGTGAGTTTTTTTCTTTTTATGTCTCGTGTGAAAGAGAAAAAGATTTTGTTGACGTTTGTTGGAGTGACGAAAATAACCCTTCCCGTTGTTTTGGACGCAGGCGTGTACGGACGGCGATTCTGCAGAAATACGGAAACGACCGGAAATTCTACCTGAGGAGACACCGGTTCGCCGGTTACCAGTCGGAGATACTCCGGTCAACGTTTTGCTTGTGTCCACTTGGGTGGGCACCGTGGAGCCCGCGACTGGTGGAGTCCGTCGTTCTCGGCTGCGTGCCGGTGATAATCGCCGACGGCATCCGGCTGCCATTCCCCTCCGCCGTGCCATGGGATGAAATCTCCGTCACGGTGCAGGAAAAAGACGTTCAAAAACTGCGGCCCATACTCGAGAAAGTCGCCGCCACCAACCTAACGAATATCCAGCGGCGCCTAATGGACCCCACAGTCCGGCGGGCCCTACTCTACAACGTTCCGATGGCAGAAGGGGATGCCACGTGGCAAGTCTTGCGTGCGTTGACCGATAAGCTAAGCCGGTCCCACCGGAGGTCAAGGATCTCAAGCGGGTGACCACATGATTACGTGGAGCGAATCTATTGGCCAAGCTTTGATCAGCTGGAGAACGCACTGTTACGTTTACGGATTACAGCTGTGATTGGACCCCACGTGGGCAGAGAGTGGGCTAGCGTGGGTCCCGATGTGGCAGAGGTACAGTGGAGCTGAGCTGGCCGGATGTGATTGGTGGGCTTTGCGGTTCGGCAGGACGGGGATGAGTTTATTTTGTATGGATATGTCACATGTGAACGGGCTAAAAAAAAGAAGAGACAGGATTGGTTGTGGAGATCCACATTGTCCGCTGTGTGGAATCCAACCACGTTGTAAATGATTAACGGACGAAAACTACGAGTATATATCCACACTTTAGTTTGTACTAGTCCTCTTGCGCCGTTTGATATCAGACTAGTGTTAGCTTTTTAAAAAAGCTATTTGACGGTAGTTTTTAATGTTAACGTTTTTAAATTAATCTACATTGTTAATATTTAATCCAAAACACTAACACTAATTGAAAACATTCTTTGCAAAATACTAGTGTACAAAATAGGATATGTTTCATGGGCAAATACTAGCATTTTCCATATGAAGTATGCCAATATAAAATTATAATAGATGACCAATACAAAATAGAGGCAATACTAGATTATAAGTAATTCATCAATTGGTTAATCTTAAAAGTGTAGTATACTTTATATATTTAGCGCAAGTTATTTAAAGAGTTGTTTCACTAAAGAAATTGACCTAGAGCATATTTAGAGCACCAGCTACTTCAATTTTAAAATAATTGATCAAAATTTGTTCTCTTTAATTTATTTTTACTTGTTGCTTAATTTTATTTGGATCAGATGAGAAATAATTTTAAATATAACTATAGATAGATTAGATCAAAATTTATTTTGACAGATCAGACAAAGAAAATATGCCTTTAATAAAACAACTACTCCGTATGTGTAGCAAAAAGATTTTGCTTAATAAATATTTTTGTTTAGAAAAAAAGGATGAAACTCCATCCCCAAGGCCCCCTTAGCACCGTCCACAGTTAGCTGAGAAGAGGTAAATTGAGCTATAATCTCAATCAGTTGACGTAAGGGTGGGATACTTCTATAAGTCTCATACTTTGCATGGTTGTCTCTTATCGCAGATTCACAACCACCAGGCTTCGAACTCGACATCTCTTCCTTGTAGCACTTCTATGCCAACCGCTCAGCTATGCCCCACGACAATGTTTTTGTTTAGAGTCCAGCGTTATGGAACAAGAGAAATTCAGGCTTGAAGGAGGCGTCACGGCTCGTCACGGTGTGACAACCGCGACATTGCGGGCATGACGAAGGCGTGAGAAACAGGGTTTGATGGTGCTCACGGGTGTTGTCCCTCTTTTTATTTTTTTTATTTTTATTTTGTAAACCCAATTAAAATTTAACACACCTTCATACATCATCACTTCCCATCACCCCCACAATAACAAACATTTTTTCATTATTCCAAATCATACATCTTAACACCCCGTCAAGCCCCCCGTTAAACCCGACATAACACATGGTCCTAGTGTTTCATGTGCATTCATAATTAATCATCATTTTAGTTATAAAGATAATTATTGTTTATATTTTTTTTACATTTGACTTTTACATTCTTCGTTGTGATACTTTGAAGGTTAATATTTTAATTTATATATAAATGTATACTATAAAAATATGATATTTTAACATTACGTTTCAAAACGAATTTATTGATATTAAAATTTGTATCATAACTCATTTTTTTTGTAATTTGTGATCAAAATTTTAAAAAGTTGATCATAAAAGTCAAAATAAAAAGAAAGATATGAGACTGAGTGAATATTCTTATTTCAATTAGTGAAATTTGCATTGAATATGACTAAAACATAAGTCATTTCCCAATGTAGGACATAAACTTTTTTATTCCCTAAATAGGACTTAATAATGATTAGTGAGAAGAATAATGTCCAAGTAATGTTAGACATTTAGTTGAATAATGACTAATAGATAATGACCAATGTTCCTACATTGGAAAATAAAGACATATGGTCCTATATTGAGAAAATCATTATATTTTAGTCCTATTTAAATAAATTACTCATTCAATTATTCATCCTAATTCACTATTTGTTGGTCAAACTTTTTTAAGGTTAATTTCCTTAATCATATGTAAAAATAACATAATGATGTAACTTTTTGTTTAATAGACTATTTAAGGTACTCCGTTAATATAAACATTGACATTTCGTTTGATTATTTTGTATCATTATTTAAATAAATTAAAATAAATATACATTCAATCGAAAAAAAGTTATAGGCAACACATCATAAAAGAAAAATAGAAGATCTATATTTACCTGACTTAGAGCACTGGAAATATGTTTGAAGCCCCGGGGCTTCAAACCGGGGCTTCATACTTTCTCTCTCTGTCACGTCAGCTTTAACTTACACCAAAAATTCACTGGAAATGGGTTTGAAGCCCCAGGGCTTCAAACCTTCATTTTTTACATTTTTAAATATACATCTTCTAAAACTAAATTAATAAAATGTAATTAATTTATTATTTAATTATATTGAAACACGAATAACAAAAAAAATACATTCATTAAATTTAAAGAAATTGAAACGACAATAGTTAAAATTTAAAAAAATTACATTCGTTAAATTAAAAAAAGCGACAATAATAAAAAAAGATACATTAATAAAAAAACTAAGGTAAATTATATTTCGCCTTGATATCTCTATGTCTTTCCTCGTAGATCATCCGTTTGAAACCCGACAACGTAGAAAGGTCGGTTTCCATGACTTTGATCTCATCCTCTTGCTCCTTTCGCTTCATCTCCTTCTCCTTTAGCTTCATCCTCTCTTATTCTCGAAGATTGAACACCCGAAGTTGTTCAGCCATTGCCCGACTGATTTCGTCGCGAGAAGAAACGGAAACAGAGCCGGATCCTCTGAACCCGAGGCAATGGATTTTGCCTTCTTTCTTCCGATTGGCCGTGGAATGGGGTCCTCGTCATCGGAATCCACAACGCTGAAGGGAGGCATTTGATCGGACGAACCGATAGTCTCGTCGACCTCAACCTCGGCGTCGACGGAGGATCTTTTGTTTGACGATCCACCGTCGAGATTGTTGAGTTGTTGCCACTTCGGGGAACGGCTCAAAATCCTCCAAAGATCGATGGGCACCTTGCCTTGGTGCCCGTCATCTTGATACCGGGTCGTGGCAAGCCGGAGGACATCGACATCGTTCGTCCCGCTCCTCCGGGACCGAGCGCATTCCTCGTAAACTCCGATAAACTTTCGGACTTTACGGTTGATGTGGCTCCATTTGGAAGTGAGTTGGTCCCGGGTACGGTAGGAGTCGTCCTTGTTCATCGCCGTGAAAAACTTCTCCTCGATACGATCCCACATCGCATCCTTCGTTTGCTCCGAACCTTTAAAAAGTATAAAACAAAATTTTTTTTATGACACGATTAAATATAATTTTATATAAATAAAAACATAAATATATTAGAAAACATATACTATCTCCGTTCCAAAAAGTTTGTTACGTTTAGAAAAAACTGCGTCCCGTAAAGTCCGTTACATTTCTATTAAAAAACCACTTTTACCCCTTACTTTTTCATACCCTACCTATCACATCATACCTTTTTCCTAATAATCTACCCATCACATCCTACTTTAACCCATCACATCAAGGGTATTTTTGGAAAGTCAATACCAAAATATCTCTCCTTTAATTTCCCAAAAAGTCAAACCGTCCCATTCTTTTTGGGACGGAGGGAGTAATTTTTACCAATGATAGGATGCTCGGAGACGTCAACCCAAGCCGACGCCAATAAGCACTCCTCCTCCGGCGTCCACTTTTGGATTGACCGTGCCGCCTCGGTCATCGTGCCTTTTGCTTTGTGGCTTTTCCGGCGTGTACTTTTTTCCAGCTGGATGGTTCCGGTTGAGTCTCCGGAACCGAATCTCGCTCGACGTACCCCGATTGTTGCGTCTCGAAGATCGGTGGATGATCCCCGAGTTTGTGGAAATACCACATCGCGGTATCGTGAGGCGCGAGATTGTCGGGAAAGAAGCCGGAGCCGGAAGGATTCATCTTCAAAAGAGAGGGGGGGAGTTTGAAATTGAAGAATGTGTGAAAAAGATTGAAGGTGTGAGAGAATGGGAGGGGGGGATTGAAATTTATAACAAAAAAGTTAATTTTTCTTTGTCTTCAACGGCTCTAATAGCCGTTAGGGGAGGAGGGGGAGGGGAAACACCAGCGTCAAAGAAATGACGCAGCCTCCTTCACGCCTGGGTAACGCCGCCAGGGGCGGTGTTTAACGTCTCCGGAGTGTGAAAACCGCCTTAACGCCGGTGGGTGTGAGCGGTATAGCCAGTGCTCTTACCTCTCAAATGCAAAGGTTGGGAACCAACCATAGAAAGTCACACTCCGTATTTTTTTAGTTTCTCCATCAAAAGTTGATGAAATTATAGATTTATCCATCGCTGAAGATTCTTTCCTTCGAAAATTCCCCAAGCGTTTATTTGGGCCAAATCACGTGAAACTTATACGGAGTAAAATAAAGGATGATTAATTAGAGCTCACACTATAATCACATCCCATAATATCACGGTGATATCGAGATTAATGACATGATTACTTCATATGGTATGATTGGACTTTTTAACGTTGGATTTAAAATTTGAAATGAGGTAACGCACCTTTAAAGAAAATTACTCTCTCCAAATTATTGTCATATTGACTTGATACATTTATTTAAAGAGGGATTTACTTAATATTAAAACATAATGATTTTTCTAAAATAGGATTATATGCTTTTATTTTTCAATGTAGGATATTTGGTCATTATCTATTAGTTATTATTCAAGTAAATATCCACCATCACTGGACATTATTCTTCTCACTAGACATTATTAAGTACTAATTAGGAAATAAAAAGGTTTAAATTCTAAATTGGGAAATGACTTATGTTTTAGTCCTATTTAGTGCAAATTTCACTTATTTAAAAGCGTTATAAAAAGTTTATTCTTGTATTGACTTGATACGTTTATTTAAGAGTGTTATAAAAATTATTGACTTTTCATATTTTAAAAAGTGAGTTTTAAAAAAAAATATTTCATAAATAGGAGTAAATCATTAAACATATTCCCAAAATAGGAGTGTCAAACATAATACCCAAAGTAGGAGTTAAATTTAAATTAAATAAAAAATATGACATGTTACACGCCTATATACTCATTCCAGATTTCCAGTGGGGCCCAATCAAAAACAAAAGTTGGGAAAAAATTATCCTCCATTCCATCCATCTCTGCGGGCTCAGCTTCTTCGTTCCCTTACAATCTCCACCGCCACCACCGTACCAATTGCAGCGTCATTACCGTTGCCACCCTCACCCCTCTCAGCCTCTCAGATTCGTCGTGCCGCCGCACCCCTCTCAAATCTACCCCGCTGCCCCACCCCTATTTCCCTCTCAAAGCTTTGATTTTAAAAGTGAGTGGGTTCTCTCTCAATCTTTAAATGAATTTATTTTATTTAAATTTTGTTTGGATGCATTGAGATCACAATTTAGTGTTCAAAAATGGGGTCCACCACCGTTGGGGGCGGTTGGTATTCGATCGCCATAAAGGTGGTTGTGAAAGAGGTGATGGTTGCCGGAAGTCGTGTCGTGCATTGGGTTAGATTTGGCACTAATATGCATTTGTGTGACATTGTGGATTTGCATATATGACAATACATATGGGCATTGGTGGCATTTCTTAAAATAAATTAATTTTATAGATTTAATACATTTTTTGATATTCTAAATTTATTTAATAGAAAAAGTAAGTGTTAATATGAATTTAAAAATTTAAAAAATCAAAGTTATAACACATTGGGTCGACCCAAACCCGATAAAACTGGGTCATGAACATATAGTTCTCAACCCGAACCCGAATTAACCCGAATCCGAAATGACACAACCCAAACCCGACCTGACCGACCGATTTGCTAGCTCTAGTCACTTACCATTTCTACACTAATATTTTTAAAGAATTCATTATGGAGTATAATAAGGTTTATATTGATATAGTAATAACATTTTCACCTCGTCATTTCATGGATACGATTTCTCTATTCGAGTCGTTTTTGTTTCTTTTTACTTTTTCATTTCCTTTTGCTATTCTTTTTATTATTTCATTTTTCTATACCTTATTTGCTTGAACATCACGATATGATTTTTTTTCTTATTTTAGAAAAAAATAAAATGTGTAATTTAAGACTGATGGAGTACATAATATTTTTTTCATTTATTTTTATTTAAATATAAAGATTTTTTATTCTTTAAAGAATAATAAAAAATAACTAAAAAAGTTTTTTAAAAGAAAACAAAGAGAAGAAAAAAACAAAAAAGTAAAAACTGAACGAAAATAGATTCTAATGCCTCGGTATATTAGGAAATGAGCACTCATTCCCCTTGTTGTCAAACCTCAATGCACTATGGGTGCGTGAGATACAAACATTGGAATTTGACTTACAAAGCGGACATAATGCCACTTTTTAAAACCAACGATACTTTATATGTAATTTTTAAATGAATTCTAAAAAAACAAAGGTGCTAGAAAAAATTTAAAAAAATGAAGAAACTAACAACATGTACTTTATAGTTTGAAAAAAAGAGTTAGATGTTAGAAGAAACTCAAAATAAAAATGGAAGTAATTAGAAGAAAGTGGAAAAATAGAAGAAATTATAAGAGCCTCGAAAAAACTAGAAGAAAAAAACAAAAAAATAAAAAATGAACAAAAATAGATTCTAATGCCCCGGTAGTTTAGAAAATGAGCACTCATTCCTCTCGCTGTCAAACCTCAATGCACTATGGGTGCGTGAAATACAAACGTTGGAATTTGACTTACAAAGCGGACATAATGCTACTTTTTAAAACCAACGATACTTTATATGTAATTTATGAATGAATTCGAAAAAAAAAGAAAGGTGCTAGAAAAAATAAAAAAATGAAGAAACTAACACTATGTACTCCGTACTTTATAGCTTGAAAAAAGAGTTAGATATTAGAAGAAACTCAAAATAAAAATGGAAGTAATTAGAAGAAAGTGGAAAAAATAGAAGAAACTATAAGAGCCTCGAAAAAACTAGAAGGGACTCAAAAAACGGAAATAAAGAGGAAGAAGCGTAAAAAACTAAAAAGAGTAAAAAAATTTTTAAAAGAGTTCAAAGTTTTTGAGAAAAAAAGAAATAATGTTGGTGTTGGGATTGTGCATGCTCTTACTCCAATCCCGCATTAGTATGATATTGTCCGCTCTGAGCCAAACACTCACGAATTTGTTTTTGGACACCTCACAAAATAAAAATAAAAGTAATTAGAAGAAAGTGGAAAAAATTGAAGAAACTATAAAAGCCTCGAAAAAACTAGAAGGAACTCGAAAAACGGAAATAAAGAGGAAGAAATTACGCGTAAAAAACTAAAAAGAGTTGAAAAAAATTTAAAAGAGTTGAAAGTTTTTGAGAAAAAAGAAATAATGTTGGTGTTGGGATTGTGCGTGTCCTTACTCCAATCCCGCATTAGTATAATATTGTCTGCTCTAGGCCAAATGCTCACGAATTTGTTTTTGGACACCTCACAAAAGGCCTCGTACCAATGGTGTTGCGTGAACTTATATATTTTGATTCATTTACCCCTAAACTTCCGGTGTGGGACTTGGAGGAATCCCAACATTTTGAATAAATATT
Source organism: Cuscuta campestris (assembly GCA_900332095.2). Taxonomy (NCBI): domain Eukaryota; kingdom Viridiplantae; phylum Streptophyta; class Magnoliopsida; order Solanales; family Convolvulaceae; genus Cuscuta; species Cuscuta campestris. The sequence goes on from OOIL02006049.1 coordinate 1,023,905, forward strand.
TTATTTTTGAAATAACAAAAACAAAAAATAAAATCATAACAAATGTTAAATTTATACTTTTCTAAAAGAGTAAGTGGAATTCCACTAGAATCCTTGATTCTTAACTCTAGTTCTCCGCTTAAGAGTATAGTGAATTTCAAATATTCGGACTTATTGAAAAATATGAAAGACTAAACTTTCTTTATGGATAAAGCGTTATTAGCACTCATGCTAGAAATTGTTGAAATGGTCAATGAATTTATTTTGTCTCTTATTCCTAGCAATGAAAAGAAATATTTGAGTTCTGATGTAGACATAAATGGTGATTTGATAATGACCGATTTTTTGAACAATATCAAATGTTTAGAAATTTCAAACCATAAAATAGTTTTGAAGAAAGGAGTATTGATCATGTTATTGAGAAACATTGATCAAACATCCCAGTTGTGTAATGATATGAGGTTAATCATTGTAATGGTATTTTTAGTATTGTGAACTACGAAGTACATTATACTCCCTCCGTCCCCCTAAGATGTTCTCATTTTGACTTTTGGTGGTTTTTAAGGAGAGTTGAAAAAAGGTGAAAGTTTACCATAATACCCTTAATGAAATATGAGTTAAGTGTATTAAATGAGGTGGGTGAGGTGTAATAAATAAAGTAAGTGGAGGTAGTTATGGTATTTTAATTGTTAAAAAATGAAATGAGAAGATCTATTGTGGACAAAGAAAAAGAGCTATTGAGAAGATCTTTGGGGGACGGAGGGAGTAATATAATATTCGTTCAAACAAACTCTTTCAACATGGGAATTAAACTTGAGCGAGTTTCCAATCTAGAATATCCTACGACTCTCAAGTCAAGAGAAAACTCACTAATGATTACTCCCCTTGTCTCATAGTGTTTGTTTCAATATCTAATGGATTGTAATTAATTAACAGTCAAAATTTGTCAATTTTGATTCTAAAAGTTAAACTTAAATAAATATTCTGTGACAGGGAGTACTTCCACGTAGAGCTGGCAAATCGGTCGGTCAGGTCGGGTTCAGGTTCGGTCACTTCAAGTTTGAGTTATTTCGGGTTCGGATCAATTCGGGTTGAGAATTGTATGTTCATGACCCAGTGTCATCGGGTTCGGGTTGACCCAACGGGTTATGACTTTGGTTTTTTAAAATTTTTTAATTCATATTTACACTTATATTTTCTATTAAATAAATTTAAAATATCAAAAAAATGTATTAAATCTATAAAATTATTTTATTTTAAACTTTGAAGTAATTTTTAGATATACAAATCAATATAAGGAATTTAAAAATGCTTAAGTTTTGGAAAAAAGTAAGATACTTATGCAATACCATTAAAATTTTGTCTGAAAATATAAATATATACACTAAAAACGAGCAAAAAACTACTGCCGGGTACCCCATATTTTGTTGTAAGAACTGCCAGGTACTTCTATTTTTCAAAATACACTCTTAGGTACCCTGAATTTTGAAAAAATATACTAAGGCGAGATTTTCCTTCTCCTTTCCGTCTTTCCCCCTTTCTCCGTAACATTGCACCATCATCCATCATCCATCATCACCATCATCATCCATTTCATTCTTCCTCCTCTCTTCTTCTTTTTCTCTTTCTTCTTTTTCTTCTCCTCCACCCACTTCCAATCTCCCTGCCCCACCCCTCACCCTTTATTTCTTCTTCTTCTCCTTTTATTATTATTATTATTATTATTATTATTATTATTATTATTATTATTTTATTATTGTTATTGTTATTATTATTATTAGTATCATCATCATCCTTCTTTTTTGTTAACAAAAAACCATCAATCTTATTATATTATTACTACGAATTATTATTATTATTATTTATTACAAAGTATTTTTTCTTCTAAATTATTATTGTTAATATTATGAAGTAATATTTTCTTCTTATTCTATTATTATTATTATTATTAAAAATTAATTTATAGTTTCACTGTAAAATTGAAGGTGCCCGACAGTTCTAAGCACAAAATTAAGGGTACCAAACAATAATTTTTTTTACATTAATATAGATTGTGAAAGATTAATGGAGTATTGTTATTATTATTATTTATTACAAAGTATTTTACAAAATTAAGGGTACCAAACAGTATTATTATTATTATTATTTATTACAAAGTATTTTTTTTCTTCTAAACTATTATTGTTAATATTATGAAGTAATATTTTCTTCTTATTCTATTATTATTATTATTATTATTATTACCATTATTATTATTGTTATTCTTATTCTTCTAGACCCCCACCACTCACCCTTATTTCTCATTCTTCTCTTTCTATTATTATTATTATTATTATTATTATTCTTATTCTTATGCTTATTATTATTATTATTTAGTTGTTTTACTACTATATTTTTTAACAAAAAAACTAAAGCTCCCACCAAAAAATTAGATGCTCCATTAATCTTTCACAATCTATATTAATGTAAAAAAAATTATTATTTGGTACCCTTAATTTTGTGCTTAGAACTGTCGGGCACCTTCAATTTTACAGTGAAACTATAAATTAATTTTTAATAATAATAATAATAGAATAAGAAGAAAATATTACTTCATAATATTAACAATAATAATTTAGAAGAAAAAATACTTTGTAATAAATAATATTAATAATAATAATAATAATAATAATAATATTATTATTATTAATAATAATAATAATAATAATAATAATAATAATAATAATAATAATAATAATAATAATAATAATAATAATAATAATAATAATAATAGGAGAAGAAGAAGAAATAAAGGGTGAGGGGTGGGGCAGGGAGATTCGAAGTGGGTGGAGGAGAAGAAAAAGAAGAAAGAGAAAAAGAAGAGAGGAGGAAGAATGAAATGGATGATGATGGTGATGATGGATGATGGATGATGGTGCAATGTAACGGAGAAAGGGGGAAAGACGGAAAGGGGAAGGAAAATCTCCCCTTAGTATATTTTTTCAAAATTCAAGGTACCTAAGAGTATATTTTGAAAAATAGAGGTACCTGGCAGTTCTTACAACAAAACATGGGGTACCCGGCAGCAGTTTTTTGAAAAACGAGTAGTAAAGTGTATGATTTTGAAAAATTCTTACTTTAGCGGGTCGGTCAGGTCGGGTTCAGGTTCGGTCGGGTTTGACCCATTTTTAGCGGGTCATTTCGGGTTCGGTCAACTTCAGGTTCGGTCATCAAAACCTTTATTCAAAACCCAGTATTTTCAGGTCGGGTTTCGGGTCAAAAACAGGTCGGGTCATTTTTTGCCAGGTCTACTTCCACGTACCCTACACCTACCAATACTAACGATTTAATGCATCGTTTACATAAATCCTATGAAAATTAGACCCGAAATGCAACAAAGAAATTGAAAAACTACATCCTTTTTAACTTTCTCAGACCCCAAACCGATCCGATTGGGGTCATATATGAATAGGATGAAGATGATTTTTACAGACTAATAACAGCTTTCAGTTTTCACTAATAGCTTAAAAAATCAGTATAATCAATCTTGTATCTAATCCCAAACTCTTAGCGTTCTCGGCCTCTTACTATATTCCAACAGCACTGTTCTGGAGAAATCGTGACAATAAGTACCGTTTTGTTCTCATGATAAGCGTGAAGATAAGGAAACAAGGAACATGAAGTGCCCCAACCCCAAAGTACCTGCACATTTATGTTGATTTCAAGTTGACCCAGAAGAGAGATTTATTAGAATGTGAAAGAACTGAATCCGGATAGAACGTACCATAATGGGGCATACGGAGAGGACAAATCCAGAAAGGTATAAGGCCACCTGTTTGAAGCACAAAATTTTTTTATGCCCAAGATTTGGTTTTAACTTTAGGGAAAATGTAGAGAAGAGTTGGGGAATATGATGGGGGAACGCACCACAAGGAGACGCACATGTGGAGGATCCACTGGAAAGTGACGAAGACGCAAGTCCACAGGACAAAATATGCGATTCGGAAGAAAGGGAATTGCTGGAAGAAGCATTTATGCAGGTTAGACATGGCAGAAGGGCAACTTGAAGGGAATAGAACTGGTTGAGAAGATTTAACTTACAAGGCGATTTAGGGCAACTTCACCCAAAAGGCAAATGGCATTTACAGAATGCATGCAGACAGCCAGCTGCAATGGGTTAAGCAGATTCAAAAAAAAATTGAGCAAGGGGTGGAAGTAAAAATAATGTGGAGAAGTTAAGAGGTTTCACTTACAAAATTCAACCGGTAATCGTTGCTAGTGAGAAATGGGTAAATTATGAGCCAGAAAACAATGTCCGTAAGCACCACAGCTCCTGCACACATCTACAAGTGAAGTGGGAAATTGTCTTAAAATTTGTTAAGTAGCCGTGCAGTTCGTACAAAATGGGAATTTATTTATTTTTTCCTTGGTTTGAAGCCATATTGGCTTGAGAGTTCTTACTTGAAAAATGATCTGCACGGCATAATCCTCAAAACCAGCAGTATCACGATGAATGTAAGGGCCACTCTCGGGATCTGAAGTCACCATGTGAATCCTCTCAGCAGAGAGCTTTTTACATGATTTCAGCCCATATATGGATCGTAAAGATCCTACCTACAACATTATAGGGCAAACACAACAAATATCATGCATAATTATACCCCATTTTGGCTTTGCATTTCAATGATGGTCAAAGAGAAAGATTAGTCTACCCCAAAGTAGACAGTGACCAGAGTGAATGTCCACCTATTTTGCAGAAAAAAAACACACAAAAAGAAAAAGTATGCGTTATGAGCAATAGAAGTGTGATATACATGTTGCCACACTCTAAGAGTTTGTCATAATTACAATAAAGGGCAGGAATTGCAAAATTACAATAGAATCAAGACTTAGGTGTAATAGAAAATAGTTGGAGAAGATAAAAGAAACAAAGGGTGTAAAATGCCCTTACTCAGTGTAATAGAAAAATATGCCGCCGCTATGCAAAACAACATCTCCAATGAGCAATCCCAGAAGCAGCAAAAAGGCAAGAATCCGGTAGGCAAGCAGCCAAACAGGATGGACAGATTTATAACAAGTCTTCCAAACTTCATCCTTGCGCAAAATCCCTCTTTTTTTCGAATCCTCCGCATCCTCGTTTCTTGATTTTGATGACCCTTCATACCTCCAAATTATAACCGCAGAAACCACCATAGCTGCAAGGACCCCTACTAGAGACACTAAGAATCTCCAGTTCAACCAGTAACCCGGAGTGTTTGTTTTGGATGTCATGATTGGCCACCAAGTGTGATTCCCAAACCCTATCGAGAGATTCATTTCAATTCTATAAGCTCTAAATTCTCAACAACAAGAACGCCTAACTAATGGCTGTTAATTTCCACACAAAAAAAAGCCAAAACTTTGGACAAAACCAAAGCAGACCCAAGATATTATTTTGATAAACAAATAGGTATCAGCTCAGTTTAAATGGGAAATTGCTTGACCATAGTGTAGTACTAATATATAAGACACAGACAAAGGCTTCCAGGGCAGTTCAGGAAGCATTTGAAATCAACTAAAGTGAATTCCATGGAGACAGAAAATCAATTCCTAAAAAAAGATAGCAGCTTTAAAGTAACATCAAAAGCATCTTCAGATTCCAAACAAGAAAATGCAGAGAGAATACGAATATTATCCACGAAAACTTCTGAAAAAAAGCACATATATGAGATGTGGGAAGATAAAGTACACACGCAAATTGTATGATCAGAGTACATGGGAAAAAAAGGGTGGTACGAAAAAGAAACAGACTGAAGAGTACCCTTTGATTCTTGAAAATTTGGGGAATTAAAGAATCATGAACCGAAATTCAAGAACGCAAAGACGCGGCGGGAGTCAGGAGATGTGCGATTCCGATCTTGATTTGTCTATGAATTTCAGGTTGGGTTCATTGGCGTACTGGGTTGCAGTCAAAGATGTTGGAGGAGGAGAGCGAACGGCAGCAGAAAACAGTCGACTGGATCTTGTTTAGAAGTCAACCATCAAATTAAACTTGACTCGTACTCCTGCAGACTGCAGTCCTACGCCTTAGAGTTAAATTAGATAGGACTTAGGAGCATGCTACATACGGAGTATATCCAAAATTTGTATCTCATTTGTATATTATAGGTATACATTAACATTTTAATGGTTTACAGTGATATAGAGTGTTTGTGCGTTAACAAATGTTTACACTGACACAAAGTGTTAGTGCGTTAACAAAAATTAACATTACACTAATACAAAATGTTGGTACATCCCTGCGGTGTACAAAATGGGGTATAAATTTTTGGGGTACAAATATTTTTATCTAATTAGAAAACAGCCTTGCATTGGTTTCCATTGTCATGAGATAGCCGGGACTTTTTATAATATTCTGTTTGAAAAATTAATAATTCTTATCTAACTAGAACCCAAACTCATCTTCTTTGATTCTATTTCTAAAATTTAGTTGATATTAAACTTAGAATTTAATTCTAAAGTCAACTAAATTTAAAAGATTAGAATTGAATGAAGTGGGTTCCGAAAAGATTGGGATGTGGTAGTTCGCACCGTCAATTTTTTTTAGATGAGATTAGGGACCCCAATTAGAATTTGAATCATAGTATAAGTGTATAACTTTATAGGGTTCAATGTCCATTTCCACTCCCTTAGCTTCACATTGTAATTTTGTGACATTTTATTCCTAACTTTAGGACAAAAAAGAAGGTGAACTTGTAGAAGTATGTTGGCGTGGTGACAAAGAAGTCACACTAAATTTGTCTATATTCAGTGTTTGAGTCCACTGCTATGCTTAAGAGGGTGAAATAATATAAACAGACACTAGAAATATTAAAAAATGAGGGTGAACTCGACTCTAAGATTGTCGTTCTTATATGTCAAATCCGAATGACGTAACCTTTTAACACTCTTTTCTCAATTCTTAGGGTACATCACACACGCTTAATTCTTTGTGATTTTAGTAGCATTTATGTTTGTTGAATAATTTTTGTATTTACTTGAGGAAATAAATATTCCCCCTCTTCCAGTGAATTCATCTAGTTTGAATTTTATTAGTCAAATTGGACGAACTTTAATTATCAATTACTATCAATTTACATTGCACATTAATACAATAAATTTAAATTTTGAAAGTTCAATATAAGATAAATCTAATGAAAGTAAATCTGAATGAATATACTGAGACAGAGATAGTAACTTATTTGTGAGTATTGAATGTATAATTGGATATTACTGCCTCTGTCATTTTAGAATCTTCATTTAGTTTGATTTTTAATAACCAATTATTCCCTTGGTTATATATCTTTCTTTCAATTTTGACTTTAGTGGTCAATATTTTTAAAATTTGATCTAAAATTATAGAAAAATACATTAAGTTGTGATATAAATTTAATATCAAATATTTGTTTTGAAACGTAGTTTTGAAATATCTGTATTGGACACCATAAAAAGTCAAAAGGAAAAAAAAAGATATGGGACATGTGGAGTATATTAAACTTGCATTGTGTGTGTATTAGAACAACGGCTTGGTTACATGTGGAATATATTAAAACTTGCATTGGTGTACAAATGGGGTACCCAATATTAGTGTATCTGATACAGAAGATGAATTACATTATTTAATTAGTTATTTATTAATTAGTAATATTATATAGGTACTCATGATTAGGTTTTAGTATGGGGCCCAAGCCCATTAGGTTAATTAAGGTTTCTCGTATCTCTATATATTGTACTCTCATATTATTATTATTGAATCAATAAAGAAATATCAAAACCCTTATCCCTACCTCTATTCTCTTGGAGTCCGGAAACGCTCGAAGTTTTCCATCTTTCTCTACCTCATATTCTTGGAGCTTGAAGAACGCTCGAAGTTCTTCCCTATCCGATACGATATTCGTATCAATTGGTGCTCTCGTTGAGAGGAACACAAAAAAAAACAAAAAAAAATTGCCACAACAGATCGCTGAATTGACGAGAGGAAGCATTGAGATGCGCAGCTGCAAAAGCTCACTCAACTAATCAAAAGGATAGCCACTTGCCGCTGGAATTTTACTGGTATCCAAGGGTTTGTTTTGTTTAGCTACTGCATTATTTTTATACTTCTTGTATCACTGGATTTTAAGGGCCTTTGTTAAATTGGAAGTTCATATGCGCCACATATTCTTTTAAGAATCACTATGACACAAGCTTCTTCAAGTACTTCCGATATGGGCATGGCGAAGATGATTTGTGCATTGGACAAACTTCTTAATTTGTTAGATAAAGTTCTTTATGGAGAAATTGAGCATGATGAAGGAGTTTGTTTGATTTTTGATCAAGTATATGAAATTATTAAGCTCAGGTCAGTCCGTTATTTTGAAGATCAAATTGATTATGATGCGCTCGACGTAGAAATTTTTTGCTCGGTACAGGATTTGGTTCGTGGGCCTCTAATTGTGCCAAGTCAAATTCCGTTTGAGTTAGAAATGTTTAGAACACACATTATTGGTACTATACGGAAAGTGACTGGCGCTCCACTTTCTCCACCAACGATGCCCCCAAAATGTGACGGCTCTGAACCCTTGCAGTGGTTAGGAAAGGTATGTGCGTATTTTTAGTTTTATGAGATCTCTTTAGTTGATCGTTTGAACCGTGTGACATCAATGTTAGAGGGCTCTGCCTTGGCTTGGTTTAATTGGCGTATGCGTGGTGGCTTAATTGATGGTTGGACGGATTTTGTTGAAAAGTTCAAGATTCGATTTGCTCTGCTACATGATTTGAATTATATTTATTTTGAGAAGACACCAAAGAAGGTTATAGACAAATTTGGTCACATGGTGGAAGACACCACCACACTACCTACCCCAACTCTGGAGGATGCACTTGGAGCAACGAAATTCTGCACTGGACCACGTGGTGAGGATGAGGTGAGCAGTGTATTTGAAGCCATGAATGAAGATAACGGGAAGCCCAACACTGTGGAAGTAATTGATGATGATCGTAAGCATGCAGATGTTGCTAAGAACTACAAGCCAGATCCTATTTTTAAGGATATCGATACCTCGCTTGATGTGGTCATGGCAGAGTATAAAGTTTCAAGATGTGATGACAAAGTAGCAGATGAAGAGTTTCTCAAAGTTGACAACTCAATTTCATTGGATACCCTCAAGTTGTTTGACCTTGATGATATTGAAAAGTTTGAATACTTATCTCCCTTGCGAGTAGTCCGCCACCTGTTTGGTTTTGCCTCAACTATCCTTTGTTACGCTTCAATTGTTGAGGTTTGTAATGATGGGTCACCAAGGGGAGATCTTCTTTGGCTCAACCATTTTCCTTTTGTCCAGAAGCACGAGTGGGAGCCTCCACCTTGAGGACAAGGTGGCTTTCTAAGGAGGTGGGAATGATACAGAAGATGAATTACATTATTTAATTAGTTATTTATTAATTAGTAATATTATATAGGTACTCATGATTAGGTTTTAGTATGGGGCCCAAGCCCATTAGGTTAATTAAGGTTTCTCGTATCTCTATATATTGTACTCTCATATTATTATTATTGAATCAATAAAGAAATATCAAAACCCTAATCTCCTCCTCTATTCTCTTGGAGTCCGGAAACGCTTGAAGTTTTCCATCTTTCTCTACCTCATATTCTTGGAGCTTGAAGAACGCTCGAAGTTCTTCCCTATCCGATACGATATTCGTATCAGTATCCCTAGGTTAATTCTGTTTTTAATATTAACGATTTTACATTAATTTCTGCATTATATTCTGTCTCATTTGTTGTATTCGTTAAGTACTAAAACAAGGAGGTACTCATGTTCTATTCATCTAATCTATTTGGTTATGATCTGATTGAAATAAATTTTGATGTGATTTGTTTTGATTTAATTGTAGTTATATTTAAAGTTGTTTTTTATCTAATCAGATCTAATTTGATTTTAATAAAAATAAATAATAAATTGAAAAGAACAAACTCTTAATTGAGATCATTCAATTGGATAAAATTCTGTTGCAAAGTTCACCATGCTATATTTTTAACACATAGTTCTTTGATCTAAAATTCACAAAAATCCAAGATTGTTTTATACTCCGTAAAAAATAAGCACTTTATATTTAAGGGTAAATTCAATAATTGTTATCTCTTAGAAACAAGTTTTTTTTATATTAGTCTTTTATTACTAAACTAGTACTCCACCCGTGCGATGCACGGGAAAATAATCTTATAAATTTTAGGGCAATATATAAAATATATCCCGAATTTTTGGGATAAAACAGTGATAGAGTTCGAAAGTGTAAATATATGTACTAAGTATTATTTTTTGTTAGTAGTATAGAATGTGCAGAAAAATATTATGGAAGTAACAAATTTTAATGAATTGAATCAGATCAACGTACATGCAATGTAAGAATGGACATTTTTATGGTGAATAACTAAATAAATTGCGTTGTAGTGATTAACTTAAACCTAAAATTTAAAAGTATCTTTTTAAATCTTTGAAATTACTGTTATTTACTAATTGTATCAGAATCTTGAAATCTTTTCGAGAATATACTACGTACTCGCTTTGCCCCTTATCTTTCTTCACAGAGTTTTATTCTAACTTCACAAAAACTTTTATTTACTTACATTTTTTCTTAGTCTATATGATAAAATAATATATTTTGTCACCACGTGTTTGGTTAAACTTTTAAACGGTTTTTAAAAATAGGGGGCAATTCCTATAACATTGTTTAACAATGTCATGAATGACCAAGGGACAAGGGAGAGAACAACAAAATTGCAAGGCTTGCATCCTGAAATTTATTGAAGATTGCATCAATTGTTTTTAATCTCAATACAACAACTACTATTAGATACATCAAGATTTAGTGCTAAAGCCTTAAAAGGATCATTTTTTCCTTTTCCCTTTTTATGTGAAAAGCTCAAGTGAAGATGAAAATACTTAAAGAGTCATTAGAATAACTGAGTTTATTCAAGAACTTTAGTAGTTCAGTGAGACACTTTGTATAATTAAATTTAGTGTTAAACTGTAAGCTCTCAAAGAAAGTAAGAAATTAATTATTCAACCGTATCTAAGCCGCGTTGGAGAGAATATTCATAAGAGAATATCAAATCTAACATGCAATGGTGATAACAATAATAATATATGGAGATTAAATAATTATAAAAATTTGATCACTTCATGAATAACAAACACAAAACTGAAAATAAAGAAGTAAAAGAAAGTAACCATAATCAATGTATCAATTACAAAGTAGAAAATTATTAGTATAATGCTAGATAGAATATTTCCCATGCAAAAAAAAGTAGCCATAATGAATGTCTCAGTTAGAAAATTATTAGCATAATGCTAGATATGAAAATTTCCAATGTAAAAGAAATTGTTTTTCTATCTCTCATGGTAATCCTGATTATAAATCTCATACACCGGTCCAAGCATTGGCTACGATTCTAGATCACCATACACGTCTAACTGTTGACTCTAAAAGTTCCTTCTACTTTTCAATATGTGTTTTTGTATTTTCATAATCTCTAACTGCCAATGATGATGTGTTAAATGAAAGGGCAGCTATGAGCCTCAACCTTCTACTTTAGAATCTAAAACATTCCAAAACAGTTTTATTGACTCTAAAAATAAGGAATTCAAAATTATCAATCTCCACAAACCAGTCCAACCATAAATCCTCTGCCAATCAACATTATTTGTGGATCCTCCACAAAATGCTTTATGTTGGTATTACCCGTGATCCAATAGTTATTCTAATGTTGGAACATAAGTTGCTGCCATCAACAGCACAAGACAGGCAAACATGGTCAGTTTTGAGATTAAATGTTACTCTTAGTTTCATTCTAACACAAAATAATAATGTACATACCAATGTATACAGTAACACACATTAAGTGTTGTAGATATAGGAAATTCATCAATGTTCAATCTCAAATACAGAATAAAGTTAAAGATATAATACTCCGTATTAAATAAAAGGGAAAAATGTAGGGAGAGTAAGACCTGTAGATAGTCGTTTTCCAATTCAGCACCTACTTGTGCTCCAATCATCTGGCAATCGAGAGCTACCATACCTAATGCAAAAGCTAAACTATGATCGTTACTGTATTTGTGTTAAAGAGATGCGACAAAGTGTTCGGCTCTTGTGTATTTCCACAACAGGTCCAAGAAAAAGGGAAAAAAGAAGCTCGTATTTTATATTTATAAACAATAGGGGATTAGCTAGGGAATGATTAAAACGGTCATACATCAAAACTAAAAACACAACATTAGTGCTTTTTGGCAAGACATTCAAAATATGTAAATCATTTCCAGAAAAAAATCCAATTATGAGCTTCCAATCCGTAGTGGGAAAGACAAATGATTTAAAGAGTTAAAACCCATCGCACGGGTCAAAAACACAGCATTACTGTTTTTTGGCAAGACACAAGCAATTCACAACACAAGTACTTCATATCAACTCTTTGTTTTCTTGTCATTTTAAATGTTACTCTTAGTCTCATTCTAACACAAAATAATAATGTACATACCGATGTATACATTAACACGCATTAAGTATTGTAGATTTAGGAAATTCATTGGTTTCCTATTTATGATAGTTATCCTTGGTTTCCTATTTATGATTTTTTACATGAAGGAGCATCTAAAAGAGATATTATAAGATTCCTTTGAATATAATTAAGGAAATCATTACAGAAAAGTATACATGACGAAACTCACCTGAACCGTAATGGGACATTTTGAATTACCTGAAACTAAAAACGAAAAGATATTAACCGGAGCTAAAAAAGTTAAAGTTTCCAATTCTTTTATAGAAGTTATTACCCTTTAAATGATAAATTGATAACACCAAAAATCAAGCGATCAGAAACAACCCAACCTTAAATTCACTCAAACAACTCAAAGCTAGCTGACCCGAAACCTAAGAACATACTAATATAATAGTCAAAACCAAAAGACAAGGGTAAGATGTGATAGAGTTTGACCATTAACACACATATCTCTTTTTGTCACATGACTAACTTACAAAATAATAGATTTCTGCCATTAAGGATCCAATTGGGTTGTCCAAATTCTAAACTGGGTGTATGCCTTCATATTATAATCAATAACAAAAAACTAATTCCATAAGTCACGTATCCTGATAATATTAGCATGCTTTGAGAATTTTCAATTATAACTATCTTGACATGAGTATGTGACTACCCAATTCCACCCTCATGGCAATATTTTAATTGCAACCATCATACTGTAAGCCAGTAAAAGAATAACTTCATGCTCCATAAGTTTACACAAATCACGGTTTAACTATTCATACTAAAGTACTCAATCATTATCATTAGGACAATAACAGGGAAGAAAGTTTTATTAGCTAAATCAAAGCGAGAATTCGGGGATTAAGTTCTTGTATTGATGTTGTTAAGAGTAGAGTCTGATGTGTTACCTTTTAGGGACGAAACTGATTTGGTGATCAAGAAGATAAGAACGGTTTCCTCACCAGACTGAAGCAGTGTTTGCTTCTAATAATTCTATTCATTTCCCTAAAAAACTAAAAAAAAGAACAATGTTATTCAATGTTTAGATCATAAACACCTTGTTAGAGATATACAACAGACTCATAAATGAAGCAATTAACATTTCAATTTGAAAAGGTGTAATGCAACTGTAAATAATTAGGAAATAATTCACTTATTGTAGTAAAAAAATTACCCGATGCATTTGTTGAGCGATGCTGTGAAAAATCAGATGCTTTGCCTCCAGGCTATACAGTGGTATACTATGAAAGAATTCACCTGTTATAGGCCAAATATTTTCCACATATTTCCTAGACTTCAATCATTCGAAGTGCACCACAAATCACCTAATGTCTACCCAAATAAACAAAAAATGAAGTCTTTGACATGTAAATCACCTAATGTCTACCCAAATAAACAAAAAAATGAAGTCTTTGGCATGTAAATAAATCGTGTCTGATGTGTTACCTTTTAGGGACGAAACTGATTTGGTGATCGAGAGGATAAGAACGGTTTCCTCACCAAACTGAAGCAGTGTTTGCTTCTAATAATTCTATTCATGTCCCTAAAAAAAACTAAAAAAAGAACAATGTTATTCAAAGTTTAGATCATAAACACCTTGTTTGAGATATACAACACTCATAAATGAAGCAATTACCATTTCAATTTGAAAAGGTGTAATGCAACTGCAAATAATTAGGAAATAATTACTTGTAATTAGAATAAAATTACTTATGGAAGAACTCCCTGATTTACATTCTCTAGCAGATCGGCTTCAAGGAAATCTTCTCTGCAACTCATCTGCTTTCAGAGTAATCGTTGATCTCTCCTTCTTCATGTTGGATTGCTTCATCGTACCCTTCCTCTGTGTCTTTCTCTCGATCTAGGCTTGCTTGAGTACTTGATATCGTTGGTGATTGCGCGTATGAGTGGGGTAGAAGGTGGCAGTTGTCGTTGAAGAGATAAGCCGTCGATCTGGGCTTGAACTCAATTTTGATTCTACTCCGTATATAATAGATATTATGTTGATGATCCTTTTAAAGACCTTCACTAGTATTGTTTTACAGAGTAGTTAATTTAAGAACTAAAATTTTAAATTGAGGTCAAAATAAAAGCAAAAAAGAAAATTGAGTTATCTGCATAAATAGTCTCTATATTCTTTCACAAATACATAGTAGGTAAATAGTCTATGTAGTTTCAAAAGGTGTGAAATAATTTGGTCCTTTTTTATCAAAAGTGTAAAGTGCAAAACATCCCTCGAAACCACTCTTGTAAGCTAGATTTGGCTTCATTTTTGTCGCTCATCGTCGCAAGATTCTCACATATGCTCACTACATTGCATCTCAATTGGAGATTCAAGGACGCGACCTAAGGTTAAAAACCCTAGCCCAAGCATCGTCTCCCTCTTGGTTCTCGCATCTGAAGGATCGAGATGAAGAATTGACGCGATCGAAGATGAAGAAGGATCAAAGATGAGAAATTGATATGTGATAAGACGTCTCTTTGTTAATATCATATACGGATCGCACACACACATACAATGTAAAAATATGAAATATGTAACCAAATAAATTAAAGAAATTAATTTGACAAAATTAAAATACATCATGACCAGTTTATGGATTCACATTGAACCACACATGGTAAGATAAAAAGTTGTATGGATGCCAAAATTTAACATTGTTACTAAATTGTACATAGATTGTTGATTTAACCTAAAATTTTCACAAAAATCTAAGATCTTTTGGTAAGATATTAAGCAACTACAACTTACATTCTATGGTAAAATTCTATATTTCATCTCTTAAAGTAGAATTTTTCATATTTAGTACTCTGTATGCTTTAACTAAATATTTGGTGGGATTCTCTAGACATTAGAATTTTATGTCATAGGATGACATAGGCCCCAATTAGAGTTAGGGATGGCAACGGGTCGGGTTCGGGTCGGATTGTACTATACCCGAACCCGACCCGACTTTAAAAACCGAAACCCGAACCCGACCCGAAACCCGACTTTTTAAGCAAAAACCCGAACCCGACATTCCAACCAAAAACCCGAACCCGACCCGAACCCTACCCGAACCCGACTTTTAACTAATAATCAATTCGGCGTACCCCAATAATTTTAAAAAGATTACATTTAATTTTTTTTTGTGTCTCATTTTTTTATTAAGAAATTATAAAAATGATTATAAAAGGCATACTTGATATAGTAGCACTTTGTCAAGAGATTATACGGAGTGCTCATTATATCCATAGATAGACTTTTATGTTATAAAATATTCGGGTTTGAGTCGGGTCGGGTTCGGGTTCGGGTCGGTCGGGTAAAATAATAAACCCACACCCAACCCGACCCGATGTCGGGTTCGGGTAAAAAATTTCGGGTGGGGTTCGAATTATTTTATTCTCGGTTCGGGTTCGGATATTTTAGTGGTCGGTCGGGTCGGTTAAGCTCGGGTTCGGGTTGAATTGCCATCCCTAATTAGAGTCCTTACGGTACTCGTTAAAATTTTAAATTAAAGTAAAAAACAAAAGCAAAAAGAAAAAAAAGTTATTAACATAAGTATTCTTGGTGGTATTCAATAAATAGGTAAATAGCATTTTTTTACTTTCAAAAAAGAATGGAAAAATACTTCTTGAATGTTAATTGTTAGTCCCTGATCAATAAAAATTAATAAAAATCCGACCTGCCGGATTCGAGCCGGCGACCTAAGGGCCAACTGCAACAACATGTCCCCAATAGCCAACTGCGCTAAGGTCGGGTGTGGATTCCTATTCTTAAATGCCTTCTCTTACTATAACAACGTATTAATTAGATAGCCCCAAAATAAAAATTTGGTTCTGGGAGTCTGGAAAATGTCTCTTCGGTAGCAAGTTCATTGTAGTCCTTATGTCAAGGCTTATTTTATACACTTTAAAATATAAACACAATGAAAAGGTTGGTTTTTTACCACAAAAGAATCTAGTTGTAACTTGTAAGCTCATAAAAAATGTAAAAAATTCATATTTCACATGTTAAATTTTAAGACCATAAAAGCACAACTACTTTTCACTGGACCATGACACAGTTGTCCAAGAGGACAAGTTCGAAATGAGGCCATGAACATGGGCAATTGAGGCCGATGAAGGAACACGATACACTGGCAAATCTACTATATATTAGTTGGGGGCCAATGCCCCCTACTAATTTTTTTAAAGTAAGGTAATGCCTTCAACTAAAATTAAAGAGACCACATCTAATTAGATTAATTTTTTACTTTTTTGTTAAATTGCTTTTTAAATTGTATTTTATTAGATATAACTAATTGTTTTATAAAATAAAAGTTAACACTGCTTATTGAAAAAGGTTTCAATTACAGTAAATGTTTCAAATAAAACTTATTATTTTTTTGTCATTTCCTATTATTTATTTTTTTAGAAAAATTTGATATGAGGACACTACTTCCAGACCCCCGATTTATGATGCCCTCAAACTATCATATTTTCTAGATCCGCTATTGACTCGATAGGTTTAAAGGTTCCCCTTATGATGAACGGGCATGCAAGATGATGGAGGCCGTGCCGGCCCGAAAGTGATAGGAGAACAAGTGTGATCTTTGAGCTTATTCAATACTAGCTTCTAGCTATATAGTATGATCACATATAAAAAAAATTTTATTTGTACCTCATATTTATACTTTATTTTGTATTTCAAGGATTTGTCCTGACATTAAATATAAATGAAAAACTGATATCATGCTAGTGTTGCATTTACATTTTATGACATGAGAAACTTTTGGGGTACAAGCTGCGACGAGAGTAACACAAACCTCACATATATACATAGATATTATTATGGGCTGATTTTATTGTACAAGCTGAAATAATTTACAAAGTGATAATTGTTTACATGAACAATTGTGTAAAACTCTAATTCGTCCAGGTCTGCAGCACCTTTCGGACTAAAGTATTAATTTGGTAATCGTAAAAATTTAAAGCTTTTCAAACACTTTTATTTATCACAATAATATTTTTCATAACATATACAGTATGGAGTATTAAACAATATTGCGAAAGTGAATTTAAATATTGTCATATCATAATAAATCATTTGAAAACTTGTCACATCCATCCCGACAATCTTGTCTTATCTGCCGCAAGGATCACATTGTTCTTTCTGTTTACCTATGTGTAATAAATAAAACATACTACACGCTCAGCGTTGAAGTTGAGTAAGCATATCTAATGCGATGAACATCCATTTAAACCGAATCTAAATTCATAATCAAATCATTTGATATAATGCATACAATGTTCAATTCAGACATTCACGATTGTGATATTGTTCAGTTTATATCAACACTTTTTGTTCAATTCAGATGTTTAATATTATTTCGACAGTGCTCTTAGATTATTCTTAATCTAAGGACAAATAATAATTATGATCTTAGCTATTCTTAGTCTAAGACCAAACCATAACAATGCTCTTAGCTATTCTTAGTCTAAGACCAAACCATTACAATGCTCTTTGCTATTCTTAGTCTAAGGCCAAATCATAACAACGCTCTTAGCTATTCTTAGTCTTAAGGCCAAATCATAATTTTATTCCCAGACGCTTAAACTATGAATAGTTTAATGCAAACGATTCTCAGACGCTTAAATTATAATTAGTTTAAGACAACAGTTCCGAGATGCTTAAACTATAATTAGTTTAAGACAAACAATTATTCTCGGATGCTTAAACTGTAATTAGTTTAATGCAATATTTCTCAGACGCTTAAACTATAATTAGTTGTAGGCAACAACAAGATAGTGATTAATCATCATTGAGCCGAAGTATTTCCAAACGAGTGATCCTCTAGTTTGGTCTATAAATCCCATTTATACATTTTTATCCAATTCACTGACTATTCATATTTTCATAAATCCGTTATAATGCAAGATCTATTCTTGATTTCTTCTAGATAGCCTTAATATCAATTATCCAAATAGGTATATCTTAGAATTTTTCTAAATAGTCTTAACATTAATTATCTAAATGGATATATCTTAAAGTTTTTCTAGATATCCTTAATAATACAAATCATTTATAATTATCAATGTATTCATTTTTATTCATGGTTCAATCATAAGCAATATAATCATTTTAATTAGTAGGTTCATTATTCGTAATTATCCATAATAATCATCCATTATAATATAATCATCAATCAACATAACATCCGATAGCAAATATCGGCCTAGTTTCGAGTGTTAACACCCTAACTTACCACAAGATCTTTCACCTTTTTTTCACCTGTCCCAAAAACTTTTTTTATTTCTATTAAAAAGTTACTTTTACCCTTACTAATTCTTAACCTATCTATTACATCACATTTTTTTACTACTAATCTACCCATTACATTTATTTTTACGTATCACATCCAAAGGAATTTTAAAAAAATCAACATTAAAATACATTTTTCTTAAATCTCTTAAAAATTAAATTAAGAAATATTTTCTGAAACGGAGAGAGTATATATATTTAGAATTGGTTAAGAGAACCATTGTCAATCATATATATGTTCATTACTTAAAGACAAACTGAAATAAATGTAAAGTATTTTTGAAAAATTAAAAAAAGAGCATAAAATAATTTTTGGGACGGAGCATTTATTTTTAAACTAAAATCAATATTTATACAAATTTAATTGCAAATATTTTAATCAAGCTAAGCATCATAATTTTTAATGTAAAATTCTTTTAGGAAAGGAGTATGAAATTGCTATAGACAACGAGTCGATCATATCATTTCATCCATCGAGCCATTGACAGTATGAGACGTACATGATAATTGGTATACCGCACACATGTGTAGTATGCAAATCAACACTACACATTATTAACATTTTGTGATTCTTTTCATCTTTTTCACAATCTGTATGAGTGTGTATATTTCACAATTCACATAATATATTTTGCAACAAAATATAGAAACATATATTGATCACACACATGTCCCAACCATTTTGGGAGGCTTGTATGCTAAGTTCAACAACCCTTTGCATGGTAGTAGAAATAAGATTTTTCATATTAGTCTTTTATTACTAAATATTATGTTGAGAGTAGTGCAATACTCACAAACTTGGACACAAACTACACAAATTTGCTATTTGTGCAATTTTCTAAGTGAATAAAGTGATTTGAAAAAATTTAAAAATAAAAATTAAATACACAAATAGCAAGTTTGTAAAATGTGTCCAAGTTATTTGTTACTCTAGCATTACTCTTATGTTGGCGATCCTTCTTTTAAAGACCTTCAGTAGTATTGTTTTCTATATTCTGCATAACAACAACAACAACCCAGGTGAAATAGTCTGCATAAATAGTCTCTATATTCTTTCATAAATAGTCTCTATATTCTTTCATAAATAGAGAAATAGTCTCTGTAGTTTCAAAAGTTGTGAAATAGTCTAAATGGTAATAAATCCATGCATAATTATTAGTCCTTTTTTATCAAAAAGGTAAAGCGCAAAAATCCCTCGAAATCACTTTTGTAAGCTAGATTTGGCTTCATTTTTGTCGCTCATCGTCGTGAGAGTCTCACATCTGCCCGCTACTTTACATATCAATTGGAGACCCAAAGACGCGACCTAAGGTTAAAAACCCTTGCCCAAGTATCGTCTCCCTCCCGGTTCTCGCATATGAAGGATCAAGATGAAGATTTGACGCGATCGAAGATGAAGGATCAAAGATGAGGAATTGCTATGTGATAAGACGGTCTCTTTGTAAATCTCATATACGGATCGCACACTGAACAAATACTATATAAAATTATGAAACATGTAACCAAATAAATTTAAGAAACTAATCTGACAAAAAATACTTCATGATCAGTTTATCTGTTCACATTGAATCATACATGGTAAGATAAAAAGTTATACAGATGCCAAAATTTAACATTGTTACTAAATTGTACATATATCTCTAATTGAATCTAAAAGTTTTACAAAAATCTAAGATCTTTTGTTAAGATATTAAGCAACTACAACTTACATTCAAAGGTAAAATTCTATATATGGTCTCTTAAAGTAGAATTTTTCATATTCAGTACTCCGTATGCTTTTACTAAATATTTGGTGGGATTCCCTAGACATTAGAATCTTGTGACAGAGGATGACATATGCTACAATTGAAATCCTTACGGTGCCCGTTTGAGAAATTGACGATTCTTACGTCACATAATGCTTTGGTAAATCCCCCCACCACCACCAATGCCCGACTCACAGAAGTGTCAGGTGAGGGTGTTTATCGGGGATTACGACAGTAGAAACCATCAATTTTTCGAATGAGACACCATAAGGCCCTTGAATTGGAGTTCGTGCCATATGATGACATTTAGGTTCAATGTCAATAAACCCACTGAATCTTATATTGATGGTTCTTCGTTATATTGAAAGCTAAAACTTTAAATTGAGGTAAAAACAAAAAGGAAAAAAAGTGATTAGCATAAGTATTCTCTGTGTTATTCAATTAATAGGTAAAAAACATTTACACTTTCAAAAAATCTTTTTTTTTAACAAACTAATCCGGCAAATATACTCCGTACTTCCTGAACGATTTTCGGAGTATTTGTTAGTACCAGATGTCCTGATGATCATTTAAAATAAAAATAAAAAACAATAACTCCTCCGACCTGCCGGATTCGAACCAGCGACCTAAGGATCACCTGCACCGACTACAGTCCTCCGCTCTACCAACTGAGCTAAGGTCGGATGTGCGTTTCAACAATTAAGTGGACATTTTTAATATTAATACAGATTAATCAGATGGCTAAAAATAAAAATTAGGGACTGGGAGTCAAGGAAAATGTCTCTTCGGTAGCAAGTTTTTTGTAGTCCTTATGTCAACCCTCATTTTATACACTTTAAAACATAAACATTATGAAAAAATTGGACTTTTTGCAAAAAAATATACTTGTAAGCTCATGAAAAATGAAGGAAGATTAATATTTCACATGTGAAATCTTAAGATGATAAAAGCACAAACACTCTTTACTGGTCCATGACACAGTTATCCAAGAGGACAAGGTCAAAATGAGACCATGAACATGGACACTTGAGGCCGATGAAGATCGATCAACCCCATACAGTGGCAAATCTACTACTCCGTATATATTAGTTGATTGGGGGCCAATGCCCCCTACTAATTTTTTTATAGTAAGGTAGTTTTTATTCTTTTTGCTATATATGCATATGTCTTCAACTAAAATTTTAGAGACCACATCTAATTAGGTTAATTTTTACTTTTTTGTTAAATTGTTTTTAAAATAGTTTCTTATTACATATAACTAATTGTTCTATAAATTAAAAGTTTACATTGCTTATTGAAAAAAGTTTCACTTTGAATAAATATTTCAAATAAACTTTATTATTTTTTTGTCATTTCCTATTACCTATTTTTAAGAAAAATCTAAGGATGCTGCCTCCGGACCCTCGATCCATGGTGCCCCCAACTATCATATTCTCTAGATCCGGCGTATGGAATAAATTTCAATTACAAAGAATCACGTTGGTAACTATTGCTTAATGATGGTTAAACTGGAAAAACACCTTATTGGAAAAGATCATTTTTAGAATTCACTAAAAAAATATATATCAAGAATGCAACCCACTTTTCAGTAATGAGATTTTGTATATTTAGTAAAACTGTGACAATCTTCTTGGAACGGAAGAAGTATATTTGTTTGTAGAATTTTATATGTAACTTTTAAATATGGCAGTGTGTTGGCAGAGTGTGGTGGCGAAGATGGTGGCAATGTGGTGAGAGAGGGTTGCAGTGTAGCAGCTGCGATGGTGGCAGTGTGGCAGAGGAGGGTGGCAGTGTGGCGGCATAAGGTGGCGACGGTAATAGCAGTGTGTCTTCGGAGTTCGGCAATGTGGTAGCGAAGTTGGTAGTGTGGTGGCGAAGTTTTGGATTTGGCGACAGAGTTGGGAGATTGGCGGCGGAGTTTGGCAGTTGGACTTGGAGGCAGAGTTGGCAATGTGACGGTGGAGTTGGAAGTGTGACGGTGATGGTGGTGGCAGTGTGGTGGCGGAGTTTGGCAGTGTGACGACGGAGTTGGCAGTGTGATGGTGGAGTTTGACCAGTATGGTTGCGGAGTTCTGCACTGTGGCGCCGGTGGTGGTGGAAGTGTGACGGCGATGGTTGTGGCATTGAAGTGACGGAGTGTGTCAGTGGACTTAGCAGTGTGGTGGCGAAGTTTGGCAAGTGTGGCGGCAATGGTGGTGGCAGTGTGGTGGCTGAGTTTGGTAGTGTGGCGGCGGAGTTGGCAATGTGACAACAGAGTTGGTATCGTGGCGACAGTATGGTGGCGGAGTTTGGCAGTGTGGCGGCGATGGTGTTAGCAATGTGGCAGCGGAGTTGATAGTGTGACAATAGTGGAGGAGTAATTATTATTTTCGGTAGCAAATTAGGAGTGTGAAAAATTTAGTCTTATCAAAGTATTTTTCTGAAGGGGTCTTATTTTGGTAGATGTGTACTCTTTTAGTCTTATTTGGGTTCTTCTCCCAATAATTAATTCGTCCACACAAAAATGTTTTACTTGACCATTTCATTTTCATCACCAACTATAAGACAAATAATGAAAAATATATAGTTAGAATTTCTTAAGAGAACCATTGTCAATTATATCTTTATTACTTAAAGATAAATTGAAATAAATGTAAAGTATTTTTGAAAATTAAAAAAACAGTGTAAAATAAGTGTTGGGACGGAGGAAGTATTTTGTTTTTAAACTAAAATCAATATTTATACAAATTTATTTGTAAATAATTTAATCAAGCTAAGCATAATAATTTTTAATGTAAAATTCTTGTAGGAAAGGAGTATGAAATTGCTATAGACAATGAGTCGATCATATCATTTCATCCATCGAGCCATTGACAGTATGAGACGTACATGATAATTGGTACACCGCACACATATGTAGTATGCAAATTAACACTACACATTATTAACATTTTGTGATTCTTTTCATCTTTTTCACAATCTTTATGAGTGTGTATATTTCACAATTCACATAATACATTTTGCAACAAAATATAGAAACATATATTGATCACACACATGTCCCAACCATTTTGGGAGGCTTGTATGCTAAGCTCAACAACCCTTTGCATGGTAGGTGGCACATCTATGGAATCTCAAAACCAAACCAAACCCGAATCGATCCAAATTCGTCCATATAAAATCAGTAACACTCGGGTGTTCGAGAACGGTCTCTGCTACTATCCTGGCAATAATCGTACACCTTGTGGTACCTATGGGCCCACGCCATGGCGGCATACTGCTGGCGGCTCAGCCCAGTGTAGCCGCCCGGCGAGCTAGCAACCGGGCGGCACCAAACCGCGGCCTGCTCTTCGCAGCCACCAATCTTGATATCCATGTACTTGGCGACAAATGGTTGGTAGTTATAATTGGCCCGGTACTTGCCGTTCTCCGTGGCCCAAGATGACGCGTCCCAAATCGAACCGTACACGTACATCGGCCTCTGCGGGAATGTCGCGTCGATCTTCCTCGGGTACCGTCGGATCGGGACGTCGTCCACGAAGAATCTGCGGCCGTCCATTTCAAGATCAATTGTGACAATCGGCCGACACGTTAGTTTGTTGAAAAAATGAAAACGATGGGAAGCAAACAAAAGTTTATAATGGTGTGAAATTGAGGGGGGGCTATACAGAAGAAGTGACTGAACCAATTTCTGAGGTGACTATGTTGGGAGTAGATGAAAACAGAAGTATAACATCAGACAGAAATAGCATCATGTGAATTATTGTCAGATTGTGGTCAATAATTGAGAAATGTCAGTGCACAAAAGTTTGTAAAACCTTTGATTTCTTTTTCTAAATGTCTATCCTCTTTATACATTCTCCCTGTCACATTTAATTTACAAAACAAAGGTAATAAAATTCCAATTTACCTCTTCTAGTGATTGTTCGATCGGGTTTGAAGACTACCCGTGGATGGAGCTCAACATTTACAAAGGTAATGTAATAAATAAAGTTTTTGTGTTAAATTAAAAGATGGAGCAAGGCAAAAGGTCTTAGAGCATATACAATGGAGCTCAAAACCGGCCGCGTTGCAAGAAAAATCATGCCTACCGCGTCGGGGCTTCCATTGCAGGACGACCGACAGAATATCATCTGCAACGCCTGCCTTTGGAGCAGCACCCAACCGGGATTGAAGTGCGGCTCTACGGTCTGAAATATTTTTTTTTACTTATCAACTAAATAAATTCAACACATCCTAAACTTCAATTCATCCACTCTCATCTCTCTCAATTCACCCCATCTCACTCAATTCACTCTTATCTCACATTCTCACTATCAAAAAATGAATTCTAACGGAAACAACTTCCACTTTGAGAATTCCAAACTCGATGTTGTCAAATTTCTCGCATTGTAAGTACTCTTATGGACGTTATGGTCAAGTGGTACAATAATTGTGGTTTCCATAAATGAAATGTCTCAACTCTCAAACTTGAATTTTAGTAAGAACATTGACTTTTTATTATTGATATAGTGAAGAAACATATACTCCATGAACGAGTAAATATTAGTGAAATTTGCACTAAATAGGACTAAAACATAATGGCTTTCCTAATGTAGAACTTAAACTTTTTTATTCCCTGAATAGGACTTAATAATCACCTTGTGGAAGGAATAATGTCCAGTAATGATGGACATTTAGTTGAATAATGACTACTTGATAATGACCAAAGGTCCTACATTGGGAAATAAAAACATATGATCCTATATTGGAAAAGTCATTATGTTTTAGTCCTATTTAGGTAAATTTCTCTAAATATTATACTTTCATTTTTCCTTAAAAGTTTTTTTTGTCTCAAAATCGTTTTCTCATTTCTATTAAAAATCACATTTACCTTTACCAATTCTTACTGTATCTATTACATCATATTTATTCCATCCATCCAAAAATGTTCACCTAACTTTCCTTTTCGGTCCGTTCAAAAGTATTTTTTCCATTCATTTTTTAGCTTATTTTTAGGGATAAATATCAATAACACTCTCCCAGTTCAACACCACCCACACACATTAATTCACCCCCAAATTAAACTAGGTACATTCTTGAAAGTTTGACTCTTTTTTCTAATCCTAAATAAGCGTGACAAGTCAATACGGAAAGAACATTTCCATACGGGTGGAGTATTACATCTTACTTTTACTCATCACATCAAGAGTAATTTAATACAAAAATATTATTTTCTTAGGTCTCATTAAAGTCCAGAAAAGAAATTAAGAATGAGATTTAGAGATGAAAAGAGTACTAAAATAAGGTTAATAGTAGGGAAGAAACAAGGAGCAAGGTATAGTACATACATGATCTCGTCCCAATTCCAAAGAATGGCATAGTGGTGGAAACCCTGGGTGGGGTCGAACCAGAGGTGGAACCGCATTTCGCGTCCGATGATGTTTCCGTCCCCGCTCCCTCTTATGTACACATTTGTTTGCAACGTGTACGGCTTTCCCGGCGTCGTCCCCAGGAACTCTATGTCAATTTCGTCGTGGGTCCCCGGGTGCTGCTCCGTGTTCGATAGCTATAATAATATAGGTACCAACAATTAATATAATTAATTCACCAATTGTTCTTAAAGAACAATTAAATCAACATTATTGTCATGTACGTTGAAACCAAAACTAATTACTACTTGGTAATTAAAGAGGAGTTCTTACGTAGAAGGATGTTATGACCCCAGCTGTGTATCCGGATTGGAGCTTAATGGAAGCCCCAAAATAGCCAGATCTATATGAACGATAAGATCTAAACCCGCTTCCTGCATTTTGATTATAATTTTATGAGTACGTAATTGGCATTATTATTAATTAACTTCCTATGCAACCATTTATAAGTGTACGTAAGCAAAGATGAGATTTTAAAATAAAAATTTCTTATGGGTCAGTTATGGCAAATTTAATGATAAGGATTGCCAACAATTTGATTTTTTTAATTATTATTATAGAATTTAAAAAAACAAACAAATTGGGAGTGTGGTTTGAGCAAATTTAAAGACCATACCGCCGCCAGCCCCACGCATATATAAATCGCCCAAAGTGGTTGCGGACATGCCGTTGACTTGTCGTTACTCTTTCAATTTTGCAAAATCTTTCCATTTAATTTGCCAACTCAAACAAAATCTCAACAACAAAAATAATCTTTTCAACTTTAATTAGTACTGTATTACGCATGCAAAATTATAATAATAATAATAAAGGTCAAATTTTTATTGATTAAGGGAGATATGAGGTTTATTCGATGCACTGAATATTAACCCAAAAAAGAAAATATTCATATTTCATTTTAATAGTTTCATTGGGGTAGTTAAACAATAATTTTATAATTATTTTATTCTTTCTAAAAAAAAATATAATTAAGAACGTGAAAGTAAATTCAAACTTATAACTTAGATAAGGAATATGTCGTCATTTCCATTTCTGGAAGTTCATTTTCGTTTTTTATAAAGATATGTGGACCTCAATATTTTTCCTCATTCAAATTGATTATTTCTGGCTACGTATTTTTATGCAACTTGAAGTATTATAAATTCCCCATTTGATATGTATAAAATAGACTTTTAATTGAGGACCATACATAAGCATATGATAAAAAAAATGAAAAGGGCTAAGATTGTAAAATGGGACACATGACCAATGGACAAAGTGGTGAGAAAGTGATATCTTTGTCAAGTTCAACTAATAAATCACTTTCTCAAAAACAATTTAAACGTACAATTTATGCAAAGTACCAAAAAAACTCCATAATGGGGACACCCCACCACTACCCACTACGTACCAGCCAGTCCATGAGACAAATTAATTAAAGAAAGCCAAGAGTGCATCACCATCACCATTTGTACCCCTTTCTCCTAATTTTGTTCTCTCTCAACTTGCTTATTTAAAAATTTTACTAGTATTTGATTTACCCTTTTCACATAAATATTCTATATCTCACATTATTTCTATCTTGTTTACTTTAAAAAAAACACACTGCTAATATAATTAGATTGGACTGGCTAATTGGATAAGTCAAATTGAGAATCGAACACCAAGCCAGTCCATCTAACTACACAAAACTCAAGAAAATGACTACGTTGACCTGAAAAAAACTACGATTACACTAGTCAAACATAAAAATGAAAATTACGCGACATAGCTAGGGTGACATCTACTCCCTTCATTTTACCCGTAACATATGACCATCAAGTAATATTTTTTTAATTATAGAACAGTGAGATTATATATTGACAGTAAAGAAATGTAAATAGGGTGCGGGACCTGTGGTGTGATCGAGCCATATGGTCAAAGCACCCTGGTTACTAAGAGACTGGTGCTGGGAGCCCCAATAGCTGGCGAAATACTGGCTAAACCATATGGATCCCACTTTCGAGCTCGGGTAGTATCCTGGGGACGGAGGACCCTGAGCATAGCTTCTCGAAACCACCATCATCATCGTCACAATTTGCATTAGTAGTGTGAGAGAAAGAACAACTCCAAGCTCACGACCATGAAAAGCCGCCATAGCCACTTCTTGGATATGTATATATATATGTAATGAACAACTAACAATGAAATGAGAGGGTATAGATAAGAGTAGTATTATATATTTACAGTGGATTCATATAATGCAATACAATGGAATGTGCACTTCTTGGAGGATTTGGGAGATGGTATAAATAGGATGAGTGAAGGGTCCCACCAGGAGAGAAAAAAGGGGATAGGGGATAAGCTAATGAAGTTGATGGAAGTTATAAGTACAGACAGACTTATATTAGCCACACAGAAATTAATTTAAACCGGCCGGCCTGGCCACTTAATTAGTGATGATATATATGGATTAAGTGTGGGAAAAAAAAATCAAATGGCCGTACGTTATATGATGGAGCTAGGTCTAAAAAGTAAACTTATAGATAAAAGTCACCAATCACCATTTCTAATCCAACAAAAAAGTCGACGGCCTGTTCGTCTATTTTTTTTAGTCCATCAATTATGTGTGTGGACCGTGTAATTAAATATCCTAGCTGCGCTATCAGTGTGATTATTGTTTGCTTGAATTGTTGTAACTCCAATTGACATTATTTTGCGACAAAAGAATATGTCTTATATGTTTAATTGTTAACTCTCTTGTGTTAAATATATAGAGTCGTAGCATCCAACCCAACGTGATCTTATGCTGAAGCAAGTGTCTTACTAGAAGTTTACTTGGGTTATCTAATTTTTTATATATGTTACGTCTGGCCTCACAGATTAGGTAGTCGAATATGCAAGAGAGAGATTCGAGAGACTTGTGATTTTACGAAGAATTCATAGTATACATAGAGAGATATCACTTCATTTATACATATCCTTGTGTGATGTTCTGAAGTTTGGTTTCATATTAAAACTTGATACCTCCCCGGCGAAGAACTTGTTCCCAGCTTGTGATGTTCATGTTCGTAGACTATTCAAGACGATGTTGAATACTCCCTCCCCCCATAAAACCTTTCTTCTTTCTTTTTTTATCCGTCCCACAAAACACTTCTCATTTCTATTAAAAAGTCACTTTTACCCTTTACTTTTTCATACCCTAACTATCACATCATACCTTTTTACTAATAATCTATCCAACAAATCATACTTTTACCCATCACATCAAAGGACATTTTTGGAAATTCAATATCAAAATACACTCCCCTTAAATCCCTCTTAAAAAGCAAAACTCTCATGTTTCACGGGACGGAGGAAGTACATTATTTATCCAGAAAAGAGAGCTACGAGTACGTCCTTGAAATAGAACTTGAAGAAAAGTGTAACACGCCAAGAAGAAAGACTCGAACAACATTTGAAGTCAGAAAACATACGCAAGTAGATTTGTTAGTACATTAGAAGATAGATGTTCTATTGTACGTGATTGATTTGGAGTCAAATTTTGGAGTCAAAATTTGACTCCAAAGTCAAAATTAACTTGGGGGTGCAATTGAAGGGGGTGGGGGGTGTTCGGGTCGGGGCGGGGTTGGGGGGGTTTACCGGGGGTTAGGGAGGATATGAACCGTCAATTTTACGAACGGGGCACCAGACCACCCCCTGGTCATCCCATGACATTGGTTCCCATGTCATGTGAACCATCCCCATATTATAAAATCTTTATGTTTATTTATTGAACTGTAACATCTATTTCAACCATAACATTTTACAAAAAAAGTCTAAACATAACAAACTTTATACCGTTGGTCACCTTTTCACGAGATTTACTCAATTACCTAATTTTCAATTAAAAAAGTTGACCTTATAAATAGTTTATATTTTTGAGTCAGAAATAGTAAATTTATTTTTATCAAAATAACGGCTAACTACTAAGCCAGTTATCAGGTCATTAAACTTCTCATTGAGCCGACCATCAATAAATTAAACAAGCTAGTCAAAACAAGTATCGGTGTACTGCCATGGATGACAATATAAATTTGAGATGTAACAAAGTCAATGTACTTTGGTGTTGGTTCCTCCAAAAAACCGGTTCCCCATTAGATGTACGTGGATTTATCGCATAAAATAGAACTCTAATGGATCTATATCTTGCAACAATAATGATCGTCTAGTTGAAAAAGGCGATGATCAAGAATATGGATTGGATAGTTACTTGACTTTTAGTTTTGTGTTCAAACGACATATCATACGCGTGGTTTTTTCATGCCATGCAGCATCAGTGGCCTCTTCATGAGTTGATGTTTTTAATACTTTCTTACATGTTGAGTTGAAGTAAGAAATTTACATGACTCAACCATCTGGCTACATTGATTAATTAGCGCAATGCGCATCATGTTTGCAAACTAACAAAGTGTTTGTATGGGCTTAAGTAATCTCCTAGAGCAGGGTATCTTTGTGTTTCTTTTTTTTGACAGCACATATGTTCACTACTATTACTCATGATACTAGTCTCTTCGTCAAGCACTCCCCTCAATGCACTCTTATCTTATTACTATATGTTGATGATATTGTTTTTACGAGCTTCCCTTGCATGCTCTTATACATGATTTTATTCAGAGTATGCATCACGAGTGTTAGATAAAGGATCGAATCTTGGCCCTCTAAAACAATTTTTTGGCATAGAGGTTCAATGTTTTGATGACTGCCTTATCCTTTTCCATACAAAGTACGCAGTGAATTGATTCACCGCGTGCAGGTTGATACGGAAACTATCGATATTACATCTATTAGCCCTAATGCGCCCACAAATGGCGCGGGTATTCCTTTCACCAATATAATCTATTGTGAACTATGCTGCTCAAAAGATGCATAATCCGATAGAACAAGACTTTCATACTCTTTTGCGATATGTCAAAGGGATCTTCACTCATGGTCTTGTGTTAGGTAGGGGGATATGTGTCTTTGTGATTACTCTAACTCAGATTGGGCTAATGATCCACTAGTTAGGCAGTCTTTGACTACAGGTTATCTTATCTACCTTGGCGATAATCTTATGTCTTGGAACACTGAAAAGCAGACTCGTGTTTCTAAGTCATAAATATCAGGCCGTTTCAGTCGCAAAATCAGAGGTAATGTGACTTGTAAATATTCTAACTTATTTGCATATTGCGATGACTCCATCGATTCCTTTTTGTGAGAATCAGTGTGACATATGTCTCACAAAGAATCTCGTCTTCCACAAAAAGACGAAGCATGTTTGAACTAATTATCACTTTGTTCATGAACAAGTTATTGATGAGTCCATGAGACTTGAATTTGTTAGTTCCTCATATCTGAACTTCCTTTTACTATAACCAGACTTAGCTTGAGGGGGTATGTTCGATAGAATGTATAATTATCTTATAATATTGTGCTCTTATGCATCCATATCCATACTTTATTTAAAAAGAACTGGAAGTCAACTTTTAGTTTTCCCGCCCATGAGTATTTAATGCACTCTCCAGAATTATGTTCATACTTTCCATTTAAAGATCATCGGTGGAGATGATGTATTTGTAACTTACCAATTAATATTTAATTGGAACGATGGAGCCGTAGCTTACCATTAAGAAAGAGAAAATAATCTATACTTAATTTAAAATTAGGGGAATTCTTTGACCAGTTTTCCCGCCCATGGATGTGTTCACTTTTTATTATATATGGAAAGTTTTAGATATATTTTAGAAAAAATATTTTATATGGAATTTAATAAATAAACAAACATAAATATTATTAATCACGGTCAATTTTTCTTGGGGCAGTCTAGATTTATTTTAGAAAAATTTGTTATATATGGGCTTTAATAAATAAATATAAATATTTTTTATTTATAATTTTCAAAGATTCTAGGGGTGGTCTATATTTATTTTAAGAAATATTTTTATATATGGACTTTAATAAATACGTGTTTGAATTTTTTATTATATATGAAGAGGTCTAGATTAATTTTAAGAAAATTTGTTATATGTGGAATTTATAATTTAATTAATAAATAAATATAAATATTATTGTTAATCACGGTCAAAATTTATAGGCATGGTCTAGATTTATTTTAGGAAAGTTTATTATATATGGGCTTTAATAAATAAATATAAATATTTTTATTAGTCACGGTCAAAGTTTTTATGGATGGTTAGATTTATTTTAGGAAAAATTGTTATATATGAATTTTAATAAATATAAATAATTTTATTAATCACGGTCAAAGGTTCTAGGAGGGAAATGCATAATATTATTTGTGTTTTTATTTTTCATTGTGTATATGCCTTTTATTATAGATGGAGAGGTCTAGATTTATCTTAGGAAAATTTGTTATGCATGGATTTTTTATTATATAAAGAGCTTATTGTATATGGAGATTAGCACCATCATTATTTAATTGCAGCGGGTGGTCTAAATTTATTTTAGAAAAAAATTTGTTACACGTGGACTTTAATAAATAAATAAATATTTTAGTACATATTTACAAAGGAAAATAGATCAACTGATTAAATAAAAATTTTAGTATAAAAAAAGCATCTAAAATGGCAAGAAATAAATATTCAACAGAGTATAATATGGTATATATTTTTATAAATAGCAATAGCATTCATTTGTGGAAAATATTAAGAAATAAATATTCAACATAGTTAATTTTAATATAAATGTAAATAAATCAACGGGTAAAATTAAATATTTTAGTATAAAAACACTCATCTAAAAATGGCAAGAAATAAATTTTCAACATAGTATATTTTATTATAAATGGAAATAAATAAGCAGATGAAAAAAATATTTTATTATAAAATCATTCATCTAAAAATGGCAAGAAATAAATATTCAACATAGTATATTTTAGTACATATTTTTAAATCGAGATAATAAATTGATGAAATAAATTAAAATGAAAAATAAAAAACACTTATCTATAAATGGTAAGAGTTCAAATGGCCTTGAATAACGATTGTTTTATAAGAACAAAAATAATAGTATTTAATAATGGGCAATATCTCATCCATTAAAAATTTAAACTCATTCAAAAGATGTTCAATAAATAAAAAATAACTTTCACATTTATTATGAGATTGTAAAAAAAATATAATTTTTTTAATATTAGTATTGCATGTTCCACTGTGATAGAAATAAAATTTTTTAATTCAATCCTTTACAAAACTGAACTTTATATTTTATTATATACTAATTTCTATTCTTCAATAATGATCCGAATATAATTTAATAATATAAATGCGAGCCGTGCAACACACGGGTGTGATACTAGTTAGCTTAACTTCCTCTTATATATATTGCATTAAACTCTACGTATTAGTTGAGCAATATAGGTATTTTGTCAACATACTATAGTTATTACGAAGTAGTTAGCAATATTTGTGTGGTTTGTTTCGTTCTTACTTGTGGAGACTACTTAACTCGAAAAAGTCAAACTAGACGAATATATTAAGATGAATGGGGCACTTTTTAACTTTTTTTAAAATTCCATGAAATTAAACTATAAATTTTATTTGAGGAAATAGGAAAGTATGAAATTACTCAATTATACACACCACTATGGGTAGATATGATTATCTTTCCAAAACCGCTTTCTTTCAATGAATAGGGGTTAGAGAAGACCGACACTAATCAAATGGGGCATTCGTATGAATGATCTCACTGCACATATGATACATAACAGAGTGTAATGACATCGTCTGATCGATGTATCCGATCCCACTTAATAGAAAAACTTTGTTATTGTTGTTGTAATAATTTTAATAAAATGTGTATTTGAAAATACTTTGTGAGGATTGCTTTAAAAAGGCTAGGCTTCGGCATAGTAGTACGTAGTAGCTGGCTAGTACTGATTCAGATAAGATTTCCATTAAACCTAATTTGGCTTACACGGCTCTATTTTCAACTTTGTTTTGCACTGAATGGATTGAATGTTGCTTTCCTAAGGTTTTTTGGTAAGTAGGGAGAGTATATATGGATGTTCCCATCAAATAAATATGCAAAGAAAACCCATGTTACACCTATATTCCTATATACTTAAAAATATACGGTATACCAGTGCAACTACATGAGTTGACAACAATTTCAAAAATACACATTACCCAAATAAACATCAAAAGAAAACATTAATTATTGCTGTCCAAAATACGCGGTAGTGATGACTTTTGCATCATCTGACTGCAGCATGTCATTGAAATGACTATTTGATCAATATTATCATAATAATCATCAAAGAAGTTCAGTTGTGTGGAGTTCACACTTTTTTTTTGAGTTTGTTATGATAATGGCATCGTTTGCCCCTAATTAGTTAACATGGATTCCAAGGGGACAGCACCCCCTTGGCGAGGTCCGGGGCCAGCGCCCCTGGAAGCATGGTTTAAGGGGTAGAAATCACCCTAAATAGGACTAAAACATAGAGAAAAGTATCAAAATAGGACTTTCATGTTTTTTTCCCGAAATAAGACTTTGCACTTTGGTAATGTGGTACTGTACACATGCACATTACTATACTTTTTTAGTAATGTACATAATCATGTTTGGTAATGTAAGTCCTATTCCGAGAATAAAAACATGGAAGTGCTATTTTGGTATATTATCAATATTTTAGTCCTACCTTAATCTTCTCTCTTAAGGGAAATTAGCCTCTGCAGGGCAGAACCCAGGCTGGGGTCGAGATTGGACAAAGTAATTTGTTAAAAAATCATTTGAATTTTTATTTTTGGATGTACCGAAGAACATCTGGACCCGCTCCTCTTGAACTAATTCGGTAGATTCACGGGAATAGACGCAATCTATAGAGATAGGCGCCAATTGGCAGATCTCGTCCTTCCTGACTCCATAAAATCGAGCAAGATTGGTCAAGGAGACAAGGTTCGAAAGTCACCACAAAAATTCTTTACTTTGTTCTTCAATTATCTGAATTGTTTCGATTGAAAGATTCGAGTGAACTGCCAAATTATTTTAGTCTGAAATTGAATACACATCTTTCAGACATTTCAAGTAGTGATCCAATTTTCCAAGAGAGCATGTTCTTAATTTGACTTCATAATTTTTTTAAAAATAAGAAGTGAAATTTATTATGTGGATTAAATTTTTAGACGGGTGTATATCTACTATGGAATTCTCGCATTTCTAAATTCATTTAAATACGAGTAGCATTTAAGTAGCATCTAAAGATGGGCCAGTTAGACAATGACCCTCATTTAAATTGTACTACGTATATATTTCGTACGGTGTACAATAATTCATTTTATTGATCAAGAAGAATCCAAAAACGCCAGTAAAGTCCGTGTTTTCGGGAAGTTTTTGTTTTTTTTTTGTTTTGAAACCGTAAAATCGGGAGTTTATGTTTTTTAATAAACGTTGAGTTGTGTGCATTTTAAATTTTTTAATTATGTTTTTTGAATTTTAAATTTTAAATTTTAAATTTGAAGTTTTAAATTTTTAATTTTAAATTTGAAGTTTTAAATTTTAAATTTTAAATTTTAAATTTGAAGTTTTAAATTTTAAATTTTAAATTTGAATTTTAAATTTTAAATTTTAAATTTTAAATTTTAAATTTTAAATTTTAAATTTTAAATTTTAAATTTTAAATTTTAAATTTTACGGAGTAAATTTTAAATTTGAAATTTTAAATTTTAAATTTGAAGTTCTAAATTTTAAATTTTAAATTTTATATTTTAAATTTTGAATTTTAAATTTTGAAATTTATATTTTAAATTTTAAATTTTAAATTTCAATTTTAAATTTTTAACTTTTAATTTTGAATTTTGAATTTTAAATTTTAAATTTTAAATTTTAAATTTTAAATTTTAAATTTTAAATTTTAAATTTTAAATTTTAAATTTTAAATTTTAAATTTTAAATTTTAAATTTTAAATTTTAAATTTTAAATTTTAAATTTTAAATTTTAAATTTTAATTTTTAA
>OOIL02006049.1:1060030-1074070 GCA_900332095.2 Cuscuta campestris
AAATTTTAAATTTTAAATTTTAAATTTTAAATTTTAAATTTTAAATTTTAAATTTTAAATTTTAAATTTTAAATTTTAAATTTTAAATTTTAAATTTTAAATTTTAAATTTTAAATTTTAAATTTTAAATTTTAAATTTTAAATTTTAAATTTTAAATTTTAAATTTTAAATTTTAAATTTTAAATTTGAAGTTCTAAATTTTATATTTTTAATTTTGAATTTTAAATTTTGAAATTTATATTTTATATTTTTAATTTTGAATTTTAAATTTTGAAATTTATATTTTAAATTTTAAATTTTATATTTTAAATTTTAAATTTTAAATTTTAAATTTCAATTTTAAATTTTTAACTTTTAATTTTGAATTTTAAATTTTAAATTTATATTTTATGTTTTAAATCTTAAATTTTAAATTTGAAGTTATAATTTATAAATTTTAAGCTTTAAGACCTAAATTTAAAATTTTATATTTTAAATTTTAAATTCTGAATTTCGAATTTTAAATCTTAAATTTTAATTTTTAAGTATTACATTTTGAATTTTTAGTTTCTAAATTTTAATTTTAACTTTTCATTTTTAAATTTTAAGTTTATATTTTAAATTTACAAAAATGGAAGTGTTTTGAGGAAACGAAAAAAGTAAACGAGGAGCTGTTTTAAAAAACGGATGGAGGAGTTAAAGAAAATGATATTTTTTTGAGAAAATATTTTACCTTCTACCAAACAACAGATTATTTTTTTTAAAAAAATATTTTTACTCCAACCAAATACAACCAATACACAAGAACAAGATGACACAAGATGATCTGAATGAATCTAAGTGTATAATAACATATTGGTTGACTCAATTGCCAGATCTGGACATTAGCGCCCAGCCTTGGCCCAGCGTTTACTGGGCTAACACCTCCAGCGGTTTAGCCCAAAGAAGATTACAGGTAGATTGATGATCAGCATTCAGCAAGCAGATCAGAGCTTTATGAAAGACAATAGCCCCCATCTCACACTGAGCTCCACCATTTCAACATAAATCACTGAGCTCCAGAACCACACCCAAAATTTATCGAAGAAACCATTCCAATCACTATCAGGTTAGCTAGCCTAGCAATTACTTTTTTTTATATTTTAAAAATTTTCAATCTTGTTTGGCGCGAACGTTTATATGCCTTCCCCCATCCTGTTTGGACACTTTTATCGGCTAAATTGTGAAAAAGATTGAACTTTTAATTTCATTTTGGCTTATTGACCAAGATATGGAAATTTTGAACTCCAAAGCAAACATTTACAGTAAATTGGTATGAACCCAGTTTTTTTTCTTTTGTTTCTCTATACCAGTGTACTGCTATTAATGTTTGGGTTCCACTCTGAAAAAGTATAGCTGAATAGGGGTAGTGCCACATTGGCACTGTTTTGAAATTGCCCAGCACGAGATTGTTAAGGTGGAATGGGATTTTGTGGTCAAGAGGGAAAATTATCTTTCAAGAACAATGGAACCTTAATCTCAGGATAAACAAAGTAGCAAATGTGGAAACTTTTTGAAGGACAACATTTGAATCGTTAAAGAAGATCAATTTTGAATTTTGTGTGCTCGTTGTTAAGGCTAAGCTAAGATCAAACTGTTCAATTTATCTCAGTAGCATCCATATTAAAGCTTGTGTTTCTATCCTAAAAGGTAAACCTGATTGAAAGAATAGTCCAAGACCTTATAGTAGTATGTTGGTTTGGATCTTTATGTTTTGCCGGTGTAGAATGGCTTAAAAGATTTAGCTTTCATTTTCACGTTTACTTGGTTTGAAAAGAAATAAGTTTACGGATGATGATATTGTTTCGTTCATTGTATTTGGCAGCAATACAAAGTGAGCTGTTTCATTCAGCTCTTGGTTTCAGATGGAGCCATATAGGTATTTTTCCAGGCTGCTTTATCACTGCTTTGCTTTGTCATCCTCCAATAGTGAAATGAATGTCTTGAAGTTTCCTAGTTTGAAATGTAATACTATAATACCTACAATTATGTGAAAGCTGAATGTCATTTCAGATTGAACTCTCCTCACACATCTGTAATCATGTTTGAGACGCTTGGATACCAACTTCAGTTTTCTCAGGTAACCGTCTCTTGGTTGTATGCCTATTGGTGGAATATAGATATAGATTTTCCTTGCCCAGTTAGTTACTTCATTAGTCAGTTAGAAAGTTGTATTTTCTGTTATTTTCTCTTCTCTTCTTATATACAATTGTCATTCTATTGATCTGTAAGTTTTACGCACAATAATCAGAAGATTTCGCTACACAATCTGTTTCTCCTTCTTCTTCATGCTATCCATTTCTTGTGTAGATCAACATGGTATCAGAGTTATCTCTATGAACCCTAATTGCATCTCCTGATATCTTCTCTGTTTCTTCATTTCAATGGGGAATTGAGTTTCCAATTCGTCGAACACGTCAAATTCGATCCATCCTTCCAGTCTTTTCAATTTGCTTCCCTCTGATCATCCAGGACTGATTCTGATTTCTAGGAAATTTGATGGCAATGGATTTGGATAATTGGATCTTGGAAAAAATCCATGACAATAGCTCTTTCTGCAAAGAACAAGCTAGATTTCGTCAGTGTTGGGAGTCTGTGTGTTCCCACATAGGATGATTATTTACAAAATACTACCTCCGTATAAAGAAAGGTGAAACACTATCCATTAGCTTACCACTTTTGGTTAGAAAGTGGATCCAGACTTTATATGGGAAAGTGGTCAAAGCTCACCCAATCCACTCCGCCCTCTGAAATTCCAACATGGTATTAGAGCCAAGTTCGATCCGGGTTCGATTAATCTTGGTAATCATCGGGCTAGCTATAAAGGGATTGAATGCTAGACCCATTTATTCATCCAAGTAGTAACTAGATGAGGCTAGTTACCACTTGGGGGGGGGGGGTGTTTGGAGTTCATGTCTTCCCACACCGGATGATTAAATCAACTAACCACCTCCATATAAAGAAAGGTGAAACACTACCCATTAGCTTAATATTTTGGTTAGAAAGTGGATCCCGACTTTATATGGGAAAGTGGTCAAATCTCACTCGACACTCCACCCGATTCACTCCGCCCACCGAAATTCCAACACCTATTGATAATATTTTAATTATTACTCTTAGATTGAGAGGTTTCCTCTTAGATTTCTTCCTTCTTTTCCAACTTACTACAACAGGATCCTAATTCGAAGCACTTGGGGACAACAATTTGGGATGCATCAATGGTGTTGGTCAAATTTCTGGTACGCTTTCAAGTCCCTTCTTGAACCGTTTATACCTTGTGGATTTAAAATGTTTCAAGTTCTACAAATCCTTTCCTATAACATAATCTACTGAAGTGATTTAGGAATGTATATAACTCAATTCACAATAACAGGAAAAGAATAGTCGAAAGGGAAGGTTTTGCCCATCCAAATTGAAGGGAAAGCGGGTGATTGAGCTTGGAGCGGGCTGTGGAGTTGCTGGATTTGGTAATCACAAGCTCCATCTTTTCTTTGAATGTAATGCATTTTTGTTTCTATGAATATCTATGGAGTATAAAACTGAAGTGGGGTGACCTTTGTAGGCATGGCATTACTTGGATGTGATGTTCTTTCGACAGACCAATCTGAGGTTTTGCCATTGTTGATGAGAAATGCTGAGCGTAATACTTCCAGGGTAATGCAATCGATACTTGATTCAGGTATCTGCGCATTAATCTCACTTTGAATTTCTTTTTTCATTTTGTTTAATAGATACTTTATTGTGTTTTGTTTGTTACTCCCTCTGTCCAAAAAAAATATTTTCTTTTGGGACGGGGGAATACATTTGAACAAGATGCTTGTATTATATTCTGCTTTCAGGGACTTAAACTCTTTTTTTAATAGATTCGTTTGGTTCGATAACGGTTGCGGAGCTAAATTGGGGCAATGAAAATCAAATAAAAGCTGTGGAGCCACCATTTGACTTCATCATTGGCACTGATGTTGTGAGTTCTTGAAGATCATGAAAATCACATTAGCTTAGTGAGCAAACACACTGAAAACAATCATAATTGATATGTGTTTTTCGGAGTCTCCAGTCTGCACTTTTGGTTGTTTCCTGCCATCTATGTTTTTTCTTATCTATTTACGAACAATACCTTCATCCTTGTGCTGACTAGGTTTACACCGAACATCTTTTGGAACCACTTCTGCAGACAATTCTTGCACTCTCTGGACCCAAAACCACAATTTTGGTATATCAGTTTTAAACTTGCTTTGAATCAAGCGAATCGTGTCTTTTTCATCTAAGACTTTACCATCACTTGTTTCCAATACTGCAGTTGGGATATGAAATCCGCTCAACGAATGTCCATGAAAAGATGCTTGAAATGTGGAAGAGAAACTTTGAGGTCAAGACAGTTCCAAAATCAAAGGTAGTGGCTGATTGTTTCTAAGTATTTGTGCTATTTGATCACAGAATAAAACACTTTTTCCTTTGTTTATTGTCCTATTTGCTCAATATTCAATAGAAAGTTGAATCAACACATA
Source organism: Cuscuta campestris (assembly GCA_900332095.2). Classification (NCBI taxonomy): domain Eukaryota; kingdom Viridiplantae; phylum Streptophyta; class Magnoliopsida; order Solanales; family Convolvulaceae; genus Cuscuta; species Cuscuta campestris. The sequence goes on from OOIL02006049.1 coordinate 1,064,558, forward strand.
AGTAATGTGGTTGATATTGTCAAGAAACCAACTCAGGCAAAAGTTCAAACTTGTGGTTGTAAGGCTTAGGAAGGTATTGAACTCTAACACACCCCCTCACGTGCAGGCCAAATTTGTGTTTGCTCGAACCTTGCACGCGAACATTAATTTTTTAAAACTGGGTGGTGGTGAGGTTCGAACCCATGATGTCTTGGTCATCAAGACTCCGATACCATGTCAAGGAGCCAATTCAACTAAAAGCTCACGCTTGTGGTTGTAAGCCCATGATTGGTTTTTATACTCTAACACAACCAACTCAACCAAAAGCTCAAGCTTGAGGTTGTAGTTCCAAGAAAGGTATCATACTCTAACAGATATGTCCACTTCAGTGTTTTTCCTTCATTTATTGACTCAAGAAAGCGAGACTATAGTGAATTAACATGTTTCTTTTACTGATATGGACCAATAATCTTGTAGATGGATAGTAACTATCAGCATCCAAGTATCCAATTGTTCATAATGAGGTTAAAGCCAACCGGGGGGAGCTCACAATGCTCCGCAGAAGATGTGTCTGCTCATAAGATGGAAACGGGTGGATTCAGAGAACACGAACATGATGAATCAGGCGAAGAAGAAGAAGAAGAAGATTACAACAGTATCAATGTCAGGGAGGTGGATGATTTGAGTGGCAATGAAGTGGCTGTGGGTGAAAAGCTACTTGTTGATCTGGAAAATAGAAAGCTTAGTGAATGGGAAACCAGGAGATATGGTTCTGTAGCTGCCCGGCTTCTTCGCGATATCAAGATTACATAATCCTAACTCTGGAATAAATAAGTGATCAATGAGGGTTTGTATACTGAAGCAATGAACATTTTATGGGAAATTGTATTTTATGAACTAACAATAGGATGTAAAAGTTTGTAATTGCATTGTGACTATAAGTTTGAAGAATAGGAGTGGAGAGATCAAAGAACCATCTTCTGCAATACTTTGGCTGATTCTGAGCACAGAGCACTTGATTTGTTTTAGAATTCAATTTGACTTGGGACTTGCTATGACTCTCTATGAGGCTATGGATTCTTGAATAAACTTATGGAGATTCGAGTGCTGAGGGACCCAAATTTTGGATACTAGCCCTCATTGTGTGCATCTAAAGTTGTACCAAATAATAATATTTATTAGACCAAGAGTGTTTTATTTCAATATTTCGGTATTTGTTAGAGTTCGCTTGATATCTTCAGATCCGATTGGATTTGGCCTAATTTCTAACGTTATTCTCTAACAGGCCATTTATTGATTAGTTTTCTATATCATTATTTTTATATTTTTAGTTGTGTTTTTCATTTTTGTTATCTTTTACTCCATCCGTCCCCAACGGAACTACAATCTTTGACTCTTCGTTCAACGTGTAAAATGGCATCTTTTTAAAATTTGCTCCCTCCGTCCCCAATTTGATTACAAATTGCGGGTTACGGAGTAAAATTTTTTACTTTTTGAAATCATTTTATTTACAAATTGGTATATCAATAAGATATAAAAATTACATATTAAAAAACTACGTCAAAAGTTCTACAAAACAAGAGGTGACAAGAATATTTTATTTTATCAAATATTTAATGAAATCACGTAAACAAACAAAAGTTATCGAGAGGAGAGAGAAAAAAAGATTGTAATCTATTTAGGGACGGAGGGAGTATTTTATTTACAAACTATATAGAAATAAAAATAAAATTTACAATTCAAAAACTACATCAAAAGTTTTACAAAACAAAAAGTGATAAGAATATTTTATTTTATTACATAATCGATGAAAACATGCAAAAAAAGAACAAAAGTCATTGAGAATCCGTTATAATAACTGTGTAATTCAATTGGGAACGGAGAAAGTATATCTTTTTTTAATTAAGACTAATGTTTAACAAAAAAGAAAATAAAAGCAAAAATTTTTAAAAAATATTCTCAACTTTCATGTTATTGCGCAAAAGAAGTTATTTTCGTTAACGACGACTCAAAACTCGCACATTTTAGGAAAAAAATGAGATTATTATGCATTACAGTGAAATGAGAAATTATTGCTTTAAATATTAGGTAAAGTTAATTTAAGATTACTTTGGATCATATTTTTTAAAAATGGTTGCAAACTATTACTCTCTCGTCCCAATTTATGTTCTGTGTTTACTATTTATATTGTCAAACCGTAATTACTTTATTTACTCATTTTCATTCACCTCTTGTTTTTGTGAAATTTATGTAAATTTTAAATATATAAATTTAATTATTTTAATTCTATCTCAATTTTCAGATAAAGTCATTAAAACATATATTTGTGAGAGTTAGCTTGTTATCATATTCTTTACCCCAAAATCTATTTCATTTAAAAATCCAAACACACTTTTTTTAGTTGTCTCTTACTTGTACCTCACCTTGTACCCCGCATGTTTGCACCAACATTTTGTATTGGTGTAAGACTAATTTTCGTTAACGCATCAACACTTTGTGTCCGTGTAAATTTTTGTTAACGCACTAACATTTGTGTCGGTGTAAATAATCAAAATGTTTGTGTATAACTGCGGTGTACAAATGAGGTACAATTTTTGGTATAAATGTAGCATGGTCCAAAAAAATGAAATATACTCCATCCCTCCTAAAACCATCATTCCGTTTGTGTTTACGAGGTTTGACCGACTTTATTTTCATTTCAATTTATTTGATTGTAGGTGTAAAATTAAAAAATAAAATTTATATATTTAAAAACTACATCAAAAGTTCTATAAAATAAGAGGAGACAAAATTATATTATTTTATCAAATAAATAACAAAAATAAGTAAAAAAAAAGTAATTTAATTTTGATCGTATCAAAATAATCTTGCAAGAAACACATGCTCGGGCCTCGTAGGTACCGTTGCCATCATCAATTTGTACGAAATGTACAGTGTACGTGCAGTTGTGGGGATGGCAATGAACGGCCTTCTTGCATCTTGAGTTGAGAGGGGAACTTCTCACTCTTCTTACCATTGGAGAACCAGACTTGACCTTTTTGGAGCTGAGACATGACGATGTTGTTGGCAAAACATCACCGGCACATCCCAAACAACGTAATCATCCTTCTCCACCTGCTATTCCAGTCCACGCATTCCTCCCCGGCCGCCGCCGCCGCCGCCGGAGCACACCCAAAGCCCCCTCCACTCCCACTTCTACCCATCCCGACATCACGGCAGCTCTCATGGCAGCATTCCGAGATGGCCATGTTCTTCCACTTCGGGCCCAACACTTTCACCGATTCGGAATGGGGAACGGGTCGGGCGGACCCGTCGATCTTCAACCCGACCAGTCTCAATGCCACCCAGTGGGTCTCCGTCGCCAAGGAGAATGGGTTCTCCAGAGTCGTCCTCACGGCCAAGCACCATGATGGGTTTTGCCTCTGGCCCTCTGAGTACACTGATTACTCCGTCAAGTCTAGCCCTTGGAGGAACGGGTCGGGTGATGTGGTGGCCGAGTTGGCTCAGGCTACAAGGGACTCTGGCCTCCAATTGGGACTTTATCTTTCCCCTTGGGACAGACATGACCCTTCATTTGGGAAGACTATAGAGTACAATGAATACTATTTGGGGCAGATGACTGAATTGCTTACTAGGTACGTATATAATCCATCAATTTCAGTTTCAGTTTCCCTTTCATATTCCAACTCTTATATATATATGTGTGTGTGGTTTTATGTTCATTATTGTTCAAAATTGCATACGTTTTGACACTTTAGATCTTAACTAAGTTGGGATTATATTCAATGCTTTGTTTAATGAAAATGCAAGCCTTTTATATATAATGTAGATATGGTGAGGTGAAAGAAGTTTTCTTGGACGGTGCAAAGGGAGAGGGGGAGAAGGATATGGAGTATTACTTTGATGATTGGTTCGACCTGATTCATCAGCTCCAACCCGAGGCTGCAATTTTCTCTGAAGCCGGCCCGGATACCAGATGGGTAGGCAACGAAGCCGGTTTTGGTGGCACCACTTCTTGGTCTCTCTTCAATAGTAGTAATGCCACTATTGGTGGAACCGACACCGGGTACTTAGGACAAGGTGACCCTTTGGGCCGCGATTGGGTCCCTCCCGAATGCGACCTCTCAATCAGACCCGGCTGGTTTTGGCACGCTTCTGAGGTACCCAAGACTGCAATGGCTCTTCTTGACATATACTACAAGTCAGTTGGCAGGAACTGCCTCCTTTTGTTAAACGTGCCACCAAACACTTATGGTCTGATACCGGACGAAGACATACGAGTCCTCAGAGAGTTCACCCATATCCGAGCATCCATATTTTCCCACAACCTAGCCAAACATGCTGTTCCTTCTGCCAGCAGTACAAGAGGGGGAAACGACTCCCATTTCGCGCCGAAAAACGTTCTTCTAGAAGGAACACGTACTTATTGGGCACCAGGAGGGGATCGTTCCGAATCCGTGCTGTACCTTTGTTTTCAAGAACCCCAGACATTCAATGTGATGGAGATCAAAGAGCCAATCCAGATGGGGCAGCGGGTCATTGAGTTCCACATCGATGCGTTGAATGAAAACAGGGAGTGGGAGGAGTTAGCAGATGGAACTACGGTTGGGTACCGGCGGTTTCTGCTGTTTCCTATAGTGAGAACGGAGGGAGTGAGGCTTGTGATTGACAAGTGCAGGGGAGAACCTCTGATCTCATATGTGGGATTGTATATGGACTGGTTTTCCGTCCAGGAGGGTGATAATAATAATAATAAGTCTGGGTTGCTTTGGTCTGATAGCAAACGTTTGTTTACAGGATTGCCCACGGCTTCTTCCATCTAAGGATTAGTTTCAACCCTTTGTCTGATGCCATATTTGGTTTTGGCTTGTACTCATTTGAGTGTGCATGAATGTATTACGGAGTATTATTGTAACTAGACTAGATGAATGTCACCTGCATTTTCATGGTCTGTCTTTTTGCGATGATTGGATGATTTAGAATGGGAATAAAGTCTTTAATGAAGGGACATCCGTGTGACTGAATTTTGAATTGGCCTTGATTACATATATGGTGTTTCCACATGAATATTCATTTTCGAAAAACAAAATATTTATTTTCGAGTAATTGAATACTCATTTTTGAACATAACTAAATTTTAGAAAAATGAATACTCCGTGGAGTATCAATTACTTGAAAATTAAGTATTGACTTGATGGACAATGGAAATTCAGTAACTCATATATTAGTACCGCCGCAGATGTATGGAAAACATCGTACAACCGGTTGTACGATATATATTGCGTAAGGGGAGGGACGGGGTTTAGGAGGGGTTCGAAGGTAAGAACCATCATTTTATAAACTCATGTCGCACCGTAAATAAGCGGTGTCAAAATAGACAAGATCTAAAAAAAATTCACATTCAATAAACATTTAAAATAAAATTCATTTCTTCCTTTTTTGTCATTTTATATTGCTTATAATGAAAAATTCAAGGGTACTAACTCTAAACCCCGACCAAATCTCCAACTATCTGAATGCACTAGGTATAAAAGAGTGTAGATGGAGAAGAGTCTAAACGAAAGTTTGAAATCTTTTATGGGTCTAAAGGTTACCCACAAAAAATTAATCGTGCAAATAAGGCTCTGTTCCGTACGCCTAATCTGATTGAATCTGATCTGAATTTTTGAAGTTCTGATCTGATCTGATCTGATTGGATCTGATCTGATCTGATTGGATCTGATCTGATCTGATTGGATCTGATCTGATCTGATTGGGTCTGATCTGATCTGATTGGGTCTGATCTGATCTGATTGGGTCTGATCTGATCTGATTGGATCTGATCTGATTAGATCTGATTTTCTCTAATTAGATCCGGTGTAAATGAATTTAAATTTAATTTAAATTAAACTTAAAATTATTACAAAATTTAGTAGTTTTAAAGTATTACAATTTATATATACATAAAAAAAAGTAAAATAAGAAAATCAACTAATCATTAATATGTTTAAACTTTTTTAAAAAATATTAAACATCTTTTCAATATCACAACTTTTTTAATTTTTGTGAAAACTAAATAATCGGTATTAAAATAAACAAATATTAGAAAATATTGATGCTATTCTACAAAATTATCACATTCTATATACACATTACATAATAATATATTTCATGTTATAAATTAAAGATCATATAAAATTTTAAACACTAATATCATTTTCACTTCTATCAATTTTGTCATAAACTCACCCTTGAGTATATTATACCATCTTAAAGTTTAAAAGTAAGTCTTTTTAAATATAAAATATTTATAGTTTTGAAAACTAAGTTTTGTATAATTACTCCGTATTTTATAAACAAGTATTTTAAAATAACTCTTTTTAAAGTATGAAAAATAAAACTTTTTAAGCTTTAACATTGCTTCCATGCATCATTTCTATCCTACATGCTAAACAATAATAATAATAATAATAATAATAATAATAATAATAATAATAATAACAATAATAATAATAATAATACAACAATAATATTTAAAATTATAATATTAATTAAGATTTAGGTGTATGTAGTTTTAATTAAAGTAATGTGATTTAATCAAATAATAGTAATTTTTATTTAATCCTTGAAAAATATAAATATTATCTTTTATATTTTTTCTTGATTTGATATTATTGGATTTGATCTGGTCTGATCTAATCTGACTGGATCTGGTCTGATCTGATTGGTTCTGGTCTGATCTGATTGGTTCTGATCTGATCTGATTGTATCTGATCTGATCTGATTGGATCTGATCTGATCTGATTGGATCTGATCTGATTGGATCTGATCTGATCTGATTAGGTCTGGTCTGATCTGATTTTAATAAGAATAAGTAATAAGTAGAAAAAATAAGTCCTACGGAACGGACCCTAAAACAGATCGAACATGCAAACACACCAGAAAAATGCTATAACACTAATCATAGACACTGGCCATTATTGACAAAAAGGTGAAAAAATAAGTTTCATCCGTACTTTGAGTATGAACTTCGGTTAAAATTATTAGACCTGATCAAAGTATGGGTCGGGCCAAGATGCTAAATTATGTGAATTTTCGAGGCTCGAGCCCGGCCCGACACGTATATTGGGCCTAACAATTGAAGCCCAAGTCCGACCCACATGGGTAGGGATGAGCACGTACCGAACCGATACCGAAATTTCCCGAAAAAATCGAGAATTCGGAACCGAAAAATACCGAACCGAAAAAGTACTGAGAAGGAACCGAACCGAATGGTCGGTACGGTATTTGGGAACGGTATGAGGTGATGTCTCATACCGAAAATCCCGAACCGAACATATATACTAAAATATTATAAAAAATAATACTCTAGAGTAATATTTTTATATTCCTTCACTAAATAATAATTTTAAAAAAATTGGTTCAAGTTCTATTATGTGTAAATTATACTTTTATTTGAGTTTTAGTTTCTGTGTATGAACATAAAAATATTCGCAAAGATTCCAAATACTTCTTTGTTGTCGTTCGTTTTTTTAGTTTGTGAAATACTGAGTATAAACTAAGTTTTGATACGCACCTCTTGCATTTAAATATTAATTTTTTTAATTTTTTTTTCATATTTTTTATTTAAATTCACTTTTAATTTTCAAAAATAAAGGGGCGTTGTTAAATTATAAGGTGTAAAGTAGGTATGTATATTCATCCCGATTTGTACCGAGACCGATCCCGAACCATACCGAACCGATATTTTGGGATCGGGATCGGTACGGAATAAAATCACATACCAAACCGAAATATTTGGTACGGTATCGGTATCGGTATGAGCTAAATACCGTACCATGCTCACCCCTACACATGGGTACCCACGGACTTTGGGTCGGCCCAACCTGCCGCATGACAAAAGCTTCTAAATAATTAAAAAAATATTTTTAAAAAAAAATTAAATAATGGGTTAACATATTAGATGTTTGATAAAATAACTTTAATGAGTATATCAAAGAACGACTAATATATAAAATGTATTTTGTTTGATATTGCCATTACAGAGTGCGAAGTATTATTTATTTGCATGTAATTGTCAATGTGCAATGCACAGTGAAATAATACAAAGTAATAAAGATGTATTTATTTTATTAAATATAGTTATAATTTACTTTTTTCCCATAAAAGTATGTTTGTGTAAATAAAAATTTGAAATAGTATTAGTCTTATTATTATTACTATTATTATTATTAATGTTGTTATTATTGTTTTATTATAATTATATATACTAATAATAAATATTTTGATTTACTCGGACCGGGCCGGCCCATGGCTTAAACATAAAACTCAAGCTCGGCCCTAAAGTATTCGGGATGCTATTTATAAAGTCCGAATCCGACCCGCACTCTAAAATGTCAAATTCAAACCCGCTATTTTTCGAGCGCGTCGGATACCCGGTCCTATGATCGGGTCTAGTTAAAATTCACACAAAATTTAACAAATGGGGTGTTAGTACAAGAATCTTCTCACCATAGAGGGGTACAATGTACTTTTTAGACTACCCGAGGTAGTACACACTTTTGAAGTGCCGAGAAGTCTGGTGCAGTCTATGATATATTTAAAAAGAGGAGAATTCCTCATTGCATTTTCCTACCTAAACGTTTCAGTCACAAAAGATACGTACTAAAATTTGAAATGCTAAGTGTAGAATATAGGTGTCGAGTATAAGGTAATCTCATAATTATTTACTCTTTAACTTTTCTTTTATAGTTATTAATAATTATTGAAGAATTGTATTTTCATTGATTAATTATGTGAGGAGTACAAGTATATATATACATCTCAATCCTAGTTATGGTAGGAGAGGTATTCTAGGAAAGCTATACAAGTATGGAAACAAATCATAATACAATAATATTAAATATATTAAATATATTTAACATGCTCCCGGCTACGTCGGATGTGCTGGGGTCGGATACCCAGGCTTTCTCTGAAGTCCAGAAATAAGAGAGAGGGCAGTCCTTTTGTGAAGATATCGGCGAACTGAGAGGATGAAGGAACATGAAGGACTTTGATCTGGCCAAGCGCCACTTTATCGCGTACAAAGTGTATGTCAACCTCGACGTGCTTGGTGCGCTGATGTTGCACCGGATTTGATGATAGATAGACGGCACTAACATTGTCACAGAAGACGAGTGTGGCGCGACGGAGTGGTTGTTGCAGCTCAAGAAGGAGATTCCGGATCCAGCAGGTCTCTGCAACAGCATTGGCAACGGCTCGATATTCTGCCTCGGCGCTAGAACGAGAGGTGGTGGCCTGGCGTTTGGAAGACCAGGAAACGAGGTTGTCGCCCAGAAAGACACAGTAACCTGATGTGGAGTGTCTGGTGTCAGGGCAGCCAGCCCAATCAGCATCGGAGTAAGCCTGTAAATAATCGGTGGCAGATCGTGTCAGATGGATCCCGTGGGTGGCAGTGCCACTAAGATAGCGAAGAACTCGCTTCATGGCAGTAAGATGTGAATCGCGTGGTGCATGGAGGTGTAGACAGAGCTGCTGAACTGCATATGTGATATC
>OOIL02006049.1:1098866-1132066 GCA_900332095.2 Cuscuta campestris
AGCGAATCGGCGGGCCATGATTACCTATTTGTGGAGATCGTGCCCAGACGTCACGCGGAACCCAAGGAACGGCCCGGATTCCCGCTGGAGCGCCCACGTGGACTTTGCAAACTCCCCATTCTTCCACTTGGCCCAGCTGAAGAATGAGGAGTTGGGGGGCTTATGATGGGCCGATATCCAGTGGGCAGCCCAAATGAACCGCTTGTACAGATTCGGGTCAGACACTCGGAAAGTACTCAGGTCTGGGCCGGCCCACAGAGCTGGGCCCGGCTGACTTTAGACCAAGAGTAGCTGGCAGAGCCAGTCCGGAGAAGGAGACGGAGCAGATTGGCCGTTACAAAGCCGGAGAAAGGGGATCGCGCCCTTAACGGGATAGACTCCATCAATTATGCGTAACCTTAATTGCATATAGCTCATGTATAAATAGAGGAGACCCAAAAAGGGGAAATTCAAGCAAAATCAAGCTAATAATACATACCCCGTTCTCGAATTCTCGTTCTTAATTTTGTTCTTACGATCCGCTTAACGGATCGGATTATTTGGTGGATTTATTGTCCATCATATATATATATATATATATATATATATATATATATATATATATATATATATATATATATATATATATATATATATATATATATATATATATATATATATATATATATATATATATATATATATATATATATATATATATATATATAGACACACACACACCCTTCACCCCAATACCTTTTGCTATATGGAAAACAATGATTTCTTTTTTTAAAATAATAATAATTCCCATATATAATTGAGTAGAAGGCGTACAACTACTCAGAGAGAGAGAGAGATGGGGAGAGCTCCATGTTGCGATAAGGCAAAGGTGAAGAAAGGGCCGTGGTCTCCTGAAGAAGACGCTAAGCTCAAAGACTTCATTGACAAGAATGGCACTGGCGGTAACTGGATTGCTCTCCCCCAAAAAGCTGGTATCTATCTATATCTATACACATTTTGTATATATTTTCTCCCTGTTAGAATATGAAAACTTTTCTGGGATTTGATTATATTTATGGTTGAGTTGGTTCTTTAATTTGACATACAGGGCTTAAGAGATGCGGGAAGAGCTGCAGATTGAGATGGCTGAATTATCTGAGACCCAACATAAAGCACGGCGAGTTCACCGACGACGAAGACAGAATCATTTGCAGCCTCTATGCCACCATTGGGAGCAGGTATTCCTATTACTACTGTAATTTATTCATAAATTATACGGAGTAATGCTTTCAGTAGAGATGATTATATGTGTGTGTGTGTGTGAATTGGTTGGTTGAATTGGAAATGGCATCCAGGTGGTCAATAATAGCAGGCCAATTGCCAGGAAGAACTGACAATGACATCAAGAACTACTGGAACACCAAGCTCAAGAAGAAGCTCATGTCTATGATGCTCCTTCCTCCTCCACCGCCTCCTCCTCCGCCACCGCCATCGCCGCCTTCCTCCAAGCACATGATGATGAGAGCCTCGTCGTCGTCGTCATCGACACTTCCGGCGACTCTCCTCCTTCACCAGAACCCATTCCCATTTTCCGGGCTTGACCAGACCCTCTCCCTCCACCACTACTATGATTGCTTCATGTATGATGTGATGAACAACAACAACAATAATAATAATCATCAGGGTTTGCTGAATCCCATGACAATGGGGCAGCAGTACAATCATCATCATCATCAGGTGTTTGGGGGTGATCAGGGGAGTGGTGGGTCCTCGTCTGATGGGAGTTGCGGCCAAATCAGCTACGACACACCCAAAGTTGATCCTCTCAAGCAACACTCTGACAATACCAATAATAAACACCTCATGACCATGCTGCACCACCCCGGTTTCCAAGGCACCGGCGGCGGCGACAATCAGATTGTGATGTCATCGTCGTCCTCAGCAGCACCGGGCCCGTACCCGATGAACGTTCACCGGGCCCACGAAGCCGGGATGTTCTGGAACAACAACAACGACAACAATGCTGGTGATGATGGTCTGCAGTTGCAGTACGATCTTGATCTTGTTACAGACCTGGTTACGAGCAACAATGAGGCGTGTGTCGAAGACGGGGTCAATCGCACCATCAACGCGAGCGACTACTTGCTCTTCGATCACTACGAGAACAAGCCGGACAACGGTCATAGAGAGATGTACTTCTACTGATGAATCTACCCTACCCTCCTACCCCGCGTACGTTTCTGGGACCCTCAGAGTGTCCTTTGTGTGTGATCTGAGGGTCCAAGAAACGTTGAGGAGGGGTAGGGGAGAAACGGGTAATTGGAATTACAAGTTGATAATTAATCAATGAATTGTTTGGCAAGGACATGGAATGGGAGGAGGTGAGGATAGCTAGCTAAGAATGAACTAGTGTGTGATGTATGTATTTAATTTGTGCTTGTCAGATTTATTAATTTCTATTTTGGAGGAGAAGAAATTTAGTCAATTAGTACTAGCCTACTGGCTACATTATAATATGGAGTATTAGCTAGAGACTAGCTTGAGGGAGATCAGACCTTCATTTTCTGATGCCTTTTTATTTTTATTTTGTTGTACTGTGGGTATTATAGTCTAGCTATATGGCAATGAAATTATTTCTTCTCTTCTAATCAGTTCTGGCAGAAAATACAGCCTAATAAGTATTCTTTTTTATCCCATAATTTCTTCTCTATTTATATAGACAGATGTTCTTTTTATTCAAATTAAAGTTGTCTGTTTACTATTTAGATAGTCAAAATTTAACTATGTGAAATTTGCACTAAATAGAACTAAAACATAATGACTTTCTTAATGTAGGACTTAAACTTTTTTATTCTCTAAATAGGACTTAATAATGTCTTAGTGGAAGGAAAAATGATTAGTATTGATGAACATTTACTTGAATAATGACTAAGTGATAATGACCAAAGGTCCTACATTGAAAAATAAAAACATATTATCCTATATTGGGAAAGTCATTTTATTTTAGTCTTATTTAGGTAAATTTCTCTTAACTATTTCTTGTTTCTTATAATCATTTCTATTTTGACTTTAAGCCAAAATAAAGAATGTATATTTGTCGCTGACTTTATTTTACCCTTGATGTGATAAGTAAAAGTAAGATATGATGGTATGATATTTTATTAGTGAAAAAAATATGATGTGATAGGTAGGATAAGAAAAAATATGAATAAAAGTAGCTTTTAGGGATGAATATAATAGAAAATGGATGTGATTTGGGAAGAGAGAAAAAAGAAAGAGAAAATGTTTTAAGAAACACAGGAAGTATTTCTTTACCCATTTTGGCACTTATATAATAAAATAATATCGTTTTGTCATCTCTTGTTTTGTAGAATTTTAAATGTATTTTAAATATATAAATTTTATTTTTTTAGTTCCACACAAATTTACAATTAAATTGTAGTGAAAATAATTTCAGCCAAATCTTGTAAACAATAACATGCAATTTAAATTGGGTAGGAGAAAGTATATTATAAAGTGAAATTTGCAGTGAATAAGACTAAAACATAAGTCATTTCCCAATGTAAAACTTAAACTTTTTTATTCCCTAAATAGGACTTAATAATGACTAGTGAGAAGAATAATGTCTAAGTGATGCTGGACATTTAGTTGAATAATGACTAATAGATAATAACCAAAAGTCCTACATTGGGAAATAAAAACATATGGTCCTATATTGGGAAAGTCATTAAGTTTTAGTCCTATTTAGGTAAAAACATATGGTCCTTTATTGGGAAAGTCATTAAGTTTTAGTCCTATTATAAAAATATGATATTTAAATACTTCATTTGAAAAAACATCAATTGATATTAATTTCACACTCGGTATTATAACAAGACATATTTTTTTCCATATTTTATTTCAAAATTAAAATGTGTTGACCAAATAAAACATGAAGAAAATTACGGAACAAGCAGTAGTATAGCTAGTCCATTCTTATGGAGTAGTTTGTTAAAAAGTTGATATTTGTTTTATTTCTTCTTGTTAATTGTTACTCCAAAAATTACAATATTCTTGCTTTTTAAAAGTTACTATGACCATAGTGAGTGAAACTAAAATGTGAATTTTGCTTTATATTGTAGTGAAACTAGACTTATAATCAAAACCAAGTCATGTTGAGACTTTATATAAGAGCAGCGGCAGTGGCGAGGGGTTTGGCTCCCATGCCACGCCACCTCAGCCCAAAGCACCACTTTTTTCTTTTTGCCTCGCGTGTCATCCTCAATTTACCATGCATGGAGTGTCTTGAGCGTGGCATTCTTTTTTTTTTTTATTTTTTTGATAAAAAATAAACATCAATTTTTATTTGAGAAAGATTTTTTTTGTAAAGTAATAGAATTATTTTTTACTTTCTTCATCTCGCAATAGATTATAATTTTTTCCCTCACCTCTCGATATCTTTTATTTATTTGTATGTTTTCTTTGATTATTTAATTAAAAAAATTTTGTCACATCCTTTTTTGTAGAAATTTTGATGTAATTTTTAAATTTATAAGTTTTATTTATAATTCTTATACCAATTTTTAAATGAAATGATTTTTAAGAATAGAGAGTTTTTGCATCGTAATTCTAAAAAAAATAATCTAAATTGAGATGAAGGAATAAATAAAAATATGGAGTAGATAACAAAAACATTTTTAATAATTAAAATATATATAAAAAATTATTTATTTGAGTAAATAGAAATATTTTCATGATAAAAATATATAAGTAAAATAATTTTTAATAATTCAAATATGGCAAAAATATGAAAAAAAGGGATGAAAACATTGACTTGCCACTGCAAGGCATGCCACTCCACTCACGTGACACTCGTTGACTGGACTGTTTTTTATTGATTGAAATGCTCCACGTCAGCGTGTGACATTCCATTTTTGCCTCACCATTGTTCATGCTCTAATGAGAATTTTTTAACTTGAGTTTGGATTGGGTCGCGGCACCCCACAGGCCCGACTTAAGAGATTACAAGTAGTAGACTTTAACGGCCAGGTGATCAATACTGCGTGTATTGTTAAATTGCATTTTTTTTATCTATAGATCCACGTTCGTTTTATAAACCCTTATACGTAAGATAATTTTATCTAATGAGCCTTGTAAAAATAAGAAAATCTACTATGTGGCATAAAAAATATTTGAGAAGATTTACATTTTACACGTGTTTTTTAGATTTTTAAGACCCCAATAGCGCAGAACTCATTCTTAAAATATAACCAAATTAATCACCTTATTCATAATTAATCATTCGAGTCACCATCCAGATGTCTTATCCTTCAATCTTAAGGATGAGAGGGTAGCCGCGGTCACGCACCCTATCGTGGTCATCGTCACGTGTCACGGTGTCACCCCGGCACGTGCCCATTAAGGCCGCCACGGAGATCTTAAGTTGAACCATATTAAAATATTGAATTTAATTAATTATTTTGGATGTGAGATATTTTCTAATTAAAAAAAGTGAGGAGATGAAAAAGGCATTTTGATGCATATAATTAAAAAAAAATGGTATATATTCTCCGTGCGTGTCCTTCTTAGTTAGCTTGTGGCGTACCGATAAAATAAAAAATACGTCCTTTAAGGTTTCTGGTAGCAAAAAATAACGTGAGTTTAGACAGACAGCAATATATAGTTCGTTGGACCATGTCTTTATGTACGTTTGAACCAATATTTTATACTCGTTGATGGGATACCACAGAAGCCACGTTTATCAAAATATATACAGCCGCGGCCGCCGGCCGCCTTATTTAATCAAATTTACCAGTATAAAATAAAATGAAGTACTAATTTTGATAGTAATAAATTATTGATATATACCGAGTATAGTATATCATGTACGTGTATGAAAACGTAGCTAGTGTCTATGCACACAATACTTTTTTGTTGGAGGGGATAATATAGTCATGTGTACACAACTACACACATTAATATAATACTCCCTCCCTCCCAAAAAGATTTACACCTTTCAAAAAAATTGCGTCCCACAATCTCCTACTCATTTCTATTAAAAAACCACTTTTACCCCTTACTTTTTCAAACCCTACCTATCACATCATACCTTTTTCCTAATAATCTACACATCACATCCTACTTTTACCCATCACATCAAGGGTATTTTTGAAAAGTCAACACAAAATTATCTCTCCCTTAATTTCAACTTTAGTCAAAATGGGTAACACTTTATGGGACGGAGGGAGTACTTCACAATTAAGACAATGAGTTTGTCTGCCCATTTTTTAGGAGTCGAAGCTCACATGGTGACTACTCCATAGCTAGTTAGGTTATTAATTAAAAGTGTAAATTATTCCAATGTAAATCATTTTTTTAAATTTAATTTGTGATTTTCCCACTAAACAGAATAATAATTTCATAGCATTTTTTTCTTTTTGTGACAGGGGCCGCGCGAGCGGACACCCTGCCTCATTTCAATGGAAGTCATCAATCAGCCTAGGCCATGGGCCTTAATGATCACCCATTGACCCCGTCCAAGTAAGTATAATTTCCTAGCAAATTTGGATCAAAGTTCATATCTTTAACACGCTCGACCCCTGTCCGTTCCATGTATATTAATTAGAAAAAATTTCTTCATATAGGACTAAAAAAATACCAAGCAAGAACGTTTTTTTTAATGGAGCTGGGATTCGAACCCCTGATGCTGGGGTGTAATCGCTGAAATCAGACCAACGTGCCACTAATAGATCTTGACTAAAAGATAATACGTTTTCCTCAATATGACCACGTATGTTTTATTTTCTTTATGGCATATATTTTCACATGATCTGCCATATATACTCTCATTAGCAACAAGTGTTGGATAATGACTGATTAGACGTACGAATGACTATCAATGTGGTCATTAGTAAAAGAGTGTTGAATAATGACTGATTATTTCAATGACTATTCAAATTATTTTTAATAATGTTTTATTTTACTTGAATGATATAATAAGTCATTTTTTAAAATGCACAGTATGTATTTTAGAATTTTCTATTTCCAAACATTAGAATAGATGAGACTGGTGTTATTTAGAAAAAATGATACGGAGTATGTTTAAGTCTCATTTATGTTAATTACTCTATTAATTAACTACCGAGTAATACTTGTTTAAAAAACAGGAATACTTGTACGCTCTCTGTCCCAAAAATAATACTCCGTATCACACTTCAATAATTAAAATTTACAAATCCTTTTTATTTGTGTGTTTTCATTCATGATAAAATAAAGCATTCTTGTCACATACATTTTTTGTTTAGTAATTCTATTGACGTATTTTTTAACTTGTGCTACATCCAGTCCTGAGTGTTTGTCCAGTTTTAACTTTTTACAGTCAAATATTTGCAACTTTTGACCTATAATTAAATAAATATATTAAATATTAATTAGGTAAAATAATATTTTAAAAGTATTATATAAAATTAATCTAACAAAATTATTTTTGTATCAATATCTAATAATTTTTTTTTAGATAATTGGTTATAAAAGTTTGCCTATTTTCACCAAAAAAAATTGAAATCAAAAGTGGAGAAATACTCAAAAATGAAAGAATTAAGTTTTATTTTTTATTTTTAGACCAATCATTATGTTATTAGTACACATTAAAGAAAGTATGAACGTAAATAATCGACAATCACATGAAAGACATAGATTAAACGTAGTTTACTAATAGTGTGTTGGTAATCCCAAAAACAAAATAAAAAAATTTATTGACTAGATCTTTCTCACCAGATTACCAAATTCCCAATCGAGATTTACTTACACATTGAGATTTTCTCACATTAGTTAAGGATATTAGATGGAGACTATCAACATATGTAGTGGGGGGAATAGGAGTAATCATAATCATATACTAGTCCTAATTAATGATGATAGATCTTGAAAATAGATCCATGGCATTTTTTAACATTTTAAATAAAATGAATTGAAAAATTTAAAATTTTATTTCGTTTTATGTTATGTGGCATTCTTTTGGGGGATGGAAGAATAATAAATTAAAAGAAATCAACGAAACAGGAGCTAATCATAGCTCTTATTCTCAAAATTGTATTGACATATTTTAATTTTATCCCAAAATTAAAATATTACACAATTATAATGCGACATTGTGTATATATATTGACATTAAATAATGTCCTTTGGCCGCATTCTATGTTCTCTAATT
Organism: Cuscuta campestris; assembly: GCA_900332095.2. Taxonomy (NCBI): domain Eukaryota; kingdom Viridiplantae; phylum Streptophyta; class Magnoliopsida; order Solanales; family Convolvulaceae; genus Cuscuta; species Cuscuta campestris. The sequence continues at coordinate 1,107,034 of OOIL02006049.1, forward strand.
ACTTTTAAATTAACAGCTAGTGGAATTGTATTTAATTAGGAATAAATAAAAAGGGTGTGAAACTGATCTTATTTGAGATAGAACTCTCATACTTGTTCTAAGTACTTATTTCTTAATTACCTGATTGAAATATTTTGACATATTCACAAATAACTACGGAGTATAATTTAATCTAAAACATGTATGGAATTTGTCAAGTGTAGCGGGTTTTTTCATGTTTGTATATCATTCTTTCTAACGATTCTACATAGTACATACTCCGTATTTAGCTTCGTCTAATTTCGTCCTAAAGTTACAACAGTCCTCACCTCTCATAGCCTGTCAAGCCAAACACGCCCTTACTTAGGAATACCTATAGTTCTGCTAGTAAAAAAATGGTATGAATGTATCTGTATATGAGTGGATGATGATGATGCAATGCCTTTAAATATTAGGACTTCTTTTTTTTTAACTTCCATTGATATGATTAAGAACAATTCCACCCATATAATGCCTAAAAATTTGACTATATGCTAATGTCATTGGGGGGTGGGATATGATGCATATATGCAAATTATTTTATTTGTTACTCCATCCCCAAACTGCATTGAAAAAGAGTGTTTTTTTTTGCATATTTATATAAAATGATAATTAATGATATTAATTAATATAAGTTGGACAAGCAAGCAACATGCTATAAAAAACAATGGAATCTTTTGGTACTATATCTCAAAAATGCTGCGCAAAAATAGAACTTAATTAAGAGCTTATGGTACTACTAGATAGAATGCATGGCATATATGACGCTTGGAGCTTACATATTTGCAAATTTTTTTTTCTTTTTTTGAAACTCCAAAAATGTCAATAATAAATGCTTGGAAACTTTGCGGGTCTGGAGTAGATCGAGATGTGAAAGTGACTTTTGTTTCAATTATTTTACTCCCTAAACAATGACTCATTTTCGTAAAAACAAATAAGAGTGCAAGAATACAAATATTTACCAGCAAGTATTTGAAAGTAAATTGAATACAATTATACAAATATAAATATGTATGTATATAACTGATTTAATATAATGACAAGAAACAAATATAAATGGTCCATAGTTATAAGCAATATAAATGTGACAAGAAACTGATTTAATACATTGACAAGTAAATTGAATACAAATACTCCGTATAAATATGTATGTATAAATTTGCACTCCTTTGAATTTTGGATGTAAAAAGTTTCCAACCTAGCGAAATGAGTAGAAATTTACTTTATATCTTTTGTTTCAACAAGTACAACTAGTAAATTTCATAAATGGTCCGTAGTTATAAGCAATTTTTGATATTTAGTCTCTATTTAACAAATATTACAATCGTAGTCCCTACTTTAATTCTTTTACATGTTCAGTCCTCTGTCACTCCTACTGCCATTTACTTGTTCAATGTAGAATTGAAACGATAATTTTTCACACCCATCTCTCAATTAAATTATCCCTCCTCGTCCTCAGCTATCCCTCAAAACCAGAATCCCAGCCTTTGTCTTCATCACAAAATCGCAGAGCCTGAAAGTTAGTTACTATCTTTGCCGCACATGACAATCTGAAATTCTGAATGATGCACCCTAACCATGCAAACAAAGGCACGTATGAGGGGGACTGGTGAGATGTTTAATTGAGATGTGGAGGTGAAAAATTACTTTTTTAATGTTGTATTTAACAGTTAGATAATAACATGAGTGACGAAAGATTGACCGTGAAAAGGAACCAAAGAAAAGGGGACTACGCTTGTAATATTTTATAAGTAGAACTAAATATATGGAAACCACGTATTAGTAGAGACCATTTATGTAATTTACTCAATAGTTTATTCATATCATTTTGTTTCCTCAAATTTTTATAGACATCACCCTAAATAAGACTAAAACATAGAAAAAAGTATCAAAATAGAACTTTCATTTTTTTCTTGAAAAAAGACTTCACACTGTAGTAATGTGGTTGTAATGTGCACACGCATATACATGTGGTAATATACGTATAGTACCCGACCGATAATTTTCGATTTCGAATATATCCGAATCTAATTAAATATCCAAAACTGGTCAAGTACCCGAATCCGGCCGGATATGAATGTGTTCTAACCTGAAAATAAAAATGTAAGATTGGGGCAAAGGTATCCGAGCCCAAGACCTCTGACCTTCAAATTCAAAGTTATAACCATCTAGGATAAATCAAATGTTTGGTATTTGTAAGTAGTATTTAATATATATATTTATTTATTTCTTAATACATGTTGTGTTCTAATATTTTTTTAAAAATAATTTACATCTAACTATAATGCTTTGTATTTTTTTTAAATAAACCTCTTATTATTTTTAATTATAGGTATACCTATTCTATGTGATAATATTTTATTATCTTCTAAAGAACTTTAAAAAACTTGATAATTTTTATATAAACATAAATATGATTTATACCTAGTTATAGGTCATTGGGAGTGAGAAAGTGAATTTTGAAATTCACAATACTGAACAACGTCAAATATGTAAAAGAAACTACTGAATAAACTAGATTTTTACCCGTGCGATGCACGGTAAGAAATTGTTCCCTTAAAAATAAGAAGGTATTAATACTATATTAATAATGATTATTTGTAACATAGAAGATAATAAATGTATTTTTCAGTAACTCAAACGTCAATACTATCTATACCTTGATGTTCGCCTACCACTTTTTTGTAATTGATTGAAAGTGTTGCATATTTAAATATATAATCTTCAAAAATTATGGTAGGAATCTGGTTCAATTTATAAACCTACCAAATATATGAATTTACTCGTATATAATCTAAACCAAGAAAAAATGTATATTACTTCCAATATAGCAAAAATCATCTTCAAAACTTGATACAAAAATTAAAGGGACAATATTGCATTGTATTGTTTCACAAAAAATAAACCTAATATAAATCTAGGAAAGGTCAAGAGCATCATGAGAGATTTAGGCAAAGTAAAGCATCTTTTACATCCAATTTAAACTCAAAAGTATCGTTGACAATATCCTTAAATAAATGCATATAATCTGTCGTTCAGCGATCACTTGTTCTAAGATTTTGCTAGGATTGCCACTATGCTCAAACTCTATATGAGTTCTTCTACCATGAAAGACTCTTCAGCAGGAAACAATCATAGTACTTGTATGAAATTGTTGGAAATCTAAACAAAGAAGCAACTGAAGATCACAATTGTAGTTCAAATGGAACTTTTTATTGATTTCTCCAATCAAACCTGCAAAAAATATCTCTTGTAAGTGAGGAAGATTTACCTAGTCTAAAACATTCCTCTCAAATCAATGTGAAGATGATTTGATGTTTAAGAGCAAACCTTCAAAATAACTCAATTATCATAACCAAACAACAAAACGATAATCTGAAAAACCTTAAAAATATCATGGTGAAGAAAAATCATATCGCTATTGTTTTATGATCGCGGTGAAGATACAACAACAACAACAACCCAGTTAAATCCCACAAAAGTAGGGTCTGGGGAGGGTGTGTGTACGCAGACCTTGCCCCTACTCGAAAGTAGAGAGGCTGTTTCCAAAGAGACCCCCGGCTCAACATTGAAAGTTGCATTGCTTAACTAACTGCTACTTCATTAATTAAAGAAGCACAGACAGTTTAGAGATCCATTTTGATTTATTCCATCACATCCCAAAGCCAAAAATGCTGAAATTTGTTAGAATAAGTGACCAACGCTAGAGGGGGGGTGAATAGCGTTTGATCGTAGAAATCGCAGGAATAAAAAATTAAGAACGTGAAAAGTAAAGAGCGTAGAAAGCGTAAAGGGAGCACACCAAGTTTTATACTGGTTCACCACAACGTGTGGCTAATCCAGTCTCCCGAGAGACTCTCTCGAGCTACACTACTTCCGTTAAGCTTACGGGTGCTTAACAAACCGTTACAACCTGAGAACTCGAGTCCCACGAGCCTCAACAACCTTGCTCGGAGATACCGCACTCCAAGACTTCAACCCGAAGGAAAATACCTTTCCTTCGTACAACCAAGGGAAACAAGCTTCCCTTAACGTGTATACAACACTAAGACACTCAAGAACAAGNATGCAATGAGAGATTTTAGCCTAAAGAGCCACGGTGTAAAGATTGGGTCGGCCTTGATCACAATAAAGACCGACTCAACAACACTAAGTCTAATGTCTTCGTTCTTGGTCTTCTTTTAGCTCTTCTTCAACTTTTCCATTCTTCGCCTTGTATATTCATTGTTTTGACTTGATCACGGCGGTTTGGCATTATCAAAACCTGTTACAAAAACGAACACGGCTTTAGTACGAAAACTTGACAAGCCCGTGTTTCAACAAAATTTTGGCTCCATCCGAGATGATGGAAATTATCGCGGTGAAGATACTTAACTCAAAAAGAGAACTCACAAATCAAAAGTCCAGCATCAATGTACCATTTGCAAACAAAATAGCTCCTTTAATGAAGACTTGCATAGTTTGTACATATCTCTATCAATTTTGCAGATTTTGGCATAGGTCCAACGAAATGATTATGACTTAAATTTAGCGCACAATGCAGTGAAAAGTATTATCATCAAGACTGAATTTCCTGAGAGAATATTTAGAACACAATGTGCAACTTGGGATGGATAAAAAAATGAGTCTTTTGTTTCATGTATTTTTCATGGTATTACATGTTTTATTTGAATATCTTGGTTTAAGGACATGAAATATGTTATCATTTAGAAATCTTTTTTTTTCTGAGGTGGGCATAGGGAATTTGGTAAGGAACAAAGATTTATTAATCCAACATCAAAAGTTTAGATGGCAACATTGTACGCATTATTATCTATATTAAAAAGTATACAATGGGCTGCATATACAGAGCATGATGTTGTTTTTAGAAAGCTGAAAACATGTACTTTCTGATAAAAAAAAGCTCATATTGCATACTGAGCATTAGAAACTAAAGCAAACTTCTCAAACAGAAGTGTCTTTTTTTTAAACAGAAACAAAATCATATTATACAGTGGTGAGGATGTTTTAATCTATTCAATCTTTCTCAATCTTCACACTCACTTTGGGTTTCTTTTTCAACTGAGCTGCTTGGTCTTCAAATTCCATGTTGAGGTCTCTCTTCATAATAGTGTCAGGAGTACTTGTGCTTGCCATACTGCCTTGGTTATTAACATTAGCATCATAAGGAAAAGTTTCTGATCCCACCAAGTCAATAGGTTCAGTGATGGATTTGAGTGGTTTACTTGTAACAGATCCCTAAATTTTAAATAACAGAAATTAGTACATGTTTTGTATAAATTAATTGTAAAAGCAGTCATACCTGTGTGGTAGAGCTATCAATTTGGAAACGGTCCAAGACTTCTTTGTCTTTGATAATCTGATTCACTAAATAGTGTTTTTCATTAAAACTGGAACCTGTTCTTTTAACTTCGAGTTCAACTAAAAGTGGCTTATACATGATGGAGTTAAACTCTTTTGGAATTTCTGTGTCATCACCCTGAAAAGAGTTATTTAATCATCAGCATATTAACAGTATTAATGTGTACATAAAACTTAAACCTTCTGTGGATACATGTTAGCATAAGGCCCTATACTGTCATGTAAGTATTCTCTTGCATGCTTTCCAAAAAGAGGTATACAATGCTTATCCCATAAGGTCAAAGTGAGGTTGCTTGTTTCATCTACAACCTGTACTTGCAATCGGTACCTGTATGGTTAATTTCAAAGCATAGAACAGTTATTTAAATGCTTTAAGTTAAAGGTTATACTCAACTTACTCTGTAAAACATCAAATATATATACATAGCTACCTGAGAACAGAGCCATCTAGGTTACGGGTGGTGTTGCTGGCTTAGATCGGTCAGCCGTAGTCTTCGACTATGCAAGCCATCGTCTTTGCCTGTGCAAAATATAATCACAGCCCCCTGGCTCTCCATGTTCCAAAACAATAGCCCGATCAATGCCTAACGCAATAAAAATATACTCATTCTGTCCTAAAACGTTAGTCCCACTTTCCCTTTTTCTCCGTTCTAAAACTACCTTCCCATTAGAAGAAAAAAAGATGACAAATGACATTAATACCCTCATGTATTTACACCAATTATCTTCTAACTCTATATTTTGAATGATTGCAAAAAAAATTTCAAAAAATCTTTTTTAAGGAGGGTAAAATTTGAAGTCAAAGCAAAAATATTAAAAATGAGGAAAAGTCAAACTGGGAAGAAAGAATTAGGACAGATGGAGTACTGTTTAGTGGATTAAAACCTTAGGCTTAGCATTCCGATACTTGATTAATACTTACTGTAATAAATATGGGCAACTTGCTGGTTCAGAGTGGATTAGCACCATTGGCTTTAGAGTATTAATTGATGCCCTGAGATCAATAACAAAAGAGGCGTCAATAATGGATACTAAATCTTCAGTCTTCACCAAGATTTTCTTTTTTCAATTAGAAAAGTAAATACTCATATGAAGTCAAAGAAATCATTTTAAACAACAAAGTGAAAAATACAACTACAATGAAGTTTGCCAGGCGATCTATGATGAAGTGATGGCCTGAGGGCCGGTCCAATGATTATGAAGGCCTTGTGCTTAAACTAAAATTGGACCTTTAAAAGATGACGACATTATCTAGACTGGAGGCAAACTAATTAGTATATAGTGATAATAAGGCATTAGATGATTCATTGTAGCAATATTTCTTATGATATTTAAAAATGGGTGGATAAGTGAAAGTGGTGGTGCCAATAGATTAATGATGTTGGTACCTTAAAAAGTGTTAGATGGTGGAAGAATAGGATTACAGGGAAACAAAAAAACCATTGCTAAGTTAGGAAAAAAGAAAGAAAAGATCTTTTATTAAGCTTCCTGCCTTTGAAGGCATGATATTGAAGCTAAATCATAAACACATTTTTTAGTCTTCTATGACTTATTGTGATTAAGAGCACCTAAAAGCCACTCACTTATATCAATTTCTTTCACTATATATGAATAAGTTTTTAGCTTTTCCAAAGAAAAACCCCCTATTCTTTCATCTCGTACTTCTAACGACATTTTCAGTTCATATCTATAATTTGAGCAAACCAAAAAATAATATTCAAAGCAAGACTCAAACTACTTATGTATAAAAACCTATTCTTTAATGTTGTAATTATAACTTTTTTTTATTCATATAAGCTTTTTAATTTGTTCGCAACTTATATGAGCAAACCATAAACAAATATAATAGAGCAGACTTTAGAATGAAAAAAAGTAAGGTAAAAAAAGTGGATATTAACAACGAATAGAAGATTATATACTCACTAGTCATGATTTTTTGAACATGTTTTATTTTGAATAATCACATTGATATTGGATAGTTCGTTCTCTAGTCTTCTCTCTCAATGCAATCCATCCATCACGGGCAGCAATTTGGAATAATCTATGATGACTAAGGCTCCGTTCCGTTCAACTTATTTTTTCTGATCTGATCTGATTCTAATAAGTTCTGATCTGATCTGGTCTGATCTGATCTGATCTGATCTGATCTGATTCGATCTGATCTGATCTGATCTGATCTGATTGGATCTGATCTGATCTGATTGAATCTGATCTGATCTGATTAGATCTGATCTGATCTGATTGGATCTGATCTGATCTGATCTGATTGGATCTGATCTGGATTAATTATGATTTAATTTAAAATTTTAAATCAATAATTTAATTTGACTTTATAATAACGTTTGAAAATTGTAATGACAATTCATATTATAATATAATTAAATTTTTTTATTTAATGATTATTTTTTAATAAAATAAAAATAGTCAATTCATATATTAGAATAATCATTCATATTATAATGTAATAATATTTTTATTTTATGATTTTTTTGTAAAATTAGAATTATACATTAGAATAAATATTTAATTTAGATATACATTAAAAAATAATTAAATTTTGATAATCAATATATAGAAGAGATAGTATTTTTATTAAAATATCTCATCCTTATAAAAGATCAAAAGTTTAGAAACTCAAATTACAAGTAGTAATAAAAATATATTTTAAAAGTAGAATTAGATTGACAATGTAATAATAATGATGATGATGATGATGATGACGATGATGATGATGATAATAATAATAATAATGATAATAATAATAATAATAATAATAATAATAATTCTTGATGAGATCTTATTTTAATAAGTCCTGATCTGATCTGATCTGATCTGATTGGATCTGATCTGATCTGATAGGATCTGATCTGATCTGATCTGATTCGATCTGATCTGATCTGATCTGATTCGATCTGATCTGATCTGGTCTGATCTGATCTGATTTTAATAAGAATAAGAAAAAATAAGAAAAAATAAGTTGAACAGAACGGGGCCTAAGGCATTGATATTTGTAGATATTTTTTGAAAGAATCAAGCAGAGGTTGGAATTGTAAAAGAAAAACACCAAAAATCTGAAATCATATGGCTAATAGAGTAAAGTGAAATAAATATAAAAAAAGTACTCTGTAATACCCAAGTCCTTTGTTCTCAGACCAGTGCTGTTGCCAAAATCAAACCTATCCAACCACCAGAGTTGTTGTCTGCATACTGATTCCCTGTCATCTCCGGGTTCATCAAGATCTCCATCTATGTCCTCGGTAGAGCATAAGGTTTGAAACCCTAAGCCGGTGACTGCCCTGTGATTCTCCAAGATCTCGCCTCCAATTAAACTTGAGAAGGGAATAGATTCGGTCTCTTCTGAAGAAGCCTTCAATAATTGTCCATTCTCTATAGGTTCGATCCAATTCAACAATGAGCAAAATCTGATCCCTAAAGTAACAATCCCTTGTCACTGGTGCTTCGATGTCCTAGGCGTCTCTTGAGTGAGATAGCAGGCAGGAGTTGTAATTGGAGAGAGAATATGGAAGATGGAAACGGTTGGTTGATTGGAGAGGCGTGGGTAACTGCTGAATTTAGAGATGGAAATAGATGGAATTGGTGCTGTCTAGAGATCGTGAGTGATTTTGTGGGAAGATCGTGTGTCTGCGGTTACTTTAGGATTTGAGCTGGACTTTTTTCCTGCTGCTATTGTAAATAGGAGGATAGTAAATACTTAACCAAAAAAATGATTCGAACAAAAATACAAATTCATAATCGACCAAGTACTTTGTGGGAGTTAGGATAAATGAACTAACTGACCTAACAACAAATGAAAAATTAAATGGGCTCAAACTAATAATGACATGTACAATGAAAAATTAAATGGGCTCAAACTTACAATGACATGGCCTTATATGAAGATATGTAACGTAGGTTGGGCTCTGGCTTCCGAGAGCTGTGTACCCATCCCTTGCTCTACCTAGAGCCCACCTTGTCGTTCTCAAATAATATAGAGAATTTGCTCTTTTTTAAAATACTTTTAATATAGAAATTAATAATGATTAAAAGTGTATGATTAAATGATTGTAATTTATTTATAAAAAATCAAAATTTTCATGCCATAAAAATACTAAACCAATAATTTTATTTTCTATACGAGAATCAATTTGAAATAAATAGAAATTAAAAAGAAAATAAAAATTATTACTCTGTTTTAACAACAATGCTTAGATTATGGTGAGAAAGTATCGAACTGATATCGAACATAAAGTTTGGTATTTTGGAACAATAATAGGCAAATTCTCATACCCGAAAATCTCAAATTGAACATATATATATATATATATACACACACACACACACACACACACACACACACACACACACAAATATATTAAAAACATATATAATTATCTTTTTATATTTTGTTCATTAAATATGTGTAGATTTTAATTTTATTTGAGTTTCACTTTTTTATATATGAATTTAGAAATATTAATGCATTTGAAATATCATTTTATTATCATCCATTCACTTTATTTTTTTAAGTAACATTTTTGTTTCTTTTTTCAAATGTACATTTGACTTTTCAAAAATAAATAATTTTGTGACATTTTAAAAGTTAGATTCTATATTTATTTCAAGTTGTACGAAAATCGATACTAAACAATCTCGATCCAAAATTTCATGATCAAGAATATATGGATTAAGCTATTTGTATCCCATGTTTTTGTATCCCAATTTGTACCCTGCAGGTTTGCACCAACATTTTGTGTTGGTGTAAAACTAATTTTTGTTAACGCACCAACACTTTGTGTCCGCGTAAATTTTTGTTAACGCACCAACAGTTGTGTCGGTGTAAACCATCAAAATGTTTATGCATATTTGTGGTGTAGAAATGAGGTATATTAAGTGTAGATAAAAATAACAGCAGTAAGTGTAGATATTTTTTGGTGGAAGTGTAGGACGGAGAACGGCGACGGACTGAAGAACACCGACAAGGATCCGGCGATAGCGGGCGAGGAAACCACTACCGATCAGAAGGGTTCACAAAATCCAAAAACTCCAGCCTCAATGGGTCTTCTAGGTATACTCTTCAATCCGTACTGGTTTTATCAGTTTCTTCTTCTTCGATCGTTGAGTATTTGCTGGGTAATTTCATTATTTCCATTTTGTAGCATTCAATTTCAGTTCATTTCTGTGTATGTTTAACATTTGGACCGATTCAAATTAAGCTTTTGATTTTAATAAAGGATTGATTTTGTTTCTGATTACCGTTTTGGTTCCAATATGTTCTTATATTTGCTATGGTTGATAAATATGATATGTTTTGAAACCTCTACCGCTCTACGTTTAAAAATGTAGTTTGTGTATTGTTAGTAGATCTCAACTTGGTCACATTGGAATGACATATTGTGATTGTTTGGAACCTTGATTTTGGACTTTTAATTATGCTGAATTATTTGAGGGTGTTTTTTGATTATGGACTTGTTTTATGAAGATAGGCTTTGAATATTTGGGTGGACGCGTCTTTTTGTTTAGTCTTAGTCTTTATTGGTCATTCTAGCTAGGGAATCATATGACAAGTTTCATTAGCTAGAATAATTGTAGTCCTCAGGTTAGCAAACAGTTGCAATCTTGACACTGCAGGTGGACTATTGGTTTTAATTCTGATTGATGCCTAGTTGAAGCTAAATGCATTATTATGATTAGTTGTTCGGGGCTGTCTTAAACTACTAGGGGTAATAATAGTGTTCAATCTCGGTGTTGGTGCTTAGTGAAGACCAATAAACTCATAGGAGAAGGTAGGATAAATCAGTTAGTTTCTTACAGCCCTGTCATGAAAACTATTTCAGAATTTATTTGTGTTAATGATTCATTAGAATGTCACATATTTTTCTAAGGATTATACCAAGGCTTGGTTTACATTTGTTTCAAGCCCTCTTATCTTTCTTTTCTTCTGTTTCCTTTGTCAGATTGTTATTTAGTGTAATCTATTCTGTGTCATATATCTTCTTTTTTAGTTGTTCTAGCATGTTCATAACGTTCTTATCTCACCCCCCCTAAATCTATGTTTCTATATCATATAAGTTTATAGTATAAGTGTCTTTAGTAATAGTTGTGTTTCCAATTATGTTTTAAGTGTTTAGTACTTTAGTGTTAGTCTATTTTAATAAAGTAGCAAATGCAAACTGTTTTAAATTCTCTTTTCTCGTGGGATCAACCCTTACTTGCCTTAGCTACTTAGGCATCAATTGATATATAAATAAGGGGGTGAATTTAAGGTATATTAATTAGTTTATTCTTTGCTATACTTTTAGTTTAGGAGAAGAGATATTCACAAAAAAGCAAAGGATAATTTGCACTTAGAGGTGTATGAAGCTGTTGTTAGCAATGGAGGCAGGTCTGGAGAAATCTTAATTGTGGCACATTTAGTGCTATTAATACATAATCTCAGGTACAATGGCTGATCCTTTCTTCTGATTTGTTTAAACCATTAGCTACTATTGTAAGGAGGATCAATGTGCTTAATAAATTTATACACCTGCAAAGTTTATAAATGGTTTTCTGCACACTTATGTTCATTTATGTAAGTGTTCTGATTGCTGTTTACTTGAGTACATTCCAATGAGTTTTGGATTTGGTATCAATCCAGATTTTTACACGTAGAAAACATTGTTGCTTTGTTTTTTAGTTGATATATTCAAGGAAGTAGTCTAATTGAGATTATGTGGAAAATTTCAGCAACTTGGAATCATATAGCTAAATCTCAAATGACTGTTATGTTTGTTCAAGTAATTGAAGTGCTAACTTTTTAATGTTTAAAATGCTAATTTATTGTATGTTGGATGTTAAAATGCTGATTTTCAACTTCAAATGTTCAATTGTTGGTTTGAAATACTGAAATTCAGATGTGCTGATTCCATAAAGGGCTGATTTGATTTGTGAAATGCTGACTCTTAAATACTGAATTTTGAATTGCTGATTTTTTTCTTGAAGTGCTTAAGTTGAAATGCTTAGTTTTAATTGTCGACTTTTGAATTGTTGTTATGAATCTTGAAATGCATAATTTGGATTATATGTCTTATAACTATGATTTCTAGAATGGTTTTCAGCCATGTTCTTGTTTCTTAAAGGTTGTTTAAAAATATGGATTAGTCTAAGTGTGGGGGTAATTGATAGAAATGGTTTCACTTTTTGTTCATTATGACTTTTAAAATTGTTCATCCTACCCCACACTTTAACTACAGAGTTTAAAGAATTCTTTTGGAAGTTCAACTGTTCAAATCTTTTCAAAATTAATGTTTCCATAGCTTCATGAGTACTTTTTCTCAACTTCTCTAACCAACACTTTTGATTACAATATATTTTCAGAGAAACTACTATCCCATAGCTAATTCTCAATTCTAAACAGGTAGTAGGTTGCAATTGTCTTACAAACTCTATTTACTTAACATTATCTTTGATTCAAGAAATTTGGAAGGAAAAGAAGATAGTTTTCTCCCATTTTCCTCACCAAAATGGGAGGAAATTTGTTTTTCCTCTTAGTACATTTTGCTTTCTCATTTTCTTTTCATTCCATTTTTTTTCGTTTTTCGCTCTAACTAAATAAGAAAAACTATTTTTCATCTCATTTTCTTTTCTTTTTTCTTTCAAATTCTATGAACCAAGCATAATGTAAGTTTTTTCCAAATAGTCTTTTGGGTGTTGGATAAGCTATTTTGTTATCTGTGCTTTGAAAGCAGTTACCCACACAGCAACCTATAGATTCTCAGGAACTTGATCACTTTCTTGAGAGCTTATTTGAGTTGCTTGAGCTTCGTATGTACATTTGGAAAACTAAACTCTATGATTTGCCTTAAAATAGAGTTAATATTCTTGTAATAGTTGTGATTATAGGTGCATGGTTGAAGAACATGTTATGGATGCACCATACTATCTTGGATAGGTAAGGTCTAGCCAAAGACTAAAAAGAAGGGTGTCTACTGTGGAGACAAACCCGGACAAAATTTAGTTTTTGCACCTTTTTGTTTTTGCTTTTGCTTTTCATTTCGAATAATCCCCCCTCCACTTCTCTCTTGGCTTGACTCTGTGCTATTCATAGTTAATCCCCCCATCCCCTTCTCTTCTTGGCTTACTCCGATTATATTTTTTTAGTTGAATCCCCAACCCCTTCTATACTTTGTTTGATTCTATAGTAATGGTTGTTTGACCTTTCTTAATGTCAATATTTTCATTTGTCACTATGTGTTTCATGCACTGACATTNGGGGGGTGTCCATTATGTGAGTTTAAGACTTGATGTTTGAATGGTCAGATTTCTGATTTACTGGTTTTTAAAGCTAAATTGGTCTGCATTTGCCATTTTTTCAGATTTGAATTTTGCTTGTAATGGTCTATTTTGTTGACAAAAAGGTTTTCCAAAATATAACTTTTTTCTACATAAAAAATGTTTCAAATTCAAACTTTGTTTCTGCATAAAAACTTGGGGTAAATTTCACGTGTGGTACCTGAACTTTTAGATATTTTTCGTTTTGGTACCTAGACTTCATTTTCAATCACAAAAATACCTGAACTTTGAAAATCTTTCACGAATGGTACCTGGAGCTGGTTTTTAGGTAATCATTAGGTCATTTGGGCCAAATTACAATTTTATAAGTATAATTTAATATCTTCAATTTCATATCATTTCTTTTTTCTTCTTCTCCCCCCTCCCACTCCCTTCTTTTTCTTCTTCTTTCACCCCTTTTTTTCTTCTTCTTCCTTCTTTCACCCCTTCTTTTCTTCTTCTTTCTTCTTTCACCCATTTTTTTCTTCTTCTTCATTAAACCCTCCACTCACAACAACCCACCCCACCCTTCTTGTTTAACCCCACCCCCCTTCTTGAGTCCCCTCTTTTTTTGTTTAATTTTAACTTCCTCTTTAAATATTTTTTTGTTTTCGAATTTTATGTTGAATAACATTTTTTTAATTTTTTTCATTTTTTTGATATATGTCTTTTTAGTTTGTTTTTCTTTTCATTCTTTTTTATTTGTGAATTTCTTTGTTTGTTTTTTTCCATTTTTTTCTTGATGTTTTAATACTATTTGTTTGCTTGTTTAAGATTTTTTTTACTATTTTTTTTGTTAGTTTTCCTATCTTTTTGTTAACAAATGTCTAATTTTTTGTTTGTTTTTGTTTGTTTTATTTTTTTGAATCTTTTTATGTTTTAAATCTTTATTGTAAACAATTACACAAAACAAGTGAATAAAATAAGCCCTTAATAGATAACTAAAAAATGAAAAAAATAAGACAACAAAAAATTTTAAAAATACAGACAAAAAAAAGATATATAGTACCATTTTTTGTTTCATATATTTTCAAAAACAAAAAACAAACAAATAAGATCAAAAAAAATATGGAAAAGAAAATAACACTATAAGACCATAAGATAATAAAATGATTAAATATAAAATAACAATGTTATTAACAGAAAAGATAATAGTTTGATCTTTTTGTTTAATAGATAATATAAAATAACAATGTTATTATGATCAAAAGATAATAAAAGATAATAGTTGATCTTTTTGTTTAATTAAATTTATTAAATATAAAATAACAATGTTATTAACAGAAAAGGTAAAAGATAAAGGAGAAAATAACGAAACAGATAAATAAAAGAAGAAAGAACGAAAAACAAAAAACAAAACAAAAAAAGAAAAAAGTAAGAAATGAGAACAGGCAGATAAGGAATAAATAATAAATAAAGATTTCAAAAAGGAACTAAAGAAAAAAGTAACAAACGTGAATTTTTTCTTTAAAATGTTTTATTTTTTGTTTGTTTATGGTACTAAATAAAATAAGAAAGAACGAAAAACAAAAAACAAAACAAGAAAAGTAAAAAATAAGAAATGAGAACAGGCACATAAGGAATAAATAATAAATAAAGATTTCAAAAAGGAACTAAAGAAAAAAGTAACAAACGTGAATTTTTTCTTTAAAATGTTTTATTTTTTGTTTGTTTATGGTACTATATGTCTTATTTTTTGTTTGTTTTTTTAATTTTCTGTTGTCTTTTTTTTTGCATTTTTATGTATTTATTTAAAGCTTACATTATTCACTTGTTTTGTTTAATTGTTTACAATAAAGATTAAAAATAGACAAAAAAAGTTAACAAACAAAAAATTCAAATTAAACAAACAAAAAAATTAAGACGTATAATTGATGGGGCTCATCTTTTTTCCAAACAAAATACTCCCTCCATCCCTAATTTGATTACAATTTTTTTCTCTCTCCTCTCGATAATTTTTGTTTGTTTATGCGGTTTCATTAAGCATTTGATAAAATAAAATATTTTTGTCACTTCTTATTTTGTAGAACTTTTGATGTAGCTTTTTAATATGTAATTTTTATTTCTTATTGATATACTGATTTGTAAATAAAATCATTTCAAAAAATGAGAAAATTTTCTTCGTAAATCTGAATCTGTAATCAAATTGAGGACGGAGGAAGTATTTAACAGCTGCCTAACTTGCCATATTTATGACCTGTCTAACATTTATTCCCATCTCTTTTACGCGTTGATGCATTCAGTCCTTTCTATTCTTACATCCTGTCGCTTTTCATTGATTAAAGATTGTTATGGAGTATTCCCTGTTTCCCTCTATTCTTTATCATGGTACACCAAACGATTATACCTCACTTCTACACCATGCTCGTGAGAAACATACACTCATGCACATACAGTCATTTTTGACTTATTTTAATTATTAAAAATCATTTTACATGTCCATTTATCAATAAAGTCTGTCTTCTTTTTTAATAAAAAATGATTCTTAGTCTTTAAAAAAATAAAAGAAAACAAACATTAAAAAAAGGGGAGTCATTCCACGCACATAGAACATGTTTTTTTTGTTGAAAAAATTAATTTTCAACTTTTTTCAGTTTCTTTCAATATCTTCTAGTTTTTCATATTTCTGCCAACAATGTCTTAAAATATGTATTTTTTATTTGGAGAATATACAATAACATTATATATCCAAATTTATACTACTAACATACTAGCTCAAGCATGGAAAAAGATGAATTACTTTTTATCCAAAATTAAAATTTTATTATGTATTTATTTGGATTGTTATTTAATTGAGTGAATTTTTCATACGGAGTACTTTAATTCTTTTAACAATATCCAATTCTTTTTACTTTTTCTAACTTTTTCTCGTTTCTTCCAACATTCAAGTCTGAACAAATTTCATATAAGAAATTTGACCAATTTATAAACATCACTCAATAATGAGAATTTAGTGGAGATGGGGGGAGGCAGGTGGCGCAAGGTGGCGGGTGGGTTGGGGGAAGGGGGGCGGTGGGGGGGGGGGTATAGGCGGAAATAGGGGCTAGGGGGTTGGAGCAGGACGAGAGGATTGGTTTTAAGGAGTGGACGGGAGGCAGGGTTCATGGGACGTGGAATTAAGGTTTGAGACTAAGGCAACGTTACGTTTAACTTATTTTTTTGCTTATTACTTATTCTTATTATAATCAAATCAGATTAGATTAGATCAGGTCCTCAAAAAACCAAAGCGGGCGAACGAAAAGCAACTTAAGTAGCAATTTTCTTCCTAAATCAAACGTAATTTTTTTTGTTGAAAGAAAATATTTTTCATAAACAAAAGTTTTCTAGTACTTATATTACCAAACCTAGTAAATTAGAATAAAAAATATTTGGAAAAATATGCCCCCTCAAACAAATAGACCCTAAAGTAGTGGGATATTTGATTGTAAAATATTCAACTTTTAAGCATCAATATATTTATTATTTCTACAACTCATTAAAAATATTGAAAACATTATTTATTGTCTAACATATTTTCACTAAGACCATGTTCTCTTCACCTGATCGATTTTGATCTGATTGGAATAAGTTCTGATCTGATCTGGATGTAGTTATATTTGAAGTTATTTCTAATTTGATGTGAATCGAATAGGAATAAGTAGTAAATAAAAAAATAAGTTGAGGAGAATATGGTCTAAGAGCCTGTTTGTTATATATTTTAGTGTAATTGAAAAAACTATGACCAGTGATATCCTAATAATCATCAAAGAAGTTTGGTGGTGCGGAGTCCATGCTTCGTTGAGTTTCTTAGGATAAAAGTCCCGTTTTATCGGGGGTTCCAAAGGGGCAGAGCCCCTTGGCAGGGGTTCGGGGGCAGCGCCCCCGAGCGGGGTTCAAGAGGCGGCAGCCCCTGCGGGGTCGAAGGGGCAGAGGTCAGTTCGAAATTTTTTTGTTTTGGGCAAAGTGCTATGTTAAAAAATTCATTTGAATTTTATTTTCAAATTTTTCTTTAAAAAGAAAAATCGTTGAGGATAGCATCGAGGAAGAGATGAATTCTTAACAATTCCATACTCGCAATTCTATATATTCCCGAAATTTCTTTGGTCGAAGCAGAGTTCGAAAATTCATAACAATTCCATACTCGTTCGGTTGCTTTCGAGTTTTACCCGATTGAATTTTGGATTGAACCAAAATATTGAATCTAAAAGTGTTATACACGACTCTCTATTGATATGCGTTATCGTTATTATCCCCAACACTGTTTGGTTTTTTTCAATTGAAAGTACTTTTTTCAATATCTTGAAGCTTCCTCCCACATCCACTTTAGAAACAGCCCCTAAATAAGTAACGCGGTCTACATCTGACTTTGAAGAGAATAAGGAAGATATGAATTCTTCCTGTCAACTGTCAACCGAGTGAACCTAGCTACTTTTCCTATGGGCAATTAATATACTCGGAGTATATGTTTAGTTTTCAGGGGAAAATTGTTCCAACATGACGGCCATAGTAGAGTATATATAGTACATGTACCCACCCACTATGCCATACATAACATAAGCAAAGCATTCGTTGCTTAGAGTATTTAAATTCTCCACTAAAGTAAAACCAGAGAAGTGTTAAAAAAATCCAGAGAAGTGTTAAAAAAACCAGAGAAGTGTTAAAAAAACCATAATGAGGACTTGGGTCTGTCTACATCCTTGGATCACTCTCTTCATCACCACCTTGGTAGTGATACATATGGAATTGTGCATTTGTAGCGGCGGAAGCAACAATACAAGTGGGGTTTGCAAGGAGGCTGAGAAGCAGGCGCTGTTACGCTTCAAGAGGGAGTTGCAGCTTCCCTCTCGTCTACTCTCCTCTTGGGTTGATGGCTATGGTGCTGATTGCTGCCGCAATTGGGAAGGAGTTGTGTGTGACCAAGTGAGTGGTCACGTCGTCGAACTCCTCCCCTCATGGCCCTGGCCTACTGCAATTTTCAACTTTTCTTCTTCTCGTCTTGACGACAGTTTCGTGCCAAAGGGGAGACTAAGCTCTAGTTTGCTTCAGTTGAAACAACTGCGGCATCTTGATCTTAGTGGAAGCCTCTATAAATATTTGAAACCGTCTGAGATTCCTACTTTCATAGGGTCTCTTGTGAAGCTGCAATACCTAGACTTATCTCATGCGGGATTCCAAGGGATCATTCCGCATCAGCTTGGGAACCTTTCTAGCTTGCACACTTTGCAGCTCAAAGACGGATCTCTCAAAGCTGACAGCCTTGACTGGGTATTCAGTCTTCAAAAACTAGAGGTATTAGAGCTTACATTTGTTAATCTCAGTATGGCACATAATTGGCCAGAGGTGATTTATAGGCTTCCTTCTTTGCGTGAGCTTGACTTAAATAATTGCAGCCTTCCCAATAATAAACTACCTAACCCGCTTCTTCATCACAACAACTCTTCTTCCCTCCAACTTCTTGACCTTTCCCACAACGAATTCAACTCGGTCATCCCTAGATGGATACTAAATCTCACTAGCCTCGAGTCCCTTGATCTATCATATTGTGGTTTTCTGGGTCCACTCCTTGATAGTTCTTGGAACCTGACATCTTTGGTGTTTCTTGATCTCCGGAACAACAAACTTCATGGCACCATATCAAGTTCCATTTCGAACTTGACCGCTTTGAGGTACTTGTTTCTCTCCGGAAACATGCTCACCGGAGAGATTCCGAAGGAGATTGGGATGTTGAGCGAATTGAGAGGGATTAATCTTGCAGGCAACAAATTGAGTGGACCTCCTCTTGATGAGAGTTTTGGAAGGTTGTTTCCAAAGATACAATCTTTGGTCATTTCTGACAACATGTTGGAAGGGATAGTCACAGAAAGCTTCTTTTCCAATCTCAGTATGATGAATGTGTTAAAGGCATCTGGAAATCGATTAACCCTCAATGTTAGTCCAAATTGGATGCCACCCTTCCAGCTTTGGAACCTTCAACTACGTGGTTGGAATTTGGGTCCTCAATTTCCTGTGTGGTTGCAATCTCAACGTCGACTTCGAGATGTGGATATATCTCAGACCGGGATAGAGGGCGAGATCCCAAGGTGGTTTTGGAACTTCTCTTCCGATATTATTCGCTTGAATCTTTCACACAATAAACTGCACGGAGAAATTCCAACCATAACATTCCCACTAGTGTCCTTGGCCTCTAACCAATTTAGTGGTCCCTTGCCTGGTGCCTCTCCTATTGTAACTGCACTAGACCTGTCAAACAATTCATTCTCAGGAAATCTCTATGATTTTTTATGTCATCCACACAGCGTGTCGAACCACCTGAAGATGCTTCATTTGGGAATGAATGGATTGTCAGGAAGGATTCCCAACTGTTGGATGCATTGGCCAGAGTTGAGAGTGATACACATGGAAGGAAACAGTTTGATTGGAAGTATCCCTGATTCCATTGGCCTTCTGAATCAGTTGAAATCTTTGGACTTGCACAAGAACCTACTCTCTGGTCATATGCCTTCATCATTGCAAAATTGCTCTCTTTTATTCAAAGTTGATTTGGGTGAGAATCGGTTCACGGGGAGTATCCCTGGATGGCTAGGGTCTAGCCTTTCAAAGTTGGCAATCTTACGCCTCCGATCAAATGAGTTCTACGGTGAACTGCCTCTGGAAATTTGTCATCTTTCGTCCCTTCATATTTTAGACCTTTCTAGTAACAACTTATTTGGTGGTATCCCTAGATGCCTTCGAAATCTAACCGCAATGATCAATGGGAAGGGCATTCAAGATGAAGAGGAAATATTTCAGATAGCCGCAGGGTATTTAATTTTTGCAACTGGGTTCGGTGAAAGTGCATTGGTGACCACAAAAGGGAATGAATATGAGTACTCTCCTAACATTCTGCGGTTGCTTGCTAGCATGGATCTTTCGAGCAACAATTTTACTGGAATCATTCCAATTGAACTATCTGATTTGGTGGCATTGAGATTCTTGAACTTGTCAAGAAACAACTTGGCGGGAAGTATCCCCAAGAAAATGGGGAATATGAAGTCATTAGAATCCCTTGATCTCTCTGACAATCGTCTTTCCAGTGAAATCCCAGCAACCTTCTCCAGTTTGAATTATTTGGGTGTTTTGAATTTGTCATATAACGATCTATCAGGGAAGGTGCCTTCGGGCACTCAGCTTCAAGGTTTTAATGCTTCCAGTTATGTTGGCAACAATCTGTTTGGCCCGCCAATCTCACATAACTGCAGTGTTGATGCGAGTGAGACTCCCAATGATGAGAACAGAAGAGATGATGATGATGATGATGATGATGATTCGGAAGTGGACTGGTTTTATGTGAGCATGGCTATTGGATTTGTTGTGGGGCTGTGGGGGGTTTTTGTCTTTTTTATTCTTGTTTCTTCTTGGAGGATTGCCTATTTTCAGTTCTTGGATAAAATGCTCAACTCTTGTTTTTGCAGGTAAGCTATATACAAGTTCATGTACATTTTTTGGGAATGAATGTAATGCAGTCCCTGTGATTTAAAGTGTATGGCATGCTTTAACTTCATGAAGTGGTTAGATTTTAATCCGTATTTCTAAGAAAGAAAAATCTTAGATAACTTTTCTACTTTTTTTGAAAATAAAAAAGGTTGAATCCAACATACATGGTTCTCGAGTAGCAGCCCAGTCCATATAGGTTGGGAGGAGGTAAATAAAGAGATACGATAAATTTTTTTGGACTATAAAAAAATTAGTAATTAAATTGAGACGCAAGAAGTAATAATGTATATTTGTGAACTGTAATGTGATTATCTTTATAGAAATACCTTAGCAAACTAGCACTCATATTTTAGCATTTTCATACACTTTTACTACTCCAATAGTTGATACCTCTCTTGAAGCAATAGGATTATAATTTCCAGATTGCCAACCACGTTTTGGAGTAGATTCACCTTGCTTCGACGACGGTGACCCGGTAGGCTAGTAGGGTGGATTTTTCAGCCTCCAATAGCAATTTGGTTATTTTTATTCAATCGAAGAAGAGCGCATCTAATTGGTTGGCATGTTTATTGATCAGCCAACGACCAAATGAAATCTATAGTATCTCTCACCAATAGTTGTAGGGGAACAGGGTTCGAACTAATGTTAGAAATTTGCTAATTTGTACACCAAAAACAAACACAGATGCGGCTGCTTATGCGGGACATAAACATTTGTGTCACTCCTTGCCCCTAATTAGGGGTACAAATTGGAGTGCCCCTAATTTTTATGTTGTAGCAACACTTTTGTGAAGACCATACCAGGCAAGCCTTCTCTCTAAATTGCAGCAACACACCACCTCAGGAATTCTGGAGTCTACCTTAGTCTACATGTGCAAAGGGAGGATGAAATAAAAGGAAACGATGTTTGGCAGCACAACCATAAAAATCTTAATACCAAATATGGATTCTACTATATACCCATAATTTCAAGAAAATCAAACTTAATTGGTATGACCAAAACATACCCCTTATTTCCTTAATCCTTAGTAGGATTGCCATTTTTTATTTCTTAAGTAAAACCTAAATTACTTTTAAACATTAGAAATGTGTTTGAAGTTTCGGGCTTCAAATTGTCTCTCTCTGCCACATCTGTTTTAGTCTCCCTTTAACTAAGATCACAATTTCACTGGAAATGAGTTTGAAACTCCGGGGCTTCAAACTAAGGCTTCAAATCTTTATTTTTTTATTTTAATACATATTTTAATTAATTAATTAAATCTAAATGACAATAATTCATCAAATAAAAAATATACATTCAATAAAAAATTTCATTAGTAAAATAAGATTTGAATAATTACAACATAAATAAAAAAAATTAAAATTTACATTATGAACAAATTACTGATTATTTGAACGACTAAAAATATGTTCAATCAAAAACACTATTAGTGCATTGTGAATCTTTTGGCTTTGAATTTCTTGGCAATTTCTTTGTTTCTTTTCTTCATCGAGTTCTTCGTACGTAGGCACCTCCTCATCCAGGTTGTAATGACAAATTACAAACTCATTATCCTCTATGATCATATTATGAAGAATAATATATGCATACATGATATTCTTCATTTTCTGTTTGAGAATAACACTTGAATAAACGATCTAGAATGTGTCACTGTACTCACTCTTCAACACCCCGAAGGCTTGTTCGATATCTTTTCTCGCTACCTCATGAGCTCTTTTGTGAATATGAGATTAAGACTCATTGATTCCGAGAGGCTGGGACTTGACAATTGTAAAATAGTCTGCATATATTCCTTCGGCAATATAATATCCACGCTTGTAAAGTGCCTCTGTAAGCTCAAAAGACGATTCAGGTGCAGTCTCATTAATCCAATTATCAAATATAGGAAATTGATCAATAACATTGATATCGTTGTTTGAGCCCGCAACACTAAAGAAACATTCTAAAATCACAAGTAGTTTGAACCCACAACTTCGAGCCTAATAATAGGCTTGAAATGACCACCGTGGAAGAATTGACCATACCACGCACTAAGACAATTTTTTCATTTGCAATGCGTGCAATTGATTCTCCTAAGCATCCCGACAAAGTCATGTTTAGCGGCATGCCTCGTCTGTAACTGCTCAATGTCGCTTGATGTTGGCTTACGTAAATACCTTTTATGATAAAGTCGAATAATAGCTTTAGAAAACTTATAAATATATGACCTGATGCTCTGAGCCGACATCTTCAAGTATTCATCAAACATATCAATTAATTTACTAAAATTTTGTCAAAAAAAGAATTACAATGTCATAAAATAAAATATGCAAAATGCATTAATTTACTAAAACTTATGTCAAAAAAAATATCGCGTAATTTAAATGCAATGCAATTCTTTTGAGATCAAACACCGATGTCATATTATAATAAAATCGGTCTAATTCAAGCACCTGCGGCACTCCGTTACAGCCTAAAGTGGGAAGATGGTCTATAATTAGGAAAATGAATGATTATGGAGGGAGTATGCGACATTTGGGGTACAACTTTAGTGTACCCCTGCCATCTCCCCTGTAATTGATGATATAGGTATTCTTTATTGGTACATCCAGTGGCGAACCTACAATGGTCCAAGTAGGGTCAAGTGCACCCACTAATTTTTTTTCTAATGCTAGCTACAGTAGTAGTATAGTACCCCTGCACATTCATGGACTCATATTTTACCCTCATACAGCTCTTAATATAATTACTCCCTCAGCTTTGTCCAAAAAATATTTACCACACTTGCTTTTTCCGTAGTCGCAAAAACTTTTGTTTATTTTTACGTTTTCATTGGTTATTTGATAAAATAATATATTATTGATACCTCTTATTACGAAGAACTTTTCATGTAGTTTTTTGATATGTAAATTTTATTTTTTAATTCTATACCAAAATGTAAATAAAATGAATTGAAAAAACTTGATATTTTACCTCGAGAATAGAAGTATGACAAATCTTTACGAACGATAGGAGTATAAAGTATATTAGGGTGTCCACATTGTTAGCCACATATACTATGGAGTATCATAGAGTATCTACTTTTTTTTGCTCAAGGTGGTGCCTTAGTTTTCAATAAAGTACGGAGTAGCTTTTGTTTATTTAGGTGTTTAATATTTTCGTTACTTCTTGTTTTGTAGAATTTTTGACTTAATTTTTAATTTCTATACCAATTTTCAAAAAATAAATTTTAAAAAAATTGAAATTTTGTTTCATTTTACATAAAATGTAAAATATTTTGGAACGGAAAAAATAGAGATTACGTCTCCAACATATAAAAATTGAACCCAATCTCACATAAGTGTAGGTTCGCCTAGGGGTGAGCATCGGTTCGGTTCGGTCGGTTTCGGCCCAAAACCGAAAAAACCGAAATTCAAAAGTACTTGAAAAAACCGACCGAACCGAACCGAATTAAATATAGAACCGAACAAACCGAACCGAGTAAAAACCGATCGGGTTCGGTCGGTTTGAAAAAACCAAAATTTTCAATCTAAAAACCTACTGCCTACCGCAAATATTGAAGCATTTCTCAAATTTTTAAAGGAAAGTAATAGCAAACACATATTATAACAGCTCCAAAATGACAGCTCCAAATGACAAAAACATATTATCTCCCAAGGGTCAAACATAATATTTAAACAAACAAAAGCAGAGCCCCAAAATGAGTAATAAAAGCCAACAATGATATTGATAACAATCCAAGTAGAGCTTTAAAAAGTTCAAAATAATAATAAACTGAAAATGCTCCCATGACTTCATGCTCAATTCCTTCAGAACTGGATGTCACCCATCACCATCAATCTGTACTTATAAAGAAAAAAAATCTTAACATACAAACCACTAAAATTGAAAAGTATGAGAATTATAATTAATAAAA
>OOIL02006049.1:1132544-1193549 GCA_900332095.2 Cuscuta campestris
TGGTTAGAAATATGATTTAAAATATGTGCAGTGGTTTGTTTTTCTAGATTGAAACGAGGAAAACAAATCTTATGGTGATTTCTTAACTTGAGTTTTAAAAATAAGAAAAAACATAGTCATCAAGATCAGAAATATTCATGTTCATATACCATGTTCATATACGCATGCAGCAACAAAAAAAAATGAACAAACCTGGTGATAGCCGATTGGTGACGCCGGAACGGAGATGGTGATTGCCGAGATCTTGGCGTGAATGGCGTAGGCTTGAGAACGCACGAACTGGGAGAATGTGAGATGGTGATTGCCGATTCGTGAGGGCGGAGAAGACGAGAACGACACAGGGGTTGAGGGGTTGAGATCTGTGAATTTCGGCCGACTTGGGAGAAGGGTTGGAAATCGGGTAGGGAGAAGGGCTGAGAAGTGGAATTGGGTTTTTTTCATTGGGCTATAACTAAAAGATTTGGTCTGGGCTAGTGGGCTTACATATATTTAACAGTTAACACTTACTATGGGCTCGGTTATTCGGTCGGTTTCGGTTAACATTGCCCAAAACCGAAACCGAAACCGATAACCGAATTAACCGAATTTTTTTTACATTAAAACCGAAAACCGAAACCGAATTTAAAATTACGGTCGGTTCAGTTATTGTGTATCGGTTAATCGGTCGGTTCGGTTAATTTGCTCACCCTAGGTTCGCCACTGGGTACGTCCAAAGGTTCCACTGAACGGTGTATCAAATAATGTGCACTATAAAACAAAACAATACGGAGTATTTAAAACCACACATTCAAAAATGTACCGTATGGGTATATGTGAATATGTGATAGACGAAAAAAGTTCTATTCATTTACAAATGTTATGGATCCAGTAGTGCAGGTGGAACTGGAGGTTCGTCGGAGTGAGAGGCCAAGGGGGGAAGGAGATTGCCCCGTGATTACAACATGCATTAGTTTTCTCTTACTTCCATTATTATGTAATTGAGCAAAATATAAACTCTTTCGGAGTTTTTTTACGGTTCTTTATCTCATTGGTTTTTTAAACCGTCACGATAACAAACGCAGTTGTTTAAGATTGGGCCTCTCTATATGTTATAAATAGACATTAAACCTTAAGGATAATTATCAATAAAGAATATTCAATTCCTTCTCTCTTCTCGGCTAACGCACGCCTCTTGCATTTCCTTTGCCGGTTTTCTCTTCTTCTCCTTCTCAAGTTTGAGCGCACTCTGAGCCTTCCTCACCGATACTTGACGTATCAACAAACTATTTTATTTTTTCATCAATAATTATACGGATTATATAATTACAATGTCATAAATTAAAATAAATTAAAATATGCATGGTAAATTAATTTACTAAACGCTTTGGCAAAAAAAATTCTCGCATAACTTAAATGCAATACAATTCATTTGAAATCAAACATCAATGTCATATTATAATAACATCGGTATAATCCAATCACCTAGGGCACTCTGTTTTAGCCGGAAGTGGGAAGATGGTCTATAAATAATACGGAGTACAAGCATTCTTTATTGGTACGTCCAATGCTTCCCCTATATGGTGTATCAAATCATGTGCACCATAAAACAAAACAATATTTCAAACCACACATTCAAATTGTACCGCATGGGTAACATGTGAATATGTGATGGACGGAAAAAGGTTTTTTATTCGTACACAAACTATTTCTTATTTAATTCCTACAATTTTTTTTTGGGTGAGGTTCCCATGACATTGGGTTCCAATGTCATGGGATGACCCGGGGTGCTCCGGTGCCTTGTTCGTAAAATTGACGGTTCCTATCCCCTCTAACCCCGATAAATCCCCCACCCTGCCCCCAACCCAAACACGCCCCTTACTCCCGTCAATTACACCCACAAGTTGATTTTGACTTTGGAATTAAAATTTGACTTCAAAGTCAAAATCAACTTGTGGCCTGGGGTGCAATTAGCGAGAGTAGGGGGACGTGTTCGGGCCGGGGCGGGGTGGGGGGTTTACCGGGGGCACAGGATTAGGGGAAATAGAAACCGTCAATTTACGAAGGGGCACCGGAACACCCCGGGTCATCACATGACATTGGAAGACAATGTCATGGGACAAAGTTCACCCATATCTATTGTTGAACACTCTTTTTAAGAGTCATGGGTCACATCCAACCACTCAGTTCGTGCAATTATGCATTTCCAATTCAAAAGTTCAAACATTCAACATATGTTCCCCCTAATCTATTACTCCGTAAAGGCATAAAAGTCAAGTTTTAATTGATGTCCAAGAACATTGGTGTGGGTCACACACTCACACTACCAAGTACCAATAGATTAACAACAACAATTTACATATTACTCCTCTACTGTTTTTGTCCACTTTTCCTTTTCGGTTCCTCCCACTGTTTTTGTCCACTTACTTAATTTGGTAAGAAATTTTTTTGTAAAAGTCCATTCTACCCTCAATTAAATATCCCTATCCACCCATCAATTAATATCATCTTCCTATACCCTGGATCCATCTTCTTTCTCATTCTTTTTTTATGGTCTCTCTATATCTTCTTCCTCAAATCCCATCTTGTGTTTATAACTTTTAGGGATTAAGTAAACACGAACAATTTAGTGAACTCTGCTGTCAATTTCAACGATATCTACTGGAAGATTGTCTCGTTTAGGTGGAACTGCCATGGTGGGTGCTGTGAACCAGATATGGGTTTAACGTGTGAATTCATTTTGTGTGTAATGATGTAAAGGATGGGCAAAAAGTTGTCATAGTACTAATTCATTTTGTGTGTAATGATGTAAAGGATGGGCAAAAAGTTGTCATACTTTCTCCGTCCCAAATTATTTGCCACATTTGTATTCCCGAGGAAAAATATCAAGTTTTTTCAATTTATTTTATTTACATATTGGTATAGAAATAAAAAATAAAATATAAAAAACTACATGAAAAATTATTCAAAATAAGAGGTGTCAAAAATATTTTATTTTATCAAATAACTAATGAAAACGTCGAAATAAACAAAAGTTCTCGCGACTGCTGAAAAAGCAAATGTGATGAATATTTAGGGACGGGGGAGTAGCACTTTTTCATTCACTTTTTGGCACTGTTTTTAATCCACTTTCCTTCTTTTTTTTTCTCATGCGTGGCCTATAAGGGCCTTTTAATCCCTTTCCACTCTCTTATCCCACTCTTTGGTATTTGTGCCAAATGCTAAGTGGACAAATAGAGTGGGACGGAAGGAGTACTATGTAAACTTATTTGCAAATGAGAAATTTACCTAAATAGGATTAAAACATAATGAATTTCCCAATATAAAAACATATGTTTTTATTTCCTATATGTCCATCATTCATATATTCTTAATCACATAATCATTTATGCATACATAAACTTAAAACACAACTATTTGAAGATTATGATTATAAGTAGACATACTCGTAAATGCACGCCTAAATCCTAAAGTGACGCTTGGAATTAGAGTTTTTCACTCCAACTTATAGTTCCGATCTGATTTGATTAATATATGATTTAATTGTAATTATATTTAAAATTATTTCTAATATGATCTGATTTTAATAAAGTTAAGTATTCTAACAGCCTCTGTTTCTCTTGAACCTTTGTATTTCACCTTTCACGATTTTTGACGCAACACTTTTACTATCGTTATCTTGTTTTATAGATAGTTATATATTATAAAAATATAATGTTTTAAAACTATCTTTCAAAATGTATTTATTGATATTAAATTCATATATCACAATTTTATATATATATATATATATATATATATATATAATTATAATTATAATTATTTATTTGTAATTTATGATCAAAGTTTAGAAAAAATGATCTTAAAAGAAAAATGAGAAGATTCTAAAGGAGGCGAGTGGAGTAATTAGTAAAAAGAATAAGTTTAAGAAAAGAAACTCTTAAGGCGTGCTCTATTCAACGTATTCTTTTTATTTATTACTTATTCATATTATAATCATACAAGACCATATGATAAAAAACTTTAAATATAATTACAATGAGATCAGGTCATATTAGATTAGAACTTATTGTAGTCATATCAAAACCAATCAGATCGATTAAGAGGACAAACCTTACTCTATTTGAAATCTGGTTGCCGTAGAAACCTATACTATATACAAAAGGAAAAGAATTGGGAAAATAAAGAAAAATATTATGTGATGTTTTCCCGCCCAAGATGTAGGTAAAATTATGGCCGTCGATCTGATATTAAGGGTTAATCAACAACATTTAATAAATAAATAAGTTAATCCACTTAACGCTTCTGTTTTTAATGAGTCTCGTCGACTTCTCAAGTTTCTTATATTAACAGCGCGCTGGTGGGCGTTGTGCAGTTGGCGAAGACAATGAGTGCGAAGAAAGTAGATCTGAATTCAATTCTTGACAATTACACTGACAGATATTTGTGCTAAGAGCATGGCTAGCTGTGCCACACCAACTCAAATGATGCTCAATCCCTAATTTGCCTTCCGAATCTTAGCCTTGCGATACGCCATATGTGGGAGGCGCAAGGTATCTCCTTGGTTTTTTTTTTTTGAAGAAGAAAGAATTTTTTTTAAAAAAGAAGTATGTCTATTTTAAAAGAAGATAGATGAAATAATTTTTAATAATTAGAATACATTAAAAAATCATAAAAAGCAGCACCAACAATGAATTGCCACTGAATAATATGCCACTTTACTCATTTGCAATACGTTGGCTCGATTCTTTTTTATTAACTGAAATGTGACACATCAACGAATGAAATTCCATTTCGTTAATTGTCATTTCACTTACTCTAAGAGCAAAGGCAGACATGCAAACACATATTGTTTCACACGCCTTGCCACTTCAGCTTCTTTTTTTTATAATGCCTCACATGGTATCCTCATTCCTCCATGGTTTGAGAGTCATGTGTGAGGCAGTCCATTCCCATTTTTTTATTTTTTTTGTATAAAATAAAAGATATTTTTTAATAAGAAATACATCTATTATTATAAAAAATATAAGTACAAATATTTTTTGTGATTAAAGTACATTAAAAAAGTGTAAAATGTGACAAAATATTAACTTGTCACTGCACAAAGTATAACTCTTCTTACTAGTCATACACTGACTGTACTATTTTTAATTATTTGGAAAATTTTATATCATGGTGTGACCTTTTTTTGCCTCATTATTTTACATGGTCTAAGCAAGGTGTATCTTTTTTTACCTATATTAAGAGCTCATTCGAAAGAGAATCCTTATTTCTTATGCCTGTTGAATTTACAAACACATACTCCGTATGAGAAAATTCATCTCACTCTTCTCTCTCCCAATCTCATAAGCTCCCCCCCTCCCCCCACCCATTGGCAGAGACGGTGAAACTGGTGAAAAAACAGGCGATTTCTTCATCTTTTTCAGGATAAGGTAAAGCCCTCTTTTTTTCCTTCTTTTTCAGAAAAAATACAGTAGTTTTCTAGGAGCCGAGGAGGTAACTGCCTCTTTTCTTTCAATATCACTTTTTTAGATTTCAAATTCTGTAATGCTTTGTGTTTATAAATCTCGTCAGGACACATGAGAATTTCTTAGAAATGAGATATTTGGCTTTAGAAAAGCATATTTGGAATTCTGATTTTATAGATTTGCAATAAGATTTTCCCGATTTTATATCTATTTAGGGTTTCCAAACTTCAATACTGAGTGTTGATTCAATTCCATTATTTAATATTGAAAATATTGAAAGTATAGATTTGATGTTTGGTACTTTGGCAAACAATTACTCCGTACTCCCTAATTTGCAATGCATTCTGTCTAATAAAGTCTTTTAGTAAGTGATAAATAAAAATCTTTGTATGGTAGTGTAACATTATTGAGTGCACGTGAATCTTAAGAGTATATTGTGTTTTGCTAAAATGTGCTTGGGCAAAGTTTGGAAATCAACATAGTTTGGAAAAAAAATATTGAATTCGAACCAAATGTGAGAATTCACAATCTAATGAAGATATTTATTCAGTTTTAAGTTTTTAAAGTCTATCATTTTTTATCTTTGACAACAAACTAAGTAAAAATTATATAGAATATATATATTAATTAGATAAAATAATATTTTAAAAATATAATAAAGTATATTTCTTAATTTTGTATTAAAATTTAATACGAGTTTTATTTAAAACGAAATCTCCCTTCTACTCCGTATTGATTATATCTACACCTAACACATTGGTGAGAACATCTTACTATCTTGCTATATATCTCTCTATTTACAACAGCAGCAGGAATAAATCCCGCCCAAATGTGTAGCAACCGCTGGTAGACACGATCTATAGGATAAGGTAAGGCAGATTCTCTGATCCCAACTCTCACCACACGATTCTTTCCGTCAAATGGCTCTGGTCTCAGGCGTGCAATTCGTAAGAATTTTATTTTTTTGTTTCTAATGAAATCATTTGCACATTATAATAATAAATGTGCTGTTTTTATAAGAAGGTATACTTTTTTTTTGTTTTGTTTTGAGGTAGTATGTGTGGATGAAATTTCTAAAGCAACCATATACTAGTAAATAGGATTTCATCATATATAAGCTTTTAACTCTATATATATGTAGACATGAAAACTGAAAAAATAGTCTAATACGATTTCAACTTATATACATGATACAACATCATTTATTTTTACATATAATTATATGATTTAACTTTGTACTATTCAAAGAAAAAGTACTAAAATTTGTTTTTACAGTTATTCTCATTTGTCTATCACTGTCATTTTACAGATAAATCGGTACCCAATCGAGAACGAGAAGAAGAAGAGAGAGATAACACGGCGAGACAAAAAGTATGTCTCCCATTCATTTTAGTCATTTTTTCTTTTTACTTTAACACTATGTTTGGTTCAAGGAATTTGGAAGAAAAGAAAAGAAAATAGTTCTCTCTCTTTCTTTACCAAAATAGAGAAATTTGGTTTCCTCTCCTTTTAGTTTATTTTACTTTATTATGTTCTTTTCTCTCAAACCAAACATGAAAAATTGTTTTTCCTCTCATTTCCTTTCCTTTCAAATTACTTGGACCAACCACAGTGTAAGAGGTATTCATTGTTTTTGAACAAAAGCAATGTTTTTTACTAAATATATCCCTTTTTGTTTTTTGTAATTGATGAACTATCTTCCGATGCTTGATGATTCTTTACTGAGTACATCCTTTATTGTTTTCACTAAATCCCTTAACTGACTTTTGTCGACTTGAGTACAGAGTATGATCCTAACTACGGAGTATCTTCCACTCTTCCAGTGCTCTGCCTAAAAAATGTAAGATCTTTAATTTAAAAAAAATTAATTGTGTTAGAATGGATATGTGGATCTTACTTTTTGTTTTGTATTTGATACTTCAAATATAGTGAGAAATTTAAATTGCTTACTAAATGATAGCTATGTACTAAAACCTATTCATGTAAAGTCAAGGTTTTTATTTTTTAAAAATGAGGTGCATCTTCAAGTAGAAGAGGTTGATGTTAAGGTGATGTTAGAATGGTCTCCTGGACAATTGTAGTTTGTTATTATATGCTGGAGCAAATTTAGGTTACCAACTTGCATGTTTTCACTTCTTAAGAAATGACATGATATACTACAAAGAGACACGGAGCCAAGGTTATTGCAAATTGGTCTTTTGGATATTTATTTCTTGAAGTAAGAACAAGTTAACATCTTGCAGGTTTTCAAATATTTAAAAATGAGCAAAGTGAGGGGAGTCGAGTTACTATAGAGACACTATTGCTCAAGTAGTTAGCTTTGGGGTCTCCTTTCACTTAGTTTTATAATTGTAATTAAAAGGTCTTAAGTTTACATGTCCTTTTCTTATTAGAGTTTTCTCTTACCCCACTCTTTTCCCAATGTTTTCAATTGGCTTTTGATTTTATTGTCTCGATTTTCATTTATTTATTATGTATAGTAATAATAATTTTTTTTTAAAGTTTTACGTATACTTTTGTGATGAAGTATTTATTCTTTGATTTATTTTTTTTGAAGCAAATAAATTTTCATGCATCATAGGGGCCAATCACCATTAAATGTCAACTTATTATTAAAATCTCACTATTTAGTTATGGTTAATTTTAAGAGGTTGTCTCGCGTAACAAATTAGTTAGAATTGAAAATATTGAGTTATGATAATAAAATAATCCTCTGAATCACATTTCAAATGAAATGTACAATGAAGTTTTTTTAGAATTTCTAACATTTGTTCAATTTATTTAATACTCTGTATAATTTTTGTCATGTAAAATAGCTACATGGGAAAATTTATGTGTGGCGAGTCTTATTAGAACTAATTGTAATTATATGAACCATTAGTTAATTATATATTTTTACCGTGCATCGCACGGGTTAAAATCTAGTACAAAGCAACATAGATAAGGACCACATATCCTCTGATGAAGCTTCCTGCGTACTAATCTGTTTGGAGCGTATGGAGAACGCTACCTCTGATCAATAGCATACCCTTTCCGTCAAGTCCAGCTTCTCTTTCTTTTGTCAATCTCAGCCGCTTCATCATCTTTGATCAGACAAGCACGGAAGTAAGCCTGCATTGTCGAGCCCGGCATCGTCCAGACCCCGGTGGATGAAGAACAAGACGGCGGAAAGCTCCAGCGATGGCAGCGACCGGCTCCTAAGGTTTAGGACATCGTCGGTGATTCCGCGTAGCAGGCGTTTTAGAGTCAGTCCATCACACAGATGATAATTGAAGCGAAATTCATTACAAATGCTATCTCAAAGGAGGAGTTGCAGGTCCAAAATTAGTTCCCAGGTATATTTGTTTTCTTATTTTTTAAGATGAAAAACTTTACTAGGATATTGCTGAAATTTGTTTTCAAAATTATCCATTATTTAGTATTACGTTTGAATTTGATTTTGAATGAGTTTGGGAACTTTTGTAGGACGGTTTTGACTATTCTTTTGTAGGGTGGAAAAGAGTTCAATCAAGCCCAAAAGATCATCTTTGGGTATATAATCCTTCCCTTCGTCTTTCTCAGTTTAAAATTCAAGCATTCAATACATAATCCTGTAGTTTTGATTCTGCACTAAGGGAATGATGGAGGTTGTTGAGGAATTTGATCTGGCTTTATCTGGGTCTTTTTATTATTAGAAACTGAGTGGTGTGTTTCAGATTCAATCATAAACTCATACAGTATAGACAAAATAGATAAACCCAATATACATATATATACATGTTCAAGAGTAGGGCCAGGATTTATGCTGACCTTAAAGAGTCTGTTCATGAGGGATCAATCCTAACTTATAAATGGTTTACATTGTAATACAGAACAGGTCAGACCATTTTAGTGTAAGCCTGATCTTTTAAACAAACTTAGATTTTTTGGCAAACCTAATGGTTATTTGAAGTCCTTAAGAGCTGGAATGGGTGCATTGACATGTTTAAGTTTGACGGGTTTGGTGTTGGTTGATGTTTGACATTAAGAGTAAAAGCATATGAAGTTTGTTTTGCTTCAAATCATTGATATACTTTGATGATTTTATTAATTGGGATTTGGTTACCAGGCTAAAGCAAAGAAATTGGCAATGCTTATTGGGAAGTGACAACTATCGTTACAATGGGAGACCCAATTGTTGCAGCAGTTGAGGAGGTTGGGCTTGCAGGAATGATAAGCCATATCTCTACTAGAGAGGTGGTGCTAACATAAAGCTACTTGAGGAGGAAAATGCTTCTAGGTGTTCTTGCACTTGATATTTGAGAACATTTGATTTTGTTCCTTCCTTCCATTGAGGTTAGTTGTAATAGCACTGTATGGGATCACATCTTTTTCATGTTCAAAAATAATATTTGCCTTAACAAATGGAGCAACACTTTTGTCTTTTTGTCAAAGAGGTTGGATAGAAATAAAAAAAGGGTTTAAACTTAATTGTTTGGTTATTAGATCAAAATCAGATTATATTTGATCTATTTATATAAATGATATCAGTTTTAAGTAATGCTTAAAACATAAAATTTGTAGGTTTTTATGATTGGTAGCATAAATATATCTTACATATGTCGCTTCATCTAAATGTAGGTAGCATTTTTTGAACTGTTTGATGACCGATTCTGTTCAAGCCTACAATTGATTAGAACACTGGACACACACTGAGGAGAAACCAAACTTGACATGATGAAAGTTTTTACCTTCCTCACTTAGATTTATATTCAACAATTTTTAAAATTACTTCTTTGAATGTTTTAGACATCTTCTGCTACTTTTTTCACTTAGGAGTAAATGAAAATTGTTCTTTTATATTTTTGTCAAAGAAGTTGGATAGTTTTTACCTTCATCTCTCTCTTTAGCCGCACATTCATGACGAGTATCTCTAAGCAGGCGACTAAAGCACAGCAAGTTAAATCTTGATTCCACTATCGCAGGTAAAGCCGGCGACTAAAGCTGAGTCGCCGCTGCGAGAAAGAGGGCACTTGAGAATTTGATTACCAAATATGATTCTGAATAGTGTATAACAAAATCTGGAAGGAGTGTGTATTATTTATTTGCTTATTTATATTAAGTTTAAAATATGCAACAGTGACCGAACTCTGGTATGTGAAGGAGCAACATCTGCTCGCACTTGCACTTGATGGGGAGTATGAAGATTCACAGTTTTCAACTTGGGTGTTCAAAAGCCTGATGCTGTTGGAAATTTCATTCAGATATGCATCATCAGTATGTAAGGTTTTGCTCCCTATGCATCATCAAATTGTCGTTCAATTTTGTTCAATTTAGAATTGTGTTTCTTTTCATTCGTCACTTGAGATGTATTCATTTTAGTTTGTTTCATTCAATTCAATTCCTTCAAGGTTGAATCATCCGAGTTAAGGATTAATTTTTTTTTTAAATAATAGCTCTATGTTTTAACATAGGGGTCACATTTCATACATCTAATCTCCCTTACCCTGCTATGGGTAGGAGCCTTTGGGCACTCGAGTAATATTGTTGTTTTATCAACAAAATTGCAGATGAGACTATTCAGGACAACATAGATCAAAAGAAAAATGGAAAAGGAGAGACTTCAAGATAGAGAAAAACACAGGTTAAGGAAAATCTGAGATATAGATGTTAAATCCATCCATCCCATGTGTAAGTACTCTGAGTCCAAATTGAGAATAGTAACTTTTACATGTTTGAGAGTGATAAATTTAAATCTTATGACTGAGTGTGATTATATAGTTTACATGTTTTTATATTAAATATGTAAAAGAATGGATTTCATATGTTATATTTTATTTTATGTTGCTTTTGATTCACTCAAGGTTACAAAGCATAGAATGAGTATAAGCATTTGATATTAGGCCTAGCCCACATATATAAATTGTTTATGCTATTCAGACTATGTATTTGACTTTGTGGGTCTTTGTTTATATAGGAGTATTGATCTTTTAATCTTAGGGTGCTTATTCTAACTTAATGTTCTCTCTCTTTTGCTATTAACTAGACTGATTTTTTTTATTTTAGTTTATGAATACAAATAACAGAGCAAACACTTAACAATTTTAGTTTATGAATACAAATTTTAGTTTGGGAAAACACTTAACACTTTTTTCTCTTTTTAAACTCAAACACATAAATAAATGTTGCTCAGACCACTGCATCTCAAGTACTCCACCCACTGATTCATAAACTCGTGTTTATCTATGGGGATGAGAAGGTTAGTAATCTCACTTCTATATTTTCCCTTCAAATGTAAAATAAAAAATGATAATTTATCATAGTTTTACACCATAACCTCCTAATTTGTAATCTGATTGTCAGCTACCTACTCAAGTTATAGAGGCAGAATTAGAGAGGTGTTTGCTCAACCACAAGTCCATAAAAACAGAATCAAGCAAAAAAACAGGTTTGATTGCTTAATGTATTTTTTAATTACAATATGTTTTTTTTGTGTTTTAGGTTTAT
This sequence comes from Cuscuta campestris, assembly GCA_900332095.2. Taxonomy (NCBI): domain Eukaryota; kingdom Viridiplantae; phylum Streptophyta; class Magnoliopsida; order Solanales; family Convolvulaceae; genus Cuscuta; species Cuscuta campestris. The sequence goes on from OOIL02006049.1 coordinate 1,144,454, forward strand.
CAATAATGTCACTTTTGGAAATAATCTTTAGATACTAAATGTTCAAAGTTTAGCAACTCGGATGATCCATCCACATAAAAAAGATATTTTATGTATTTTTCTTTAAGGAGAGATAGAACTAATAAGCTACTAACAACCTTAGTACTATTTCTCAGGATGTTCAATTTTGGTAAAAGACTATGAAAATGTGAAGCTGCGGAGGCCAAAAGCCCAAGATGTTTGTTTTGAAAAATGGAAAAGGCATGCCAATGTGAGTTTGAGTTACAGAATACAAAGTATTTCTTTCCAAATCTTAAAATAAAGTTATTACCAATTTTGCGATGCACGACCAGAAAATACAGTTAATCACAAACAAATTTTATTTTCTGGCCTTAAAAGTATACTTAGAAATGTAGTTATTATTAGACTTTTTTTGTGTGCCATGAAGCTTCAATCAAAATTTTGTTTCCCATTGTTATGGGTTGACATAAGAATACTTTTTTCTTTTCTACTTTTTGCATGGAAATACTCTTTGAACATTAATTACAATTTCTTTCACCATGTTCAATTCTTTGTTTTATAAACATCATATCTTCAACATTCTTTGATAATTAATTTTTTGAAACTCAAGTAACATATTGATGCCAGTAATCCAGTTCTTAGGCCTTCTTGGCTTTTACTTTGATGAAAAATGAACTTATTTTCTTTCTTGTTTTTTTTTTGGAAAAAAATATATTTGATGCTTTGAAGATCCAATCTTTATATTTGTTTTCTTTAAAAATTATGGAGTATATCTTTTGTGATAAAAAATGAGTCTCCATTCCCAAGACTGAGTTCTTGGGACTGTTAGGGTGGTTCTCCTTTAATTTATGCAATTACTTTCTTTACTGATTTGTATTTGTAGACCACCAATATTACACCATTTATTTCTTACCAAGAAATATTTTTTTGGTACAAACTAAGTATATTTATGAAATAATGTACTTATTGATTATTTTCAAATATTAGCAAATAAACTATTGATAGAATATCTTACCATGCATCGCACGAGTACGAATCTAGTGAGAAAAAAAAGAAAAGAATAATTCTCCGTAGTGTAGTTCTTGCTCATCCACCACAATACAGAAACACATGCATCTTGGGGAGGTTAGCCAGGATCTAATTATCAGCTTAGATTTGATTTCCTTTAGACTGAAATAACCAAACTTTTTTTACTCATATACGGTACTAGCTAGTACTTGTTGATGATTAATTTTCTTGTATCTTTTTAATTAATGACAACTTTATATACCAGGGAGCTACGTAGCTGCGAATTGAAGATCCATCCATCTTGAGAGAGTTGCTTTCACAACAGGTTGTTCAACTAGTTTGATCTGTTTCTTTAATTTCTTCTATCTCTCTTTAGACTGATGTTTCGACTATCCAACGATTTTGAAACCCTTTTCGGCTTTGCTAACCATGGTTAAGAGTGTAGTGGCCCAGGGCGCTGTGTGTCTTGATGGAAGCCCCTCGCTTATCATTTGGTTGCCAGGAACGGTGGTGGCGCTAAAAACTGGATTGTTTACTTGCAAGGAAGAGGGTGATGCATCCATATCATCATGCACCAAACATGGGATCACTCTGTTGAGAGTTGTTCCGACCGCGCCGCCACCAAGGCCGTACATCCATCCACATGAGACCTCTGAATTTTACATACACATATATTTTCTCCTCACGCCAATGAAAGTTATAGCTATAACTAGAATAGAGTGGGAGTGAGGTATTGTGAAGATAGTCCTTTGTGGGGAATGCTCAAAACCCAGACCCTGTCACTCATCTCCATTATAGAGGCGAAAATATTTCAAGATGTCGTCGAAGAGTTGATGACACGAGGGATGAAAGATGCTCGAAATGTTCCTCTAGCTGAGATCGTCTAGGGGCTTAAAGTCATGATAAAATGAGGCCGTTTTAGCGGGGAATCCCCAAGAATGTGAGAGTCAAATGCTGGCCTACAGCTTCCTCTTTCTCCTAGTGAAATATCCTCTATGGACAAAGTTCTTTGAGAATGTCTTCAACACCATAGTCTATGTTCATCACCTCGACTAATTTTACCCCTCAATCCACTTCAAAATTAAGTCTTGGTCGCATGCTTCTTCCCTCAAACCCTTTTGCGCTACACGAAATCCTCGATCTTCATTGCAAACCCTGCATTTGATTCGTTTCAAATCCAAAACATATTCTCGTTGGATTTGTGCAATGAAGTGAAGAATCACACAGTGTGTCAAAGTGATATAGGAATGCTTCAAGATTTCAGACATCAAATCATCAATGTGTTGTCGCAAGCGAGGTGGGGAAGATTATATTTGATAACACCCCTCTACGGTCACAGTTTTGGTTAACAACTTGGTTACGAGATCCCTATATTTGTAATCAATAAGTCAACGAGCATTGAGAGTGTGTTGGTGGACTACTTTTATGACCAGACACCTGTAGTTTAATATATTTAGCAGACAAACTCTTTTACGACAGTTTGAAGGGGCTCGTCCGCTAGATCAATAAATTGAACCACAAGTGTTCGATCATAAAACCAGTCCACCAACACACTCTCAATGCTTCTTGGCTTGTTGTACACAAACTTATGGATCTCGTAACCCAGTTGTGAACCCAAGTTGTGACCGTAGAGGGAGGTTATCAGAAATCCTCTCCACATCCCGCTAGCGACAATCGATTGATGATAAGATGTCTAAAATTTTGAAGGATCAGTACAAGAATCTGCCAAAACTGCAACGAAAATCTGCTAAGGACCAAACGTTGTCGCAGATCTGCGACGGAATGTCCACCCGCTGCAGCTCGTCGTAGGTTTTCGCAATTTTTACGATCGCTTTCCGTCGCAGTGTTCGTCGCCAAAACTACGACACTATGTTTCCGTCGCAGAAGTCGGTTAGGCGATGATAAATTTGCGACGGGCGCATTTGGCTGCAGAATCGTCGCTAATATGAATTCTGCTACGGATTTGAAATATCTGCCACGGAATTTTCTTGTTGCAGAAATGACAGATTCTTGTAGTGTAATTAGAACTTCAAAAGTGCAACTCTATTACTAAAAAATACTAAATTGTTACTTTAATAAAAAATAACACTTAGGCCATTTTACGGTTATTTATGAAACACATGGCAATATAGTTTATTCCAAGCTTAAAAAAAGAGGAAGGAGTTTTTCAGATTGAGGTTTATTTTGTTTATTAATATTTCTATTTGTAATAAATATATATTATAAAAATAAAGTATTTTAAAACTATATTTTATAATTAGCCTATCAATATTACATTCATATGAAAACTCAATATATTTTTATATAATATTTCAAAAAAGGTTGAGTGAGGAAAATATTGAAACCTTAATTTAAAGAGGTGGGAGTAAACTCTAGTACTCCCTAGTCGTCACTTTGGACAGCTGTTAAAAAATTGAAGTCTACTACTCCTTAGTTAGTGGTAATAAAGTGATGTGGTCGCCATCCATAATTTAATCCGGCGCAAAAGTAAAAGTGAAAAAGCAAAGCTTAATACGTCTTTCCATTATTTATACTCATCGCCATCACATTGGTGAGCACGTCGAGAAAAAGAAAAGAAATCGAACATCTATCGATCCATCTTGAGAGAATGGTTTTCACCGGTTTGATTGCCGTTTGTTTCTTTTTGCTCTTCTTGGAATGATGGTGCGACTATCCTGCGGTTCAGAATCTCTTTTGGTTCCCCTAACTGTGGTTGAGGGTGCACTGGCTGAGGGTGCTATGTGCCTCGATGGTAGCCCTCCCGCTTACCATTTTGCTCCCAGAAATGGCGACGGCGTGAAAAACTTGATGGTCTATCTCCAAGGAGGTGGGTGGTGCATCAATAGCACCATGCACCAAACTTGGGATCGTGCGGTGGAGAGTTGTTCCGACCGCGCCGCCACTAGGGCCAATTCATCCCTCTGCATTAGACCTTATAACATCGCCTATATCTTCTCTACTCGCGCCAATGAAAGTTATTTTCATAATTAGAACAGAGTGGCGGTGAGGTTTTGTGATGGGGGTCCTTTGCGGGGGATGTGGAAAACCCCGACCCGGTCACTCATCTATACCATAGAGGGGCGAGGATCTTTCGAGCGGTCGTCAGAGAGTTGATGACCCGAGACTTGAAAGATGCTCAAAACGTTCTTCTAGCCGGGGGATCATCCGGGGGGCTTGCAGTCATGTTACACTGTGACCGTTTTTGTGGGGAATTCTCCAAGAACGCCAGAGTGAAATATTTGGCCGATAGCTCCTTCTTTGTCCTGATGAAAGATCCTCTCCGGGCAAAATTTTTTAAGGATGTTTTTAGGCGCCATTGTCCATATGCATCACCCCGACCAGGTTTTACTCGCGGGTTGCACGTCAAAACTGGGTTCGGTCACATACTTATTCCCCCAGACCCTTTTGCAGTACACACAATCCCCGATCTTTCATGTGAACTCTGCATTTGATTCTTTTCAGATCCAAAACACGTTTTCGTTGGATCTGTACAATGAAATCAAGAACTATACGCAACAAGTCAGGATATGAGAAAGCTTCAATACTTTCGACGCCAAATCATCAAGTGATTACCGCCAGCAAGGTGGGGGGAGAGGATATTTGATAACATTCCTCTCTGGTCATTGCTTGGGTTCACAAAAAGTTTACAAGATTCCTATGTTTGTAAATAACACCAAGTCAAGGATCATTGAAAGCGTATTGGTGGATTGGTTTTTTGACCGAACACCAATGGTTTAGTTGATTGATCCAGCCGACGAGCCAGTTTAACCTTCACCCACTTAAGTTGTTTGAAGCTTCATCAGTGGACTACGTATTCTTCTTAGGTTAGCTTTGTGCATTGAATGGCTTAACTTACTATTTATTATTATTATTATTATTATTATTATTATTATTATTATTATTATTATTGTTATTATTATTATTGTTATTATTATTATTATTATTTTTATTATTATTGTTATTATTATTGTTCTCATTATTTTTCTTCTCTTGTTCTTGTTATTAGTATTGTTATTATTGTTATTGTTATTTTTATTATTATCCTTATTATTATTAGAAAATAGTACGAGCAATAGTACGACTAATTAATACTTGCTCCCACTGTTTTTTCTTTTTTATTGGAAACATGCATTAAGAAAAAAGTTAAAATTTGCTTCGACAAGCAAATTTTGTGTTTCCTATCAATTTTAATTACTCCCTCCATCCCCCATAGATCTTCCCAATAACGCTTTTTCTTTGTCCACAATAGATCTTCTCATTTCATTTTTTAACAATTAAAATACCACAACTACCCCCACTTACTTTATTTATTACACCTCACCCACCTCATTTAATACACTCCACCTATTTCTCATTAAGAGTATTATGGTAAACTTTCACCTTTTTTCAACTCTCCTTAAAACCACCAAAAGTCAAAATGAGAACATCTTAGGGGGACGGAGGGAGTATAATCCAATTCAATGACGTGATTGTGACTTTGTGAGGAAAATTAATTATGGAAGAGGGTACGTAAGAGATAATTAAAGATACGGAGTGCATTTTATTTTTTACCCTAGGCCAAATATGGAGTTGTAGTTTTGAGTTTTGACAGAGTAAAGACAAGCAATCTGTGGATCAAACAATCAAATAAGTTTTTACTTATGGGCAATTTACGTAAATAGCATTAAAACATAATATTTTTTTCCAATGTAGCACTTTTAGTCATTATCAATTAGTTATTATTCAAGTTAATGCTCGCCATCACTGGATATTATTAAGTGTTATTTAGAAAATAAAATAGTTTAAGAGCTATTTAGAGAAATGACTTAAGTTTTAGTGCTATTTAGTGCAAATATTTCTTTACTTATTTCCATAGGCGCACACCCATAGGCGCACACAAATTTATGTACCCACCCACTAACATTTGTTCTCATTAAATGTATGCAATCAAGTGTTTTTGGTTCTTTGAAGTTTTTTGACGTAAACAAAAAGTGTGTTTGCTGCCTTGCTGGTGCCAAAAAATAAAACGTGTACCATAGCTAACTAGGTTGAGTGTTTACATTGTAATAGGTCCGTTTAAATAACATCTTACCGAATCAAAACCCAATATAAGTGTTCACTTTGAAAAAATCCTTTCGTTGTCACATGGCATTCGTATATTTACTTCATCTAAATTATGCTTGGGATACACCATTTTATGCTTGTGAATAAACTCAAAACTACAACTTTGTATTTAGCCTAGGGTAAAAAATAAAATGCACTCCGTATCTTTAATTATCTCTTATGTACCCTCATCTATAATTAAATCCCCTCACAAAGTCACAATCACGTCATTGAATTGTGTTATAATTAAAATTGATAGGAAACATTGCTTGTCGAAGCAAAATGTTAACTTTTTTCTTAATACATGTTTCCAATAAAAAAGAGAAAGTAGTGGGAGCAAGTATTAATTAGTCGTACTATTGCTCGTACTGTTTTCTAATAATAAGGATAATAATAATAATAACAATAATAATAACAAGAACATAAGAAGAAGAAGAATCAGAACAACAACAACAACAACAATAATAATAATAATAATAATAATAATAATAATAATAATAATAAATAGTCCCTCCGTCTGGGAAAAATCTTCCCATTTGGACTTTTTCTCATTTTTTTGAATGGTTGACTTATGAGTTGAAATGGCTAAAATACCCTTAGAAGGGCTAGGGAATGAACGAGGAAGCTGGCCGTTCATGGTTCTCACCTTCGCTAGCCCCCACCGTCAATTTGAGCCTCGCCACTGCCCCTTCCCCACCCGTGCTCTGACCATCTTCCCTAGCCCCCACCACCACTAGCCCAACCCTTGCCACCACCATTAGTCCTTTTATTGCCGCCAGCCCCACCATTGTTGGCATCCTCACCATTATGGTAATATGGTCAACCCCAACCCTGCTTCCTGTACCACCATGGCACAGATCTAAAATAAATAACAAGGAGAAAGGGGCAGTGGTGCAGATCTATAAGAAATAATGAGAAGTAGTATAGATCTACACTCCCCATCACGTTAGTCGCCACAATCACCGCCGCCATAGCCCAGATCTAGAAGAAAGACAAAGAAGAAAGGAGGAGGGAAGAAAGACAAGGGGGAGAGAGGAGAAGAGGAAGAAGAGAAGCAAGAATCATAGGAGAGAGAGAGGAGAAGAGAAGGTCTAAGAAAGGAGGAGGATGAAAATGGATGGAAGAAACTGACGAGGAGATGGAGGAGATTTGTCGGTGAAAAAAAGATGGAGAAGTGGAGGAGGAAAGAAAAAGAAAGAAAAGAAGAATAGGAAGAAAAGGAAAAAAAGAAAGAAAGAGGTTATTTAATGAGAAGGGTATTTTTGGAAAAATTAGGGTTAAAATTTGAAAAGGGAAGATTTTTTCAAGACGAGAAAAAAGGAGAAACATTAAGTAGTAAGTTAAGCCATGCAGCGCATAAAGCTAACCTAAGAAGAGTGTGTAGTCCATTGTTGAAGCTTTAAACAAGTTAAATGGGTGAAGGGTAAACTGGCTCGTTAGCTGGATCAATCAACCGAACCATTGGTATTCAGTCAAAAAACCAGTCAACCAATACCCTTTCAATGGTCCTTGACTTGGTGTTGTTCACAAACATAGGAATTTTGTAACCTTTTTGTGAACCCAAGCTATGACCACAGAGGGATGTTATCAAATATCCTCTCCCCCCACCTTGCTGGCGATAATCACTTGATGATTTGGCGTCGAAAGTATTGAAGCTTTCTCATATCCTGACTTGTTGCGTATAGTTCTTGATTTCATTGTACAGATCCAACGAAAACGTGTTTTGGATCTGAAAAGAATCAAATGCAGAATTCACATGAAAGATCGGGGATTGGGTGTACTGCAAAAGGGTCTGGGGGAATAAGCATGTGACCGGACATAGTTTTGACGTGCAACCCGCGGATAAAACCTGGTCGGGGTGATGCATATGGACAATGGCGCCTGAAAACATCCTTAAAAAATTTTGCCCGGAGAGGATCCTTCATCAGGACAAAGAAGGAGCTATCAGCCAAATATTTCACTCTGGCGTTCTTGGAGAATTCCCCACAAAAACGGTCATAGTGTAACATGACTGCAAGCCCCCCCGGATGATCCCCCGGCTAGAAGAACGTTTTGAGCATCTTTCAAGTCTCGGGTCATCAACTCTCTGACGACCGCTCGAAAGATCCTCGCCTCTCTATGGTATGGATGAGTGACCGGGTCGGGGTTTTCCACATCCCCCGCAAAGGAACCCCATCACAATACCTCACCGCCACTCTGTTCTAATTATGAAAATAACTTTCGTTGGCGCGAGTAGAGAAGATACAGGCGATGTTATAAGGTCCCATGCATAGGGATGAATTGGCCCTAGTGGCGGCGCGGTCGGAACAACTCTCTACCGCACGATCCCAAGTTTGGTGCATGGTGCTATTGATGCACCACCCACCTTCTTGGAGATAGACCATCTAGTTTTTCACGCCGTCGCCATTTTTGAGAGCAAAATGGTAAGCGGGAGGGCTACGATCGAGGCACATAACGCGCTCAGCCAGTGCACCCTTGATCACAGTTAGGGGAACCAAAGAGGTTTCGAACCGTAGGATAATCGCACCATCGTTTCAAGAAGAGCAAAAAGAAACAAACGGCAATCAAACCGGTGAAAACCATTCTCTCAAGATGGATCGATAGATGTTCGATTTCTTTTCTTTTTCTCGACATGCTCACCAATGTGATGGCGATGAGTATAAATAATGGAAAGACGTATTAAGCTTTGCTTTTTCACTTTTGCCTTTGTGCCGGATTAAATTATGGATGACAACCACATCACTTTATTACCACTAGCTAGGGAGTAGTAGACTTCAATTTTTTAACAGCTGTCTAAAGTGACGACTAGGGAGTACTAGAGTTTACTCCCACCTCTTTAAATTAAGGTTTCAATATTTTCCTCACTCAACCTTTTTTGGAATATTATAGAAAAATATATTGAGTTTGCATATGAATTTAATATTAATAGGCTAATTATAAAACATAGTTTTGAAATATTTTATTTTTATAATAATATATATTTATATACAAATAAAAATATTGATAATCAAAATACCCCTCAATCTGAAAAACTCCTTCCTCTTTTTTTGGGCTTGGAATAGACTATATTGTCGTGTGTTTCATAAATAACCGTAATACAAAAACAAAAAGAAAGGAATAGTTCATAAAGCCGTATTCTCTTCACTTAATGTGATTGGTTCTGTGATTTGAATGTAGTCATATTTAATGTTATTTTTAATCTGGTCTGATATGATTCTAACAAGGATAAGTAAAATAATAAGTTGACGGTTGGCATCATTCCTACCTCCCATACCTCCCATGAACTGATCAAATTCTTGATCACTCATGACATCGCCTATGAACTACTCTAGATTTGTAGGAAAGGACGAGACAAAGTGTATCACTTGAGAAGCACGTGACCTTGAACCTTCGGACGTGGTGTGGGCTTTGCCTATGCCTCTGTTAGAACCTTCGCGATTCACAACGCCCATATCTACAAACCTTCTACCAGAATCTCTTGACATTTTAATATTGATTAAATAATAAGAAAATATATTAAAATATTACAATATTTCATATTTCTAATATTAGTATTATAATATATTTTTAGTTTACAAATTTATTAATATATTATAGTTTAAGATATTACTTTCTTCGTCCCAAAAAGATGCTTCCATTTTGATTTTTAGAAAATTTAAGAGGGATATTTTTGTGTTACTTTCCAAAAATTTCCTTAATGTGGTGATTAAAAGTAGGATGTGTTGAAGAAATTATTAGTAAACATGTATGATGTGATAGTTAGGTTGAAAATTTGAAGGAGAAAGTGATTTTTTATTAGAAAATGGAAAGAGTTTGTGGGACAAAAAGAGTGAAAGAGTCTTTGGGACGGAGGGACGGAGTATAATATAAATATATAATATATTTATAATATATGATTATAGTATACAACAATATAAAATATATAAATATGAAAGTTGAGAATTGAGAAAGAGATTAGAGATTTTGACAGAGAGAATAAAAAAATTAGAGATTGTGTTGTGATTTTNCCCCCCCCCCCCCCCCCCCAAACTCCATGCCCCAATGGCTATATAGCCGTTGCACTGGCAGCCAGGAGGACCAACACCCAACAATCGCCAAGGGAAAAAAAAAGAAATTATTGAAACCGGAATCGGACCAGAATCGCTGGTTCCAGTCCCCTAAAATAAAACCCGCAACTAGATACGTGTCCGACGGTTCCGGGGCTTGTTCCCATACTTGCCGCTCATGTCCGTCTCCGGTCTGGTTCCATATCTGCCGGTGCTGGCGCCGGTGGCAGCTCTTATTCGGAACCGTGTCCAACCCTACTATATTCTCTTCCTGTCTCACAAAACTTTTCTCCTTTTCTTTTTTCATTTGTCTCAAGAAATCTTTCTCTTTTCTATTAAAAAGTCACTTTTACTCCTATTAATTTTTAACTTACCTGTTACATCACATTTTTTCTCTATTAATCTACTCATCTCATCGTATTTACACATTACATCAAAGGATTATTTTAGAAAATCAACACGAAAATACACTTTTCATAAAACTTTTAAAAGTCAAAATAGAAAGTTTTTTTGTGTGAGGAAGGGAGTATACAGGAAGAGATCCTATAATTTGAACTCAACCTAAACGGGCCTTAGAATTTAAAGTTATGAGTCGAGAAGTATTTGCAAAAATTTATAGAGCTAGTCTACAATTTCATAAGATATCACTTCTAGCCGAGGTGGGGTCAGGGTTTCAAAACTAACATTATTACATTTGTATATACTCTCTCCGTCTAAACTTAATTTTTTAGTTTGACTTTTACAGTCAACTTTTTTAAACTTTGATTGTATATTACAAAAAATATACTACCTCCGTCTCAGAGTATTTGTCCACTTTCATTTTTACACACCATCTAATACACTTCTTTAATTCATTTTATCTTGTAATTTGTATATTAAAAAATTATAAAAATTATATATTAATAATTTATATGTTAAGACAAATCAAATAAGATCACACATGACTATATTTAGGTTTACACATTGAGAGAATTTGATGAGTCAAAGTGCTTAGATAAACAGTTTCAAAAATCAAAACTGGACGAATACTCCGGGACAAAGGAAGTATATTCAATTTTCATATAAATTTATCATCAATGAAATCGTTTGAAACATAGTTTTAGTTGGGGAAATTCACGAAAACTTAGTTGAATCGAAAGTTGTGTAAACACTTTCAGATTGAATATTTATGTTGTTCACTCCAAAACTCAATCGGATAAAACTCGAAGGTATCAAGAACGAGTATGAATTGGTATGAATTTTTTCGAACGAAAATCCGACCATGCCTCGCGAGAATTTATGAACCTGCGGTGGAAGGAGAAGACACCATTCGCGGCCATTACCCAAAGCACGCAACTCTTTGGCGAAAACCCCTTTTGAAAACAGCGCTATCCTTAGGAATTTTTTTTTTAAAGAAAATTCGAAAAATAAAATTCCAATTGGATTTTTTAACATAAATCTCGACCCCAGCCAGTGGCTCTGCCCCTTGGACCCCGTAGGGGCTGCCGCATCTTGAACCCTGCTTGGGGGCGCTGCCCCCGAACCCCTGCCAAGGGGGCGCTGCCCCCTTGGAACCCCCCTATGTAACGGATTTTTATCGTAACAAACTCAATGAAGCGTGCACTCCGCACCACCAAACTTCTTTAATGATTTTTAGGATACCATTGGTCATAGTTTTTCCCATTACACTAAAATATATAACAGTTTTGAAATATACTATTTTTATAATCATATAAAAATGGAGATATTAATGGTCAAAGTGTCGCATTGAAGACCGTAAAAGGTCAAATGGGACGTTAATTTTATGACGGAGAGAGTAATGTTTTTACTCAAAGTGTACTCGGGTATTATGTATGCCCCGTTTGGCATCAGCGTTAGAGATTTGCGTTAGCGTTTTGAAAATGCTATCTGACGGTAGCTTTTAGCGTTAGCGTTTTTCGAATTAATCTACACCGTTAATATTTTATCCAAAACGCTAATGCTAATTGAAAACGCTCTTCCCAAACAAGGCCGTAAAATCCGATCCTTTTCTCAATGCATTTGTAGATTGTGTTTTCCTACCTTCATGCATAAATGGTGGCTAAATTTCAACAATGATACTTAAACTTTTACGAAGATTTCAACTTCGTATATAAATTTTAAAATCTTTCAAAAAAATACCTAAAATTTTACGTTCCTTTCACAAATAATCCTTTTGCCCATTACCCGGTGAGCAGCAGGTCACTTTGCGCTAAATTACAAAATCTGAATTTTTATTTTTCCATATTGACCCTAATTTCTTCCTTTTCTTTTCCATAGACTCCCATAATCTATATTTTTTTCTTTTTGAACCCTCTCCCCCTTTTTCTTTCCTTTTCTTCTTCCTCTCTTTTCTTCAATTTTTTGTTTTTTCTTTTCTTTTTTTTATTCGCTACTTTTTCTTTTTTTCTTTTGATACTTTTTTAACTCTTTGTTTTTTTGTTCATTTTTACTTTTATCATTTCTTTCCTTTTTCTCTTAATTTTATTCATTTTTTTCTTTTTTCTTTCTTTTTTCCTTTTTTTAATAAATTTTTTCAGTGTTTTAATTTTCTCTATTTGTTACCATTTTGCTATTTTTTATTTATTTCCTTTTTGAAATCTTTATTTATTTTTTATTCCTTTTATGCGTTTTCTCATTTCTTACTTTTTTATTTGTTTTGTTTTTCTTTCTTTTTTCTTTTATTTATCTGATTTGTTTTTTATTTTCTTTTATCTTTTTATCTTTTCTGTGAACGATTGTGTCAGTTTTTATTTAATCAATTTAACTAAACAAAGAAATCAAGTCATACGTCTTAATTTTTTGTTTGTTTTACTTGATTTTTTTGTTAAACTTTTTATCTATTTTTAATCTTTATTGTAAATAATTAAACAAAACAAGTGGACAAAATAAGTCTAAAATAAATACATAAAAATGTAAAAAACAAAAAAAGACAACTTAAAATATTAAAAAAAAAACAAAAAGTTAGACATATAATATCATTTCTTGCTTAATTAAAATGCTTAAAATTAAATATACAAGAATAAAAAACAAAAATGATAAAATGTTTGTTAACGAAGTTTAATTAGTTATTTTAACTTCATTATTATCTATCTATCTATCTATTATCTATATAAAAGAAGGATCAAAATTGAACAATTTCCAATCCAATTTTAGCCATGATCTTACGGTCCAATTTTATCCTAATCGAATGATCACACGGTCCAATTTCATCCCGATTTTCTCGCCGTCACCATAACCACTTTTCCCGTAGGAGAAGACACGATCTGGCCTTTCACGCAACTTCCGATCCGAAAACGGGAAAAGGAAAAAAGGAAGAGAAGCCATGCAAATCATCACACCGCTCTTGCTCCTCTTCTCGGTAAGAGCTTAGTGCTAAAGGCAGACTGCAAATGCCCGCCTAGGTTTTCTCCACGAATCAAACATTGCGTTAAAGACGTTATTGATGAATTTCATTACAAGAGCTTTAGTATCTCATTATGATAACTGTAGGATCAGAAATGGTTAAAAGTACATACATTTGTTTGATTTTCATGTTCCTGCACTCTATTATTTGGGGATGGCAGGTCACTTTGGTCTTGGTAACACCAATGCCCTGGCCACCATTGATGTTCATGGTGCTTTTGTGGTAGGCACACTGACCTGGATTATGATGGTGATGGATATGAGTGCAGTTTTCTGTGTCAGTAGGCACACTGGCCTGGATTATGAAGGTGACAACCCCAAAGGTATGGCACACTGATACGAACGCGTATCGGATATGGAAGACTTAGAGCGTCTTCGAGCTCTTTGAGAATATGGGACGAGGAAGAAGAAGAAGAATTGAGGAGAAGAGGGAATCGGCAAACCGAGAGGGGGGAAGGAATTAGGGTTTGATTTGTTTATTGATTTATTTACTCTAAATGGGGTTACATCTCCTTATATAGAGAAGAAGGAAACCCTAACGCTAACCTGACGGTTCAATAAAAGCGACGAGGGAAAGAACCGTAAAGAAACCTCGAAGGAGCTTATAATTTCGCTCACCTAATAAAATCTAGATTACAATATAATAATAATAATAATTATTATTATTATTATTATTATTATCCTACTCTACTATCCATAACACTCTCACCCCATTAGAAAACCACCTTGTCCTCAAGGTGGAGGCTCCCACTCATGCTTCGAGATTGGAGAGAAAATGTTGACCCAAAGATTAAGCCCACTTAATGATAGATCTTCATTAAGCCTGCAAATTGGAGTATATCGATGGACATAAGAGAGAAGAGCAAATACAAACTTAGCTACCGGCGGTGAAACCCAATACTCGGACTCCACTATATTCGCATGGGCTGAGGACTTGATGATATTAAAGAACAGTGAGATGTCTGCTTGCGTATAATTTGCATCTGCTACTTGGGCTGTTTTGGACGAAGGCACAAGGCTACATGCGATGATGACATTGCTCAATGTTGGATCCTTTGCAACTTCTCCCGTACCCGGTGCATCTACCTGCGCATCAACAGTGACAGGATCCGATGGAAAGGCATTAACAGTACCTTCAACAGAAACACCATCAGCATCAACTGCAGGATCTCTCACTGAATCCCCAACCGTACGCTCCATAGATTCTATGTCAATAGATGTAGGATTGTGTAGAGTGGTTGTGGGGACCAAATCAGGGGGAGCAATGGGAATGCCGAGAAGATTCCTTATAGCATTCATCATCCTTATTTTGAAACTTTTTAACTCCAAGGGAATATCACTCAATGACATTGGAGTACCACGCACCAAATCTTGTATGGAGCAAGAGATTTCCACATTGAACGCATATAACTCAGAATCAGAATACGGTAGATCTAAAAGATGACGAAATAAGTGGAGCGTCTTCAAAATTTCATCCACGTGATCATAAGTTATACACACTCCGTCATGAAACTCAACTCTTCCATAAAAGATATTCTTCAACACACCAATAAGCTTGTCCAAAGCATCCTCAATTATCAAGATAATTTTATCAACAACCGAGGCCATAGTTATCCCAGAAGGAAAGATGGACAGTGACTTGACTTGCCTGTGCGATTGGGCTGGTGCTGCCTTCTTTGACCTCGATTCAACAGTGAGAAAACAGCTCCCTTTATTTTCAAGAGTATTGCGGCACAACAATTTGGCAATGGCCAACTGAAATTAGGCCAGCAATTCCTCTCTCTCTCTTGTTCTCCAAGGTTTAGATTCTGCAGTTCCACTAATTCCAAAAAAAATAAAATAAGAGCCGAAGAGGCACCAGTTCTTCTTGTAGTAAGTTGATCTGGATCCAATAACTGCAATTCTCGGCTACAAGACGCCCAATGTAACAGATCAGCAGTGGCGGCAGAAAAATTGGTGATGCGTCAATAGTGATTTTTTTTTTGTGTTTTGGGGTTCAAATCTGGACGTCGGCGGAGGGAATTGGATAATTGCAACAGTTGATGGCGGCGGAAAATGGAATCAAGACGGTGGACTTTGTTGGTGGCACAAGACAACACAACTAGGGTTCTTCCTTAAGCGGCGGCAGAACCAAGAGTTTTTTTTTTGGGTTTTTTTTTGAGTTTGAGTCTCTCAATGAGAGCACCAATGATACGAACGCGTATCAGATATGGAAGACTTAGAGCGTCTTCGAGCTCTTTGAGAATATGGGACGAGGAAGAAGAAGAAGAATTGAGGCGAAGAGGGAATTGGCAAACCGAGAGGGGGGAAGGAATTAGGGTTTGATTTGTTTATAGATTTATTTACTCTAAATGGGGTTACATCTCTTTATATAGAGAAGAAGGAAACCCTAACGCTAACCTGACGGTTCAATAAAAGCGACGAGGGAAAGAACCGTAAAGAAACCTCGAAGGAGCTTATAATTTCGCTCACCTAATAAAATCTAGATTACAATATAATAATAATAATAATAATAATAATAATAATAATAATAATAATAATTATCCTACTCTACTATCCATAACACACACTGACCTGGATTATGATGGTGATGTGAATTAGATATTTAAAAATCAAATACATAGATTCCATATGAAATTAGTGAATTCTCCCTTTTAAAATGTTCAAGGAAGATGGATTGTATAATTTGGCTATGTATTATCTACCTGTCCAGTTTGATTCAAAACCTCGAGTAAGTTGAATGTCAATTCACTCTTGTATAATAGCTTAGTGAGTCATTGCCCAGTTAACACTGAGTTCACTCTACTCAAATGTGATGGCTTTCATTTGGTGTACTTTTACTTACAATGACACTGAAATTGAGACCTTGGCCTGTAGTTGTGTAATTGTGTACTTTGTATTTATATAGCAAGTGTAATTGAACTGTGATTATATCATATACTCCCTCCGTCCCTAAATATTTGCCACATTTGTATTTCCGAGGTAAAATATCAAGTTTTTTCAATTCATTTTATTTACATATTGATATAGAAATAAAAAATACAATTTACATATCAAAAAACTACATGAAAAGTTCTTCGAAATAAGAGGTGTTAAGAATATTTTATTTTATCAAATAACTAATGAAAACGTAGAAATAAACAAAAGTTTCCGCGACTGCTGAAAAAGCTAATGTTGCAAATATTTTGGGACGGAGGGAGTAGGTTCTTTTCTGTGCATCCAACTAAACAAATACTCCCTCCGCCCAAAAAAAAAATTCATACTTTGACTTCACGGAGTGTAAGAGTAGTGAATAGTGTGTGTTAAATTTGTTTATGGAAGAGTGAAACTTTGTAGGCCAATAGAATACTACTCCCTCCGTTTTTTAAAAGTGTTCCTATTTTGACTTTGTGTAAAAATAAGGAAGTGTTAAATTGTAGTTGACTTCCAATTTTGCCCTTGATGTGATGGGTAAAAATAAGATGTGATGGATTGAGTGTTAGAGAAAAAGTATGATGTGATAGGTAGGGTATGAAAAAGTAGGGGTAAAAGTGGTTTTTTAATACAAAGTGGAAGTGTTTTGTTGGAAGTAAAAAAAATGAAAGAGGAAGAGTTTTTAAGAACGGAGGGAGTATGTATTACTTACTCCATTTAATATTGAAATCGGCCAATTCCTCTTCGACAATCCAAGAAACGGAATCTCCATTGAGAGAGGCGGAGAAGGAGAGACAGAGAGATAGAGGGATAGATAGATCTAGGGTTTAGACAGAGGAGGCGAAGAACGAAGAAAGAGGGAAGCAGCGTGGAGGTGTAAATGCAAATAGGGAAGGGCAGTTGTGGCGTAAATGAGAGGGGGGTATATTTGTCTTTACACTGCCCTTTTTGGGGTTTGGGAAGGTATTTTTAGGACGGGAAAAAAAGGGAAGTGGGAAGATGGTTTTAGGACGGAGGGAGTAATTTTTATTTCTTAAATCTTAATTTTCTTTCGTTGTTTCATTTTTTAGATTTAAAATCTAGGGTTAATTATTAGTTTTTAATTTGAAATCTTTTCTAATTTCATTCTTTGAAATAGAATGGTTTAATGGTTCTATTTGTTATTTATTTGATTTGGATGAATTGATTTGAATTTGTTATTTATGATATATTTATATAAAAAACTGAAAACCAAAAAAAATTGATGAATTTATATTAATTTATGATATATTTATTTATAAACTTGCTTTTTCTTTTTTTCAAACTTGATTTCACTTAGTAGAATTTATGAATTTGGATTTTATAATTACGGTATGTAATTATAATACTATAATTTTGCCATTTATTTTTTCCTTTGCGTTAATTATAATTTAAATATAATTAGTTTACATATGTGAATTTGTTAGACCATTAAGGATAAGACTTTTAAGGCCTTTTTTCTATTTCGGCCCAGGCACATGAATCCTCAGGACCGGCCTTGAATATAAGAGTCATCTTTCCTTTTTACATTTGTGAAATATGTGTTTTATGTTCATGTTAATCATGTTAAAGTTATCATTTTTAACAATCAAATGATATTAACTTTTTGTTTATTTCTTGACAATGCACAGTGATGAACTGTAAAGAGTCGTCTCCTTTCCTCTCTCAACATTTTATTTCTTAGATGCACCAGATCCGGCTGTGCATTTAGGGAAATCTTCTAAACAAGAGCACACTTGATCCATTTGTTATCGTTCTATTAAAAGCTTTTGACACACAATGATGTGCAACCCTTGTGGCAAATTGAAAACATTGACAGCTCTCTAATTTTTCATTCATATGTGTTTTTCTCTTTTCAGATGAGGTAGAACTTAACTCTTAATTTTCTATATTTACTTTAAATGCAGCATTTTTAGATTTGTTAGGCATCGGTTGTAACTGTTTCTAATAAACTCAGTTTTTAAGGTGCAGTGAAATAGAGCTACTGCAATTATTATTGGTGTGTTAACTATCATTAAGAAGGTTCGGCTAATTTTTGCTCTAAAATAAGAGAGTGAGTGCCCAAAAAAGAAGAACTAAGGGGGTGCAATTGAAGGAGTGGGGGTGTGTTCGGGCCGGAGGGCAAAAGTTAGAGAGGTAGGAACCGTTAATTTTACGAACCGGACAATGGAGCACCTCTGGTTCATGGGAACTGCCCTGAAGGACTAATCATTGTTTCATTTTGATCAGACATAAGAATAACCAAAAGGGAATTTAAATTACTCTTATACTTTTATACTTTAAACATCATTAATTTTACTTCATATCTTGAGCTATGGAGAAATTACATTCCCGTGCAATAGGAATTTTGTTACTAAACATAGTGAACGAAAGTAAATGCAATAGAGATCAAGTAGCTGTTGAGGTGGACAATGAGGTTAAGATACAATTGAGATCAATAATAATATAAAATATTAAATCATTTAATATTTTATATAGTTTTAAATATTTTAAAACTATTAAGATTAGGTGGATATATCGGAGAATGTTTTGTATTTTATAGCTTGTCCCTAAATTTTACTCCTAAAAATAATACTACTTGTGCATACCTATGTGTAAACCCACTTAAGATACAATTGAGATCAGTAAAATATATATAAACATAACCGTGCAACGCACGGGTGAAATTCTTTGCGTCATTATTAAAATAGAGATCAAGTAGCTGTTGAGGTGGACAATGTAGTTTTGGAAGTATTACTTTTCCTCTGCTACAACATGTTGAATATATCGGAGAATGTTTTGTACTTCTGGTGGACAATCGCTTCGCAACCCAAAAATATGCCCCACAATCCTTACATGTACATGTTGCATCGTCCACATCCCAAAATTCTACAAACATTAAGTAAACTTATTTATTGGGTGCGACATTAATATACAACGACATGATAAGTTAAATGAAAGGTGTAACGGTTTTTTAATGAAAGCTAACCGTTGCACAAGACAAATGATGTGGTGGGAATGTCTTGAGTATCTCTGTTCAATGTAAATGTTTTTATCTTAGTGTAATATATTCAAAAATGACTTTGACATATATAATTTTTAATAGGAAGATAGGTTGAAAGAGTGCAAACTAACATTGATGAAGATCTAAATTGCCTAACAATTGAAACTCTTTACTTTTGATAACAGGGACATCATATAAATTATGGATGTTCTCGCGTATACCACCAATATGTGAAGATGTGACACTTTCAATCAAAGCTAAGTTCCTCTTCGTGTGATCTACATTTCAAGAACTTGAACTTTAAAAAAATGTTTGAACATTATAATCCCATAAAGAAAACTGTAGTCAAACGATTATTAAATATTTCATACAACAATTTGTATATAATTTCAAAATGTGTACCTGTGACATGTGTGGTCACATGGGCAGGGTCACATATAAGCAACTCAACTGGAATTCGCATTTGAACTGCAACAATTAATGCAAATCTTTCAAAACGTTGGATGTAGTTCTATGGTAACATTTTAACTTAAAAAGTAATGATTTTTATTAGTGATATTTATTACTAATATTTGTATGTATAATATAATGTATAATTCAAAGTATATGGTCAGCTTACAATCATCAATATTTATGTTCTCTTTGCATGGAAATCCATCACCCAAGCACACTGGAATATCAATCAAACCGGGGTCCGCAGAGGTTGATGTAGAGTAATATACTGAGTTAAATTTATGTGTTTGAACATCTGCACATACAAATTTTAAAACATTAAAATGATCATTTTAAGTGACATTGAATATTTTTTCAAAAGCTAACTTCGTATAAAACACTAAAGGTTCAATCTTAGTCATTAAAGAAAAAGTAAATTGATGCAAACAGATTTAACCCTATCTTGTTTAATTTGTGGTTTTTGCTTGACTTTGGCCTTCATTACTACTTATAGGTGCACTATGGTATTAGTAATCTCAAGAACATATATGGCTTGCTGTCATGCTTCATTTGGTTTTGGTTTTTGTTTTTTTTTTTCATTTTAGTTACAAACAGTTGATAATTTTTGAGATAATAGTTTCAAATGTTTTGGTTTTAGGATAAGAATTTGGAGTTTTTATGTTTTAGAATTTGAAACCAAATGACCCCCCTTAGGGAAAATTCGATATGACCCACACTATATCATTTATATCTAAACTAAAAAAATTAATAGTTTAATTTTATTATGATAATCTCTTAAATTGCATGAATGAAGTAACTAAGGACTTATGAATGAAATGAAGTAATTAAAATGAAGTGTCTAATAAATACGGAGTACTACATAGTAATTAATACTGTATAAAAATAACTTCTTATTTTTTGAACAGAGCACATCAAAGGTTAATTTTTCATAGAAATTGTGATTGGATTTAATATCTGAAGTAGATTGTAATAAATCACAAAATAAATGTGTATTCATTAATATCTTGAATTGTTATTGATCAAATATAAAAAAACCTAAAAAATGTATTTTGTTATTATGTGCATTGCTGATTAAATTTATAAATAATTGAAAAATATACTTACATACGTAGACATGTATTTCTCTATTTAAGGATATAATATAGCCATGTAAAAAAATGATTTATTGATATTTTTCATTTTCAATTTTTTGAATTAATTTTTTTATATTCATCTTAAATTGTAGAATTAATATATTCCCGTGCAACGCACGGGTGAAATACTAGTTATCTATATAAAAGAAGGATGCAAATTGAGATCCAATTTTAGTTCAATCGAACGGTCCAATTTCACCCCAAATGAAGAAATCTAGCCGTCCGATGTACAGTTACATAATCCATCGCAACGTTTTGGCGAAGGACACGTTCAAAGGTTTCGAAGTTTTCATTCTACGTTCGACACTTCGACCGTAGTCCATACTTCCTGGGAACAAAATCGCATAGGCATCTACCATATCCCATTGTTTCTCGAGATTCGTCCTATGCCGCAAGTATGTTGCGTATTTGGGTATCAGGTATGTCCTAATCCCTAATTTTTCTGTTTTCTAACGTTGAATTGCACAAAACGTAAACTTTTTCTCCCCTTTTCATCCAGATCTACAGAAGGGATTTAGATTTTGAGCAGTCTATACAATAAAACAATGTTAATTTTATAATAAAAAGGAAATTGATAGGCGAGAATGAAGGAATCCCACGTTCACATCGAATGAAATCATGTTGCGATTTTTGTCAGTGGAATTTGAATATGTGGTAACTGGTAATTAAGACAATTTCACTCCCTTAAAAGATTTCTTTTGCTTCTTTATAACTTTTATCAGAGTGAGTGCTATTTTTGTGTTTATGCTTTTCTGATATATTTTCTTCTTCTATATTTGAGTTTTCACATTAACTTTTTATTTTTTTTTTCTTTATACATCTTTTGCATATTAGCATTGGAGTGATGGTGCCTTAGAGGTTGTTTTTCTTTCCTAAGTTAGTTCAAAATGTGCTCACCTGCAAGTGGTTCATTGACTTCATTCATTTCATTTGCTTTATATTCTTATGAAACTGTCTTTATTTAAGCAATTGATTATTGGAATACTTTACAATGCTAGAAGAAGCAAATTAAAGAAAAATGATAGTAAAAAAACGTGAACTTATTACTAATCTTCTTTCATCCTTTGAGGTTGAAAATGTGTTTTAGTCCTTGAACTCATGTTACTATACTTTTTCCAGATATCCTTGGAAGTTTCTTCTATCTTTATGGTGCTAGAGTTTACAAGTTGGAGCACATGAACTGGAAGCAAGGTTATGAAGAGCATAGAGGTCTTTAATTCTTTTAATATTTAGTTTATGGTGTTTTGGTAAATACCGGCACTAAGTGCAAGTATTTAATCTTGAATTTGAACATGTGGTTAGAAAGGACAACTTCACTTCCTTAAAAGATTTCTTTTGCTTCTTTATAACTTCTATCAAAATGAGTGCTATCTTTGTGTTTATGCTTTTCTGATAAATTTTCTTCTTATATACTCCCTCCGTCCTATAATGATCTTCCCAGAGCACTATTCCAACTTCACGGGAATTTATATTTATTTGTGTTTTTTCATGGCCTATATGATAAAATAAAATATTCTTGTCACCACTTGTTTTGTTGAACTTTTGGTGTAGTTTTTAAATATGTATGTTTTATTTTTTATTTCTATACCAATATTTAAATAAAATAGATTGAAAAAACTTGGGATTTTTCTTCGTTTTGCGAACCGGGAAGATCATTATAGGACGGAGGGAGTATTTGAGTTTATCCATTAACTTTTTACTTTTTACTTTATGCATATTAGCATTGGAGTGATGGTGCCTTGGAGGTTACTCATTCCTAAGTTCAGAATGTGCTCACATGCAAGTGGTTCATTGACTTTATTCATTTGAAATGCTTTACAATATTATGAAACTTTAATTGATTATTGGAATACTTTGCAATGCCAGAAGAAGCAAAGAAATATGATACTCCCTCCGTTCTAAAAAACACTTCCTCTTTCATTTATTTTCACTTCCAACAAAACACTTCCACTTTCTATTAAAAAACCACTTTTACCCTTACTTTTTCATACCCTATCTATCACATCATACTTTTTCTCTAATAATCTACCCATTACATCTTACTTTTACCCATCATCAAGGGTAAAATTGGAAGTCAACTACAATTTAACACTTCCTTATTTTTCCACTTTTTCAAAGTAGGAACTCTTTTTGAGAACGGAGGGAGTATTAAAAACTGGATAAGAAGATTATAGGGTATTTGATATTAATATGAATCGCAATATCTATAATGTTCAGCCATGATGCAAATCATAAGAAGATTATAGGGTATTTGGTTTCATGATTTTGCTTTGTTATACCCTTATTTACATATATACTACTAATATTTTGTTATTAAAATTCTTCTTGCAGATGGTTCTTTCCCGGTAAAAGAAGCTTTCTCATAGTCAATAGTGGTAAGAAGCCATTAAATTGAGATAGGTATTACGTCAGTGTTATTTTTATTATTATTATTACTACTACTACGACGACACATTTTTTTCATTGTAATTTCATTTTCTTTTATGTAGTTTGATTGATTTGGCTATAATGAAATCACATTTTTAACCCACATACCACATTTTAATCACTATTCACTTTCATTTCTGGTCACATCACAATTCATTATATCCTCTTAAAATACCATGTTTTTTACATCTATCAAAAGTTAAAAAGGACAGAGGGAGTATATGTTTAATTTAGAGAAAATTAGCAATCTCTTTTTGTGTAATTTAAAAAAAATATATACTTCATCCTTCCCAAAATAGACTTTTCAGTTATAATTACGGCTTCTTGATACCTTATGTTTTCATTGATCATTTGGTATAATAAAATATTCTACTCATCACTTATTCTGTAGATTTTCTATATAATTTTGAACGATGATATTTTTTATTTCTATACCAATTTGTAACTAAAATTACTTTAAGAGATGCTTTACCACTACCTAGCCATTCTCTGATTGTAGTATTTCAACATATGTCCTTTTGCTAATATCTTAAGGTTTGACGTTATCCTAAGTCATTTATGGATTCTATACCACTATAAGAATATTTGTGCTTGTGAAATTGAGTGAAATAATTTGCTTAAAGTTTATCTATATTATCATTATCAATTTTTTAAATAATACATCCCTTATTATAATTTCAAGTGGTTGTATATATTGTTGAGGCAAAACATGGATTTCTAATTAGTGTTATTTTGACATGGCTTAGGCGGCAATGAATGACATTGATGGTTCTTAACAGGGTATAACTGGTGTTGCTCATTGTTTGCTTCGCGGTGTTACGTACCTACACTGGAAAACTGTCAATTGGGCACTTAATCCAATAGCAGAAATGAGAACTTATTAGTTCCATAATTTGGGATGTATTTAATAATTCAAATGACTAAATTTTAACCTTTAACAATGAATAATGTCTAGAGTATAAATTTTGTGAGAATGAACATTTCAATGAATATGAAAATCTATACGTGTTTGAAAATACCTGCACAAAGAAAAAAAAAATTACGGCTAAGAATTTTTTGCTATAAATTTGCTAAGAAACTATAAAACACATTTTAATTTTAGGTGCCCAGAATTGTTTGCTAGGAAGAACAACATAATTTAATGACATTATCTTATTTTTCTTACCAGTTCAACTCTCATGTTTGATCCTTATATTAATTGTTTACTTTAATACCTTAATTCACAGAAAGGTTGTGTCTAAGCCTTATGTAAGATTGTGTCTAAAAGATAATCTATATAAACTATTTTAATGTTGAAATAATATAAATATGCATTTTGTTTTTTTGCTTTAATAAAAATATATTGAATAAATATTAAAAAAATATAAAAAAACAAAAATGAGAAATAAATGAAAACTGTACAAAATTAATTAAAAAAGTAATGATAGAAATTAACTGAAACTGATAAGAAATGATATAGAAATATAAAAGATAATCAATAGAAAAGTAATATTTATAAAAAAAAATAAAAATAATCAATCTAAAAGATAATATACAGCGTCCAAAATTCATTATCATGGAGTATATGTTGTCATATATGTTATCGATATTTAATGACATGAATATTTTCCAAGAATGTATGCTCTATTTCTTTACATTGTTTAATCTAAACTTTAAGAAGAAACCATTCAAAAAAACTAAAAAACTAAATAAAGAAATTAATATGTTCCCGTGCAACGCACGGGTGAAATACTAGTTATATATATAAAAGTAGAATCAAAATTAAGTTCAACGATTACTCTGAAAGCAGATGAGTTGCAGAGAAGATTTCCTTGAAGCCGATCTGCTAGAGAATGTAAATCAGGGAGTTCTTCCATAAGTAATTTTATTCTAATTACAAGATTCTGATTGTTTTCAAGATTTTTATTTTTTAAAAAAAAAGTATTAATGGTCTCGGTCTTTTAGGTCTGGACCGAATGGAATTCGGGTTTGGACCGGACCGGACCGAAACCCGAAATTGTAAAATTGGTGGACCGAAGACCGACCCGAAATCCAATCGGTCTGGACCTATCGGTACGGTTCGGTCGGTTTTTTCGGTCTGGACCTAAACATGAACAGCCCTAGTGGAAGGAGGGAGAAGAAGAAAAGGAAGCGAGGGTCAAATACAAGTATTTTAGTGTAGGAAATAAAGTTTAGCACCAAGGTTCAAGTGACATTGACGGTTCCTACCCCCTTAACTTCCTGGTAAACCCCCCCACCCCCACCCGGCCCCGACCTAAACACACCCCCCCACTCCCTTCAATTGCACCCCACAATTTGATTTTGATTTTGGAGTCAAATTTTGACTCTAAAGTCAAAATCAACTTGTGGGTGCAATTGAAGGGGGTGGGGGGTGTGTTTGGGTCCGGGTGGGGGGTTTACCGGTGGGATTAGAGGGGTAGTAACCGTCAATTTTACAAATGGGGCACCGGAGCGCATCCGGGTCATCCCATGACATTGAGGTCCAATGTCACATGAACTTTCCCGAAAGTTTAGTTGCCAAAATGAAAAATAGCTACTCCCTTCGTTCTTTTAAACCCTTCTCATTTTGACTTTGGGCCAAAATAAAAAAAGTACTCCCTCCGTCTCAAAAAGATTGGTACACATTGACTTTTTGGAAAATAAGGGTGGGATATTTTAGTGTTGACTTTCCAAAAATAGCCTTAATGTGATGTGTAAAAATAAGATGTGATGCGTAGACTATTAGGAAAAAAGTATGATGTGATAGGTAGGGTATGAAAAAGTAAGGGGTAAAAGTGGTTTTTTAATAGAAATGTAACAGACTTTACGGGACACAGTTTTTTCGAAACGTGTCGGACTTTTTGGGACGGATGGAGTATAATTTTGGTTGACTTTCCAATTTTGGCCCTGATGTCATGTTAAAAGTAAGATGTGATAGTTTCGTTATTAGTGAAAAAGTATGACATGATAGGTATGGTATGAAAAAATGGGGGTAAAAGTGTTTTAGGTAATTAGAAAAAAATTAAAGAGAAAGGGTTTAATGGAACAGATGGGGTGAAAGTTTAGGTAGCACGCGTGAAATTTATCCCATAAATGCTTGGTGCATTGTACTCATTTTTTCTTAAAATTAACTTTTTATTGCGTTTTACGATATTTAACTGAAAACCATATATTTTAATTTAATTTATTAAAAAAATAGTTTGGAACTTAAATATAAAATTATACTAGTTTCTTACCTCGTGCTTCTCATGGGCTCGTATTTTATTACGTAAAATATATATTCATAAACTAATAGGAATATAATTCCTTCATTCTAAAATTAATGTCTCATTCGACTTTTCACGATTTTGTATAACAATATATATGTATTTATGTGTGTGTATCAAATTCATATGAAAATTTTATTATATTTTTTTCGTAATGCACAACTAAGTTTCAAAAAGTATATAACCACAAAAACCAAATTGAATAGTTAATTTTAAGAAGGAAGGAGTATGAAATTAGAAAATGAATACATAACTGAAATGCGCATAAAGGGTTCATTATGTCACATCATTAATATATGTTAAATTCTTCACTGAATAGGATTAAAACATAAATTATTTCTCAATGTAGGATGTAAACTTTATTATTTTCTAAATAGAATTTAATAATGTCTAGTGAGAAGAATATGTCCAATTGATGCTAGACATTTAGTTGAATAATGACTAATAGATAATGACCAATGGTCCTACATTGTGAAATAAAAACATATGGTCTTATGTTTTGGTCAAACTGTGGCACCCTTTGACTATAATTTAAAAATAGTTTAAAATAATTAAATATTATAAAAATTTGATATTTCAAAACTTTATTTTAAAATAAATTTAATTTTACTAAATCTACATTATAATTAAATATATTTTTTTCATAATTCGTGATCAAAGGGTGACACAATTAGACCAAAAAAGTCAAACTGTAGGAAGGAAGCAAATTTTTGATTTTTAGGAAGCAAATTCGTGATCAAAGGGTGACCACCCTCTTTTCCTCCACACATTTTTATTTGATTTTTATTTACATATTTTTTTTAAATTTTTTTGTCTTTTTTAGTGGACAAGGAGGGGGTGGGAGACATTTGTGGTACACCTTTCGTGTACCCTAGCATTTTTCTTTTGATTATATGAAAGTTTTGGTCTGAGAATTCTTTAAAGAAAAAAAAAATATTCCCTTGCTAGAAAGGCCCATCCCTAGAGTTAGGGCTGTAAACGGATAGCCGAAAATCCGATTACCGTCCGCATCCGTATCCGTTTAAAGAGAAAATATCTGTATCCGTTTTAAACGGATATTATCCGTATCCGATTAAGGATATTCGATTACTAAACGGATACGGATTTGGTAATTGTATATCCGATCCGTTTAAAATCCGATCCGAATATGCATCCGTTTAAATAACCGTTTATCCGAATATCCGATCCGTTATATATAGTTTTTCCTAATTTTTTATATTTATAATTTGTTTCTCTATTGATATTTCAAAATATAAGACATTTTTATATACAAAATAAATGTGTAGACACATAAAAATAAATACAGACATATAGAAATATATGTATATGTGTGCTGTGTATATCATTTTATCATATGAAGTTATCGTAAAATATTATAAATCATGAAAACAAAGAAAATAATAATCTCATACCAACATATAGTTGATTTAATAATAGTTTGACTTTAATCTAATTTAAAATTAAAGAATTGTTTAATTTGATTTTAAAAATTAGAAACGGATACGGATTTATCTGATATCTGACCGATATCCGACGGATGCGGATACGGTTTTGATTTTCAGTATCCGTCAAGATCGGTATCCGAATTCGATATCCGACAAAAATAAACGGATACGGATTTGGTAATGGCACATCCGATCCGATTAATATCCGTTTACACCCCTACAATTAATTAGGTTATTCAGTTTCGGTTAGAGTTGGATTAACTTTGGATCACATTGATTTGGGCTTACGCTCAACAATATTCTTATCCCATTTTACTGATTTTTAATGGGCATGATTTTGGGCCGTTTGGTTGAATAAACTCTGGTTGAATTCACTTAATTTTTACACCCTCCAGCCCATTTTATAAGCACATTTTTTCGATTTATGATGTTAAGGTTATGTTATTTTTAATTTATTTTATTTGAGAACTGTATTGAAATCAGAAATAAAGTTACGTATAAAAATATTAAAACAAATTTAAAGTCTTACAAAACAAAAAAGTGACTCAATATATTATTTCATTTTACAAAAGTTAATAAAGAAGGTGAATGAAATTTGACATAAGATTAATCCATTTTCAAGTTCTAATTTTAATTTACTTCTTTCGGGACGATGCATTTTGATGGGGTGACTTGTGATAAAACTAAGTTTGAATCAATATCTAATACCGAGTATGACATTTAATTTGTGGTCAGAATTTATCAAATGGAAAAATATCAAAAATAGACAACGGCCGCGGGGTGGGAAGCATTAAGCATGGGGTACACACATGGTGGATTTGAGATCTCTCTCTCTCTCACACAACTAATTAGGGAAATGAATTTTGAGAGTTACATATGTTTGTTTAAGGAAAGGTTGTTATATATTTTTCTAAAAGAACATCCACCCGGACGACCCCATGCATTTAATTACCGGCTACAAATATATGCGAAGAAACGACGATGAATTGAAGAGACATGCACATACCCCCTCTCTCCAATATCTATCATCCTATGTGATTTTTTGCATTCTCTAATGCAATAATTTGATAAATGATATCTCTATTTATATATATTCATATATTATATATGGGAATATATGATATTCATCAAAAAATCACACGTCGAAATAAATCTATTGATACTAAATTTAGATCACATTTCAATATATTTTTCTATAATTTACAGTCAAACTTTAAAGATAAAAGGTACTGCCAAATTCAAAACATAAAAAAAGATTTAGGACGGATACGTATGTATGCATGCATTTACATGAAAGTTAATTAACTTCATAAATAAGTATGTATGAAAGTTAATTAATTTTCAAAAGAATATCCATCCGGACGACCCCATGCCTGCATATATATTATATACGGAGTACTCCACCCATATCTATGTATGTACTACGTACCTCATCATGTGTGTATGTATGTGCTCCACCTCTAGAGATGAATAATTTATTTATTAATTATTATATCTATTTATATATATTAAATATATTCTAAAAATGTGATATTTCAAAGCTACATGTCGAAATGAATCTATTGATATTAAACTTATATCACATTTCAATGTACTTTTTTCATATTTTGTAGTAAAAAAGTTATAAAAAAAAAGTTAATTGCTAAAGTCAAAATAGAAAAAAAGATATAAGAAATATTATATCGATGTATCCCATATCTATGTACGTATGTACATATGTACCTCATGTATATGTGCTCCACGTACCTCTAAGTTGGCCGGATTGGACCATACCAAATCATACCCATATCCAAAATGCCATTCAGCTGCAATTACCCCTGCACCTGCATGCATCCGCCAAACCGCGCCTTCGCATTTCTCTCAAGAGAGATATATTCGACTCGAATTGAGTCCGACGGGCGATTCGGGCTGGGCTCGCTAGCAATGTAGGTGCAGGTGTAAATGCAGATAAAAGCCACACTTTGGTTAGTTATTTTATTCTCAGCAGCAATGCATGATGATAGGAGTTGTTCTTGTTCGTTCATCATATTGAATAAGATGAAGATGATGAGGAGGAGGGGATGATGAAGAAGAAGGAGATGATGATGATGAGGTGAGAGAGTGGGTGAGTGGGGTGGGCGGCTGGATATATATAAATGGGGCCATATATATGGAGCTCGAAGACCCATGCATGCAAGATCGCCCACGTGATATGGGGAGTACGTCCACGTGAGATTTGGCACCGGGAGCTAACCAGAGGCCGCCATGTGGCAAGCCCACGAGTCCCAGCCCCCATGGCAGGTGTCAGTTTTTGGACAAAGTGTTGGAGCTATGTGGAAGACGAAACACATAGCACAGCTCATAACTCCATCATCTCTTTCTTTTTTTTTATCTATCCATATCTATCTTTAATTTCTTTCTTTCCTCTGCCGCATATTATGATACTATTGCCTACTAGGTTACACTTCCTAGTACCTAGCTACGCTACTTGCATCCTCAAACAAAAACAAAACATGTGGATTCTGAATTGTTAAGGTACTTGCAATTCAAACCAAAAAAAATCAGATCCCTAACACTATGTTTAGTTCAAGAAATTTGAAAGAAAAAAAAAAAGAAAAGAAAATAAAGTGAAAAATATGTTTTCTTGTTTGGCTAGAGAGGAAAAGAAATGAAAAGTGAAAGGAAAAGAAAATGAGAAGGAAAAATATACCAAGAGAAGGAAAAATCAAATTTCTCTCGTTTTGGTGAAAAAATTAAGGGAGAATTATTTTTTTTCTTTTTTTTCCAAATTCCTTGAACAAGAAATTTGAAAAGAAAATGAAAAGAAATTGAGATGGAAAACAAATTTTCTTGTTTGGTTAGAAAAGAAAAAAAGAAGAGTGGATGAAAAAGAAAATGAAAAAGTAAAACATACTAAGAGGAGGGTAGAAAAAACCAAATTCCTTCCAATTTGGAGGGAAAATCAAATTTTTTTTGTTTTCTTTTCCTTACTAATTCCTTGAACCCAACACAGTGTATAAATCGAGGTAGTAGCTCTGAAGGAGGTTAATGATATGGAACTAAGACAACTAAAAGTTTAAATTTGTGGTTATATATCTAGAAATGATTTTCTACTCTAACACGCCCCGTCACATAAATGCGAGATTTGAGCTTGGTCGAACCTTACACGTGAACATTGATTTTATTAAAGTTGGATGAGGGTGAAGTTCAAACTTGATTGTGACCTTTTTGTCAGTAACACTCTAATACCATGTCTAATAACTAAATAATTCAAAGAAAAATTTGAACTTATCGTTGGAAGCTTAAGTACAAAAACTTTTATACTCTAGCAATTAATTGAACCATAATTTAATTCAATGCACTGATCAATAGGGAGTGTGATTTGTTCTTGGTATGTGCAAGAACATTACATATGCCATGCATGATCGTCGCGGTTGCCAGATTTCAAACTTGCGAATTACTCCCTCCGTCCCAATTTAAATCGTCTGTTTTGACTTTTGGGCATATTTAAGGAAAATAAAAAATAAAGTTGATTTTCCAAAATTGTCATTGCTTTTTAGGAGGAGTGATGATGAATGAGAAGATAAGGTGAAAAAAAGTAACTTATTTTAGGAGTTGTTTAGGTATTTTATTTTTAAAAGTTTACGAAAACAACTAACAGGCAACTTATTTTGTGACGGAGAAAAAAGACAAACATGCAATTTAAAATGAGACAGAGGGAGTACCTCCTTTTGCAACCATATTCACCAACTACGCTAAGCTCCCCAAAATGTTATTTGCATCTTCTTGCCTATGTCATGATTGAATTATACTAGGGGGAACATGATATAATATGACCCGATATGTATTTTGTGTGGTACCAATGTCCGATAATGATCCTGATCTAGAAATATCAGTTCAAGGTTGGTTGGTATCAATCTTGGTACATATCAAGATGAATACATAGGAATTTTTTTACACTTAACAATATAACAAAACTCTCTTTTATTTAACAATCAAAAGGGTATTTTAATGAATGAACATTAAAAATTAAGCGGTATAGGTGGAAGGTTTAACTGTAATGTTGAAAGTCATTTATTTACATTTGGTGGGATATTTTTTACTCTGCGCATTGTTTCATTTTTATATGTTAAAATATTTTATATTTCATTTTTTAAGAGAATAAATAAAGTGAAAAAGTTATTTTCGGACAACGAAAAGGAGGGGCGGCCAGTAAAGTTTATTTCACACACAAGAAGTATCAACTTTTTATGTATGGACTGAGTGGAAATAATGGATGGCATCCACAGTTGAAAGACAATAATGGTGCATGCTCAAATAGTGTTGATTTTACAGGGTGTTTTTTACTACTCCGTAATAAAGTAAATGTGAAAATTTACTACTCCGTATATCTTTCTCCAAGTTCTTTACAATCACTTTGCAAAACTCATCTTTGACAGGACATGAATTGAATTATTTTTTTACAAGTTATAACAAAAACTATACTGAAACCTGCAAAAATTTGGCCTTCAAAAAAAAATCCTAGTAAGTCTTGCAACTCAAAGACTGGGATTTCAAAGACACAAGAGGCTGTAGAACATCAAAGGTATGAAGGCATTGTCTAGTTGGGCAGTGTAGGCCTCCAATAGACCACTAAGTGTTACAGCTAAAAGCAGAGAGAACAAGTTCTGTACATAGAGAAATCCCAATTATTATAAGGTCAAACATGGAAGTAACTCATTATTTATAGAATAATATTAACTCAAGGATCAAGAAGGTAAAAAAAATACCTTAGTTAAGAGGTAGCCAGTGGTCGCTAGAAGTGGGAGTAGAACGGAGCATGCAGCTAGGACAGACGTTATTCCAGCAGCGGTTCCTTCAATGGTTTTCTCTATTTTTATATTTATATGTTTTTTTGAAATGAGAAGAAAAAAATACCCTTTTATTAATGTGCTCTGTTTTCAACCCGAAGAAATTTAGGTACGGAGAAGAAGAAGAATGGGAAACAACTTACTGCCAGTTTTAGTCCAACGTAGAACTCCATACTTGTGGCCAACCAATGATGCCTGTATAAACAATCAGAACCATTTCATTAAGGGCAAGCAAAAGAACCCTATGCCGAAATGACAATTTTTTGCTATAGATAATTTGAATACATCTTAGAAGAAATGGGCTTATTAGATTGAGTAAAAATTCCACTTCTCATTCATCGACTCTAGCATTTTTTTCCCTCCATCTTTCATTTTGATTTTCTCGCTTTTAGTCGCGAACAGTTCAACTTCCTTTCCAAATGACTTGAAATATAGCATGACGAGAGAAGAGTAGATACTGGATTAGAAGTGGAACACAACTGGAAGTGGATGGCTACAAATGGAAGAAAGTAAATGCATTGACTAACTGTGAAAAGCATCATATCTAGCTTGTTAGAGCATCTCCAACCCTAGTGGAAAAAATGATGGTGTAAATCATACTTAACACTATGAAAAGTGTTTTACACCACTTTTTATACCACTCCAACCACATCTTCTTTATAATACATTTTTATAATCTTTTAACATGTATTCATAGTTTAATTTGTAATCTACAAAAAAATTACAAATCTACAACTCTACAAGCAAAACCCGTAGTTGCAGATCAAAATGAAATTGCAGTTGGTGACATCAAAATGCAAAAAACACAGCCCCGTGCCTTGAAATTGCAGATCCCTACTCCCTAGTTGCAAGAAAAAAGTCTTTCAAAGGAGAGGAACAGCAAAGGTGAAGATATAGACATCTCCATAGCAGCGAAGGAGAAGTACAGATATCTCCAAAAAAACAAAAAATTGATTAATACCTATGGGCAATCCCAGCAAAAAAAAGTGCAGATCAAGACATCTCATGCAAAGGAGAGGAGCAGCGAAGGAGACAGATAGAACTGGCGATTGGGAGGTGGAGAAAATAGCAGCGAACGGGAGGAAACCGATTTCCACTGTTTACAGTACCGTGTATATTTGGCAGAGGAGAAATGGAAAACACGCTGCGTTCTTTTTAATGCACTACCTGTTGGGGGCCTAAATTTTGTACTGTAAATGCTAAACCTTCTATTTTTTAGACTTCACTCATTTTTACACTGCTGGTTGGAGTTGCTCTTATATCTAGACTCTCACTAGACTAAAAGCATGATGCCTTAGAAACGTGACATTCCTCCAAAACATTCCCTTTTTTTCTTAAGATTCTTATTCCCTTTGCTCAACTTGCATCATATAGATGTCTTCTTGGTTAAAAAATGTGCAGAAACTGTATAACTTTTTGTTAATAATCTGTCACCACGTACGTTGACTGCCAATACTAAAATATTGTTACATTGAAGTCAGATTTCTCACCATTGTATCTCCAATTCCAAGACTTAAGATCCCAGCAAAAGGGGCTAGCGGTCGATCATTGAAGCCAGAAGACAGCCAGATTGGAAGTGCACATCCGAGTAATAGTGAGAAATGGCTGAATGGTGACAGAACACAAAGGAAAAATAACCTTTATTATGAGAAGATCAGGCTAGATATACACAATAAAGAGGAAAATGTACCTCACAATAAGAAGTTCAGAGTCACGGTGATCGGTAAAAGCATTCATAAATTGGTGCACAAGCTGCCCCAATGGCCAAACTCTCCAAATCTGACAAGAAAATTATGCAACTTCTTGAAATCAAGCAGTGTAAATTTGGAGACCAATACCTTTTTAATATAAAAAAAGGCGATAGTAACTTCTGGAAGAAGCTTAAATTGAAATTCCATGCGTATAAACTTACGCGTATAATTTCAAGCACCAGAAAAATTGCCAATGCTACACCAAATGCCAGATCAAGAAACTTCGGCTGAAAGGTAGTTGCAGAAAAAAAGGTCAACATAATTCTTGAAAGGAGGCAATGAGCTAAGGTTTTTTTAGAAAAAGGACTGCTATTGAATAATAACCTCACCTGAAAGATTAGTGCCGGAATAAACATCATCACTGCCAACAGATGATAGTATTTTCGAAGAAGTATCCTTTCAATCCTACTGTGTTTTGAAATGTTGTAAAACCGTACAACTGATGCATATATAAGAATCAACCAATATATGCATAATGAAATACTCTTTAGTGGTTCTGAAAAGACAAAATCGAATACCCTGAAAAAAAAGACTGATGTAAGAAAACTATACAACTCCAAGCCAAGCTATTCAGTACAAACTAAATCAATCCCCAACAGTATTCCAGTCACAGACTCACAGTTACCAAATAAATTTTATACAAGAGATGTAAGGACTACCAAAGAAATGGGTGCATGTGGAAATTTTGAACAACTTGCATCCATGATGGAACAACCACAGCCATAATAATTGCCAATAAAACATAGAACAGAAAAGATCTTCGGATCCCATTATCTGTCGTGCCTCCAGTATATGGCCAGAAGGCAAAGTGCTCGAAAACTTGGATAATCGATTTAAAAAACATGGGAAGAAGAAGAAGGCCAATTGTTATTCCCTGAATAAAATCAGAATCTATTGTCAACAGCAAATCAATTAGTCATTTCCTCTCGATACGTTTGAGAAAAATGTAACTGCCTAATACCTGAATTATGGTGCTCGTCTCACTTCTTGATATATAATGTATTACAACCGTATTTGATAATGGAAGGTATTTATGGGTCTGTTCAAAGAAAATTTACTGTTTGGAAATGATTAATTATACCAATGTAAAACTGAGTATTCCATGAACAAAGTTAACACTTACCTTAGAGGCTGTATAAACAAACATGTCTCCAACGTAGGCAACAAGGCCAGATGTTACCAACAATGCTTCCCCTAAGAAGAGATAGAATTAGTAAGACTCACTTCCAAACTATCACATCAAATGAGACCAGAAACAGCTTGAATTCTTATGGTTGAGGATATAAAAATTAGAATTCTCAGAAATTACACAAATCTAATACTAGTGTTATACTAGTTTCTCCAAGTTTCACCTATTCACTTGCTGATACCCTACCCTCTCTTCCCCTCTCCAGTTGCTCCATCTCTGTCTTTCACTTAATTCACCCACCCACTCACTTCCCAATACCTCAATCTCCCTTCCCCTCTGCAATTTTCTCATCTTTCTCCTATTCTTTTTGAGTTTTCAATGAAATTGTGGACCTTTAACCTGTGCCCTTAGGGCATAACATAGAAAACCATTAGATGCCAATAATCATTAGTTCAAAACAACCAGAGTCCAGAGATAAATGTCAGTAGTAATTTTTAAATAAATAAATTTTTCAATCATAAAAGTTCCACAACATTTTGGATAAACAATCAAAAGGTAACGCTTAAGAAAAAATGTGTGAATCAACACCTTAATCCCAATTCGTATAGAGTTATTTTACATATTGACATGAAATGTTGTACGTCTATATGCCAAACATATGACTACGATTGCAAACACCAGACTTGAAGCTTTTATGCTCAAAGGGAAGGAAATGTAAAATACTATCAAGTCTAACAATATTGGATTGTGTAGTACATAGAGAAACTAGCTACTGACTTGATGATGCAACACTCCATTGATGATGCAAAGAACTGTATTTTCCAATAGGGAAAGACTAAGTGGAAAGCAACATGACCTACCAATGGAAGCGCATGCAGGAAAAGTATTGAGGATATGTACAATTAGGAATACAGCTGCAAGACCATGGAAAGAAAGCCATAATGGTATAAATGCAGCATACCATCCTACACAAAATGGAAATTCAAAAATATCAAAAACGAGAATATAAGCATTCTTGTTTGTTTAGCTATAGAAGGAGATAGAAAAAACAGTCAAAAAGAACATTTTGAGCCTCTTAAACTGCTTATCCAAAAAAATGCAGTTCAAAGAAATTGCAAACACATTCAACAAAATCAACGTCCCACCGAGTTAAGAAGAAAAACAGTTCTAGTGAATGGAAAAATACCCGGATGAGATGTCAGATAGCAATAAAAACAGCAGACTCCTATGTACAAACAAATGCAGCTTATGATCCAGGAAGATTTGATGTAATGGCTTAAGCACTGTTCACGGAAAGGTACAAGAACGAGGAAAACTAGCACACTGAAGCAAATGGTAGATGTGACCCAGAACAGTATTTGCAGATATTCCAGCTCTGTGAAAAGCATATATGCGATTGAATTAAAGACAACAAATCAGCTGTTAGGTGCAATAGTATCAATCCATTTCTAACAAGTTATGTGACCCCTTCCATGAAAAAGTCTGTTTAACTTTATGCAACACATGAAGCTCAAGTAAAAGCCAACTCCCAATGCAGTTATAATACCTTCAAGTCTAACTTCACCAAAGGAGAGAGCTCTTGACATTTGAATCAACTTCGAAACCATAAGCCCGGGTAGTGTTACTGCCCCTAGAAAAATTCCTGACGAAGCTCCCGGCCTAACCACAACCAAATACCCAAATTTAAAATTTTGAAAAATGATGGGGTACAATATCCACTAGTAACCCAAAAAACACAGGAAAAAACAAAACAAACAATATAAATTTTTGATATTGTAATTGAAGAATTTCATATGAACCTGGTCTTGAATGGACGGGAAAGACGTGTTGATGAGTGGTTGTCTGCGAAGATCTCGACAGAGATAGCGAGAATAGAGAGGATAAAAAGAGATATAGCCTCGTAGAGGATGGAATACGGAGCCAATGAGATGATCCGAGCCACGAAGACCGCCATCACTGCTCTCTCGCCGGTAAACAACGACGGCGAGGCCATAGTCCCTCTTCTCCTTCTTCTTCCTCTTCTCCGGCGCTGCTCGGTTCAAAGTTGAAACTTTACGATTCTATTCTGCAATTCAATATAAAAAACGGAAATGGGTTTTCCTTTGGTATGTTTTATCGGATAATTGCGTGGCGTCGGAGAAGATTCGGCGGTGGATCGGGGGGATTTGGCGCCCGCCAGGATTTCATAGTTGTTGCCGTCGCCGCAGACTGACTTTGCCAGTTTCATCGTGTTTGTAAAAGTCTAACCACGTCAATTTGCGTTTTTCCTGTTTTATGATTGGTCTAGCGGGTTATCGTGCAGGACATGATAAAGGATGATCCAAAAGCTTGGACCGTTCAGCCCGACCCGACCCGACCGGCCCTTGTAAGCAGAATAGTTCCAATTTTACCCGATCTTTCAGGAATAAGTTCACATTTTACTATTTCAGAAATAAGTTCACATTTTACTATAAAGTATAATAATCTCAACTTTACTAAAATTAGTATCACACACGTATGTGTACAATTCATATTTATGCTATGAAATTATATTGATATCTTTTTTTTGAATGAATTGAAAAACTTTGATATTTTATCTCATTTTTCAAAATATGGTATAGAAAAAAAATAAAATTTACATATTTAAAAAACTATATGCATTTTTTTGAAATAACAGGTGTCAGGAATATTTTATTTTATCAAATAATCAATGAAAATATAATAAACAAAAATTCTCCTGGTTGTTGAATTACATTATATCCTAGTCTTGTATTCATTTGGGCTAGGGACAAGTCAGGTATGTATTCGGTTAAGAGTGCATATTGTATGCTAACGTGGGATGAGAGTGTGGTCAATGACAGCAGCTCGAAATCAGTGTGGCGGAAACTCTGGCAAGTCCACACCACACCTACTATTCGTAACCTCATTTGGCGAGCTACAAATAACATAATGCCGGTGCTAGATAATCTTGCACGTAAAGGAATGCCGATTCAAAATATATGCCCGTTGTGCCAATCCTCCGAGGAGACGGTGTTGCATCTCTTTGTTTCTTGCAGCTTTGCACGACAGGTGTGGACAACCTCTATCTTGGGCTGGTACACGCCCCATGTCAACGATTTCGTCGCTTGGCTAGAGAAGATTTTCAACCTCTTCAACCAGAGAGATCAAGCATTGGTGTTTCACATATTGTGCTCAATATGGAAGACCCAAAATGACAGAGTTTGGCGGGGTAAAAACTCGACCCCAATAGGTACGTGGCTAAAAGCTAAAGCTCATTTTGATGAGTGGTGGTCGTTAGCTCCGCCAATGGCAGGAACGGCAGTGGGGGTCACAGGAAGTTCATGGTCAAGACCACGTGATGGATTTGTGAAGGTTAATATTGATGCATCCACAGGCTTGGTTGATGATATGATGAGAGTGGGTTTCATCGCTCGCAATGACCTTGGAGTACTTTTGGCGGCTAAGAATAAATCTTTTAGGGGCAGCTACGGTCCCAGGGAGGCAGAGGTGGTGGCAATTAAGGAGGCCCTTAGTTGGATCAAATCAAAAGGTTGGATGCAGGTAGAGATCGAAACCGATTGTAAGGAGGTTGTGGATGCACTGAATAACTCTTCTGATTATTGGTCTTATTTCTCTTCGATTATAAATGATTGTAAATCCCTATTGACTTCGTGCGATGGGATTTTTCATTTTCACTTTGTTTATCGCTCTGCTAATGAGGCGGCGCATGTACTAGCGCGAGCTTCTCATTCACCCCAGA
Organism: Cuscuta campestris; assembly: GCA_900332095.2. Lineage (NCBI taxonomy): Eukaryota > Viridiplantae > Streptophyta > Magnoliopsida > Solanales > Convolvulaceae > Cuscuta > Cuscuta campestris. Next base: position 1,184,057 of record OOIL02006049.1, read on the forward strand.
GCATGGGAGAATGGAACATTTCTCCCCCTGACTTCATCATTGCATTAATATAATTTTATTCCCTTTACTTAAAAAAAAAAGGATGATCCAAAAGCTTGGACCATTCAGACCCGACCCGACCGGCCCTTGTGAGCAGAATAGTCCCAATTTTACACGATCTTTCAGGAATAAGTTCACATTTTACTATTTCAGAAATAAGTTCACATTTTACTATAAATTATAATAATCTCAACTTTACTAAAATTAGTATCACACACGTATGTGTACAATTCATATTTATGCTATGAAATTATATTGATATCTTTAAAGAAAATGAATTGAAAAACGTTGATATTTTATCTCATTTTTCAAAATATGGTATAGAAAAAAATAAAATTTACATATTTAAAAAACTATATGAATTTTTTTGAAATAACAGGTGTCAGGAATATTTTATTTTATCAAATAATCAATGAAAATATAATAAACAAAAATTCTCCTGGTTGTTGAATTACATTATATCCTAGTCTTAGTCCAATTGCAGGCTAATCTTTCAAAAATGGAAGTAAAACATGAAGCTAGTATGAAGATGAGTTGACAAAAAAGAGAAATAATACGCAGTACTTCTTTCCATACTAAGAGAGAGTAGGACTCCCGAACTTTTCAATGGCTTGAGTGATAGTAAGCTCACCTCCCTCTCCCACATTCATGAGAAAGTTTACCCAGATTCGGTTCCTAGTGAAAGGGGAAATATTGACTCTTTGTGTGTTATTAGATTGAGAATCGTATAAACAGATACTAACTGATAATAAAGTTAATAGCATTCAAAAAAGAGATAGTAGGACTCACTAGGACTAGGACTAGGACTCCCATGTCTCATATTCCCTTTCATGTTTTAACTTTTGTGAAATGTAAAGAAGATACATATTTTTGTATTGATTTTTCCAAAAATGCACTTAACGAATAGATTAAAGCGCAGAATGCAATGAATAGATATAAAAAAATCACTCTTAATTGAAGTAAACATATAGAAAGTACCAAAATGGGATTTACATATTTTTTTTTTCTAAATAGGAATTTGCACTGTGGTAATGTGGCACTGTATATGTACATATTACTATACTTTTTGGTAAAATGTAAAGATATTTTAATTCTTAATTCGGAAATAAAACATGAAATATCTATTTTGATATATTTTTAATATTTTACCCCTACTTTAGTCTTTTTTCTCATAGACATAATAGATAATATCATTATTAGTAAATATAAAAGTAATTTTTTAATAAAAAATATTCCCTTCGCCCCTAATTTGATTACAAATTGGAAGTAATCATTTTGTTACAAATTAGTACATCAATAAGAAATAAAAATTATATATTAAAAAACTACATCAAAAGTTTTACAAAATTAGTGGCTACAACTCTTTTATTTTATAGAATACTCAATGAAATATATAAATATATATACCCTCTCCGTCCAAAAATTTCTTTCCCAGTTTGACTAGACAGTAGACACAGAGATTAAGAAATGTTAAAAAGTGTAGAGACTTTCCATGTATTGTTCTTAATGTGATGAAATAAAGTAAATAATGTAGAGAAAAAGCAAGGGTATAATAACACATTCATTATAAATGAGAAAGAAATTTTTAGACTGCTTCAGAGTGAAAGTAAGAAAGAAATTAAGAGACGGAAGAAATAAAAGTTATAGAGAATGAGAGAACAAAATAGAACAAGAAAATAATTCAAAAAAATAAGAATAAATTCCAAATACAATCCTTTATAAGTGAGGGATTCAAGTAATTCAACTACTAAAAATTATGCCTACGGTCCTAATTAATTTGGTACTCTTTCAGCCTTCCGTTACTCTTCCGTGTTACATACTCCGTATATTCTTTAAATTAAGGGCTATTCTTGTAATTTGACATGAGTCACTCCTCTTCCCTCAATAGTCAATTACTCCCCATGTCCACCATACATCTTCCCAATAGCCCTTTTTCTATGTCCACAATAGATCTTCTCATTTCATTTTTTAACAAGTAAAATACCACAACTAGTCCCACTTACTTTATTTATTACACCTCACCCACCTCATTTAATACACTCCACCCATTTTTATTAAGAGTTATTCTTGTAATTCCGTGTTACATATATTCTTTGATTTGACATGAGTCACTCCTCTTCCCTCAATAGTCAATTACGGAGTATCTTCAACCCGCCATAAACTTTGAATAACTATGGGGTTGGTTCATCGACGATTCTTCAACATGTTTGGGAGGTGCAAACTCAACCCATCTAATTGTTTTCAACGGTTGCGAGGTTTATCGGCGGCAGCATAAGTGCATCGGGGAGACGAGGGTCTTCGGCGCCGGAAGAGTTCTGTCTTGTGAAAAGGTTCCCGACCTGTTGAAGAAAATTGTCTACTGAGGGAAGAGGAGAGACTCATGTCAAATTACAAGAATATGCCTTAATTTAACGGATGGAACACGGAAGAAACTAAGATCATGTTTTCTAGGGCTTAAACTCTTAGCTTCTATTTTTAAATAAAAAAGAAAGTCAAAATAGTGTAAAGAAAAAGACTAAAATATGAGTAAAACTTAAAAAAGTGTACAAAAATAAAAGTTTTATGTATTTATTCAAAAAATACGAGTTACAATGAAAAAATGTCAATCATGAAAAAAATAAGTTTGATTACACTATGTGAAATGTCTTATATTTAAAATAAAATCTTGTAATATATAAAATATAATTACAAATATATTATTTTATAATAAGTACAACATAAATAAATTGATATGCAGTGTAACCACAATAACTTTTTAAAATTTAACATTTTGATATTTACGCTAACTTTATATTATAAGTATTATTTTTTGTAAAAGTAATTATTTTGTGTATATAAAAATAACAATATTTTTTTTATCTTAAAGACATTATTAAGATAACGTCATGATAGTGATGATGATAATAATAATAATAATAATTTATAACAATCAATATCAATACTATTCTTAAAAGCAGGAGAATTATTTTTTCCCCCAATGCACCGTAATCCTACACCGTCGATATCAATGTACGAAAAATATCTACGGCTATGATTGGTTGTGTAATATTACCAATTTAGAAGGATATATTAAAGGAAACTTTTGACTAATTCAATGTTACAAATTGAATGCATTGTAATATGGCTGAAAAGGAAGAAACGTAACTAATATGTTGACCAATTAAATTGATTATCTATATCTATACTATATTTAAAAAGAGGTGAATTTTTTCCCGCCAATATGTAAGAATAATATAAGGAAATGTTATGCAATTTACTCATTATATATATATGTGGATGCATAAAATTTAGTAAGCATTAATTAATACTCCATAATTAATGGTAAATGGAATGTGTTAAGGGTAACTGTAAATAAGCATTAAAAATGATGAATTTCATAGAAGTATTAACTAATGCGTAGTAATTAATTAATAATTAATGGTAATGTAGAATTTCATATGAGCATTAAAAATGTTTTCATTTTTATTTAAACATATCAGTATGTTTTTTTAATAACAATGCAACAGTAAGGTGGAAAGGGAAATATGTTTCGATTTTTATTTAAATGCTATGCCAATTAATGGTAAGTGATAAGTGGGAATATGTTTCTATTTTTATTAAAAAAAATTATGTTTTTGTATGAGCATTAAACATTTTTTATTTTTATTTAAATACATTAATATGTTTTATTTTTAATAACACCAAAAAAAAGTACTTCGAAAACTTGAATATGTTTCTATTTTTATTTAAATGCTACGCCAGTTAATGGTAAGTGTTGCTATGGTAATTTTGGATTCTATTAATTAATAATTATATGGTAAAGGGAAATATGTTTCTATTTTTATTAAATAATTATTGTTTTCGTAGGAGCATTAAAAAAGTTTCCATATTTATTTAAAACTTATTACCATTTTTTAAGTTTAAAATTTCCATTTATTTAAATCTTTATTTAAAATAGTTATTAACAATTTTGTCCAAGTTTAAAATTAAAACTTAATACCATTTTGATCTAAGTGTAAAAATAATAACGTACACTTGGATTATTTAAATCTTTATTTAAAATAGTTATTAATTTTTTTTTCCAAGTTTAAAATTAAAACTTATTACCATTTTGATCTAAGTGTAAACATAATAACATACAGTTGGATTTTTTATTTTATTCCACGGGTAATGAAATATACTTGGAATAAAATTTCTAAAACATTAACTATTTTTTATAATATGAAAATAAATGAATAAAACAACAAATATGGAAGTTCTTTATAAAAATTCACTTTTATCGTTAAATGAAAAAATAATTACCTGAATAAAAGTCTCTTTATAATGTATTTAAATGGAATCATAAATTATGAATATGATGTATATATGAATAATTCTACTTTGAGAATCACGAATGTTTTATTTTTATTTTTTAATATTTAGGAGAAATTGCCTACATTGTACATTGTGGAAAGATAATGTTTATTTGGTGATTTCAATAAAGTGGTATCACCGCCTCAAATTCCAGTTATGCAAATGGTGAAACCCAGCATTAAAAAAATTGGACACAAACATTTATTGTTTAACGAGTGTTTTTTTATATTTTAGAACGAAGCTTGGTTACATAAATATTTAAAGGTCTAACGATTGTAAGATAATTGTTTATTTTACTCAATGAAAAAAATACTGTTTTCATTGTTAATAAAAAAAGAGTAAAATTCCAACAAAAAAAGACATAAAACAGAGACACTACAAGTATTGCTCTCTGTAAAAATGAATCACGGCAAGAAATTTTAGTTTCTTTTTATAAATGCTCCTTTGTTTTTATGGAGTATATACATCTCCACTTTATTAGCAATTTGACAAAATCAAAAAAAATAACACAATTAACTCTGAACATATTTTTTAACCAAAGTTTTAATTAATGTTATTTATATTTTAGTCATAGACAAATGTATGTTGTAGTTTCAAGAGTAATAAACCATAATAACTTGAAGATTCTAATATGCAACAAAGACACTATTTTCACAAATTTATACGAGTAATGTGAATTATAAAGTAGTCTTTCAAATATTGTGGGGTGCAATTGAAGGGGGTGGGGGGGTGTGTTCGGGTCGGGGCCGGGGCGGGGGGTTTACCGGGGGGGTTAGGGGGGTAGAAACCGTCAATTTTACGAACGGAGCACCGGAGCGGCCCCGGGTCATCCTATGACATTAAGGTTCAATGTCATTTGAACCTTACCCACTTAAAAAAATGAAATCTCTATATTCCATCATATACTAATTTTTAACATTCAAAAATGATGTTAATATGATTTAGTAACTTAAATATGACTCGTGCAACGCACGGGTGTGATACTAGTATGAATTAGAACGAGAGTAATATAAAAATAAACTAAAATAATTTTTTCAAATTTTTTTTATATTTTTCAATTTTTTGAAGTTTTTCAATTTTTTCAAGGTCTTTTAGTTTTTCCGGTACTTTTCTTTTCTTTTCAGTTCCTTATCGTTTTTTTTCATTTCTTTTTAATTTCTACAAATATGGGGCTCTTTTTTTTTCCCGGTCGAGATTTACTTAAAAAAGAATAACCTAAAAAGCAATGGTTACATTTAACCTCTCGGATTTTGCGCTTCAAAGCAAAAAAAACGTATGGAGATGATCTCAGATGGAGCTGGACATCGATCCTCGCGGGTTGTCCGTTGCCCGCTTCGCCTTTTCTGCGTACGTTTTCTGCTTTCCTCCGTTTTCTCAGGCTTTTTCCGCCCTTATAAGCAAGGGATGGTGGCTACTTCCCCACTCACTTCCTCTGCTCTTCTGTTTTACCCTTTCAAGGTCCCTTTCTTCTTCTTCTTCTTCTTCTTCTTCTTCTTCTTCTTGTGAAGGTTAGATTTGTTGATTTTTTTTCTTGGTTTGAATTTCCAGTTCAATTGTTTGCACATGCATGGTGGGATTGTGTGGGTGTAGGCCTTTTGAACTTTAATCTGATTATTGGCTTCACAATTGGATAGTTTCTGGTCTGGTCATTTGGTTTTTCTAAGGTACATTGGATGGAGGTTGTCATTTCACACTGAAATTCTTCAAATACTGTTTTTAAGAAATTTTACAATGGAAGAATCAATCTTGCTCAAAAACAGTGGGTTTTTTAAATAACCCAGAGAAGAAATTCACACCCACCCAAGAGAGATCAGTAGTGAACTTATCTAAGTAGAAGATTTTATTTAGGTCCATATTAAAATTTTATTTAGTTTTGTTCATTTGTTACTTATAAGTAAGGGGAGGTGGATTCTTCACGCTTTAACGCCTCTTTACCCCTCCTGAATATCCTGCTTAATTTCTTCTCGATCCTCTGCTTTCTTCTGTTTTCTCAGACTTTTTCGGCCCTTATAAGTAAGGGAAGGTGGCAACTTCCTCACTCTCTTCTTCTGCCCATTCAAGGTCCATTTCTTATTTTTCTTCTTCTGATTACATTTGTTGATTTTTTTCTTTGTTTGAATTTCCACTTTAATTGATTGCAAATGCATGGTGGGGTTATGTGTGTGTAGGGTTTTTGAACTTTAATTTGATTATTGACTTTACAATTGAACAGTTTTGCTCTGGTCATTCAATTTTTTATGATACATTGGACGAGGGTGTCATTTCATTCTCAAATCCTTAAAGCTCTTTGTAAGGACTTTTTTACAATAGAAGATTTTGTCTTGCTCAGAAAACAACCATCTCATTTTTTTTACAGAAAAAAATGTCACACACACCCAAGAGTCCACACTTATTAATAGTGAACTTATCCAAAATTAATATGTGTTTTTGGGGGAAAGTGTTCTAAGGCCTTCCTATGCCTTAAGAAGTAAAAAGACTATACTAAAATACGTGAAAACCACACACACCATTTTCATAATTATGATGTGCAAATATGCTCTACCACTTTCCATATAAATCTAAAATTGAAAGTCTAACAACATGATTTGAAAGCTAAATTTGGAATTAGAAATTATCCCTTTAAAATCTAATGACAAAAAGGTCCCGATCATGATACTTGATGAGGGACTAATCTTGTCCAATTTTGAGTTTAAGATCAAAAGAGGAAAATATCCCATTAGTGTTATATTTATTTGGTAAGGGAAATTTAGAGATAATAGGATATTTCATTTAATGTTTCATCATTTGCAACTGACTTATATGTAGTAATAAATAAGTGCTAGTCAACATATGTGTTTTTGACGATTAATATGGAATTCACTTATTACTCCTTGATTTGACAAGTAGAAGCTAAGTGTCAAAGTATTAACTCTTTAACATGGACAAGTAGAAGCTAAGTGTTTTTGTTTTATTTTATGCATTTCTTTTCATGGACTCTTAACGCTTTAACGCCTCTTTACTCCCTGAGTATCCTGCTTAATTTCTTCTCAATCCTTTGCTTTCATCCGTTTTCTCAGGCTTTTTCGGCCCTTATAAAGTTATCAGTAAGGGAAGGTGGCAACTTCCCCACTCACTTCTTCTGCTCCTCTGTGTAACCTTTAAAGGTCCATTTCTTCTTCTAATTAGATTTGTTGATTTTTTTACTTTGTTGAATTTCCAATTGAATTGATTGCACATGCACGGTAGGTTTATGGTATAATGGATGGGGGTGTCATTTCATTCCCAAATCTTGAAGTTCTCTTTCTAAGGATTTTTTTACAATGGAAGCTTTACTCTTGCTCAAAAAAACAACCATCTCATTTTTTTACAGAAAAAAAGTCACACACACTCAAGCATCCACAGTTATTCATAGTGAACTCATCCAAAATTATGCTATTGATAAAATTGGTGTTACTTTTTGTTGATTTCAAGTGGTAACCAGTTAGTAAATACGTCCTATCATTTTCCATATAAATCTAAAACTGAAAATCTAACAACATGATCTGAAAGCTAAAGTTGGGAACTGGAAATTATCCTTTTAAAATCTAACGACAAAAATGTCCTGATCATGATACGTGATGAGGGACTAATCTTTTCCAATTTTGAGTTGATGATCAAAACAAGAAAATATCCCATTAATGTTATATTTATTTGGTAAGGGAAATTTAGAGGTAAAAGGATATTTCATTTAATGTTTCATCATTTGCAACTGACTTGTAATAACTAAGTGCTAGTTAACAATTTACATATATGCTTCTTCACGCTTTAACGCTTTTTCACCCCTCAATGTCCTGCTTAAGTCCTTCCCAATCCTCTTTGCTTTCTTCTGTTTTCTTGGGCTTTTTTTGGCCCTTATAAGGGAAGGTGGCAATTTCTCCACTCACTTCTTCTGCTCCCTTGCTTAACCCCTTCAAGGTCCATTACCTCTTCTTCTTTTTCAAATTATATTTTTTGCTGTTTTTTTTTCTTTGTTTGAATTTCCAATTGAATTGATTGCACATGCATGAAGGCATTTTGTGTGTAGTATTTTTTAACTTTAATTTGATTATTGACTTTGCAATTGGACATTTTTGGTCTGGTCATTTGATTTTTTTTAAGGTACTTTGGATTTGGGTTGAAAAGGAACTTATCTTGTCCAATTTTGAGTTGACAAGGGACTTATCTTTTCCAATTTTGAGTTGAAGGTCAAAACAGGAAAAAATCCCATTAAGGTTTTGGAAAGTGAAATTTATAGGTAATAGGATATTTCATTTAATATTTCATCATTTGCAACTGACTTATAAGAACTAAGTGCAAGTTAACATATGTCCTTTTGTTCATTATTATGGAAATTAACTTATGACAACCAATTTTAATAGGTAGAAGCTAAGTGTCAAAGAACCAACTCAATCAAAAACTCAAGTTTACTTATGTGAGTTTGTAAAACTCAAGTGCTAGTTAACAAATGTGCTTTTTTGTTTTTATTTTATGCATTTCGTTTTATTTCATGGAATTCATGGCATCTTCACACTTTAACGCTTCTTCACCCCTCAATATCCTGCTCAATTTCTTCTCAGTCTTTTGCTTTCCTCCATTTTATCAGGCTTTTTCGCCCCTTATAAGTAAGGGAAGGTGGCTACTTCAATTCCTCTGCTCCTCCGTTTTACCCTTTCAAGGTCCATTTCTTCGTCTTCTTCTTCTTCTTCTGATTAGATTCTTGTTTTCCAGTTTAATTGGTTGCACATGCATGGCGGGATTATGCGTATTTAGTATTTTTGAACTTTAGTTTGATTATTGGCTTCACAATTGGACAGTTTTTGGTACATTGGATGGTGTATCATTTCTTACTGAAATCTTTGAAATACCGTTTGTAAGGATTTCTTTTTACTATAAAAGATTTAAGGGGGTCTTGCTCAAAAAACAGCTTGCTCTTTTTTTATTATACAGAAAAAAGAAATTCACACACACACCCAAGAGTGCAGGGTGATCAATGGTGTATTTTTTTTATTGAAAGGATCAATAGTGAACTTATCTGAACTTATGCAATGATTAAAAATGGTGATATTTTTTGTTTATTTTAAGTGGTTACCAGTTAGTACAACATTTTATACATGTCCATATGAAA
>OOIL02006049.1:1193845-1218482 GCA_900332095.2 Cuscuta campestris
TAGCTTTTAAGCAAAGGAAACAACCAAATCCATGATATCTGATCCAAGAGTTAGGTTGGATGGTAAATGTTCTAAGGCCTTCCTATGCTAGGAGTATAAAGACTAGACTAAAATAAGTGAAAACCACTAACACTTGGCGCTTGAGATTAGCGGTGTGGAAACGTGCCTGCTTAGTTTTTTGCTTGTATTATATTTAATTATTCACAATGGTGCTCACACATTCTATAAATACCAGTGTTTCTCTTCAATCAAACGATAACAAACTCTTTTGGGAAGGATAATAAAAAAAGGGAACACATGAAGAGTTGGTTTTAATTGTATAAGAAGATCATTGATTCTTAGTATGTTGACTGAGCTTTAAATTATGATCATATTTTGAAAGCCATTGTTCATGTACATATTCTTAAATCATATTGCAGGATAACAGTATCTGTTTTCACTTTTCAGGTTCTTCCATTTAAGACAAGATATTCATCCTTACCCAAGTCTCTATATCTCTACATGAGGGTTTGTGAGCTATCCTCACCATTCTCTTCACTGAATCTTTTTTGAGGTTATGTTTGGAAATTTTTAAAGGTTTGAATGAATGTGTGTCATATGCATGCAGTATGAACCAATCGTCCTGGGATTTGGAACCCCGACATCCACGGAGTCAAGCTACAACAATATCTTCTACGGAGTACTTGATAGAAGAAACAGGAGAAACAGGGGCCACCATGGCTTCCTCCACATCTCAAGACCTCATCCTCATCGGCACGTCTCCCGCCACCCAACTATGTGGTCTTAACCCCTCCCGCCCCATTCTTTTTGGCCCTATTCCAAATGGAGCACGTGATCGAAGCCCAATTGTTGTTATTATTCCCTATGGTGGTGGGAGGATTTCCAACTTTCCTCCCACTGCCAGATTGGTGGGTCCCACCGCCCTAAACCTGAGGCGGACGAGGGGGAGCATATTGTTGAGCTCGTGGAAGTTGTTCTGGGACGGAGTGCCGGAGAGGATGATACACCGCGGGGGTAGCCCTATAAACTTCAAAAGAATGAATCTTCCAGAGCTTTTCGTCATCCTTCTTGTACAATCTCCCGCTACCATCTCCGACCATCGTTTCAAAGAGGCCGTAGGTGATCCCGGCCCCTTTTGACCAGGTATAAACCTTCAGATGTCATTGTGCTCTATCTTGTACTCCGTATCATATTTGCGGTGAGAAAATTAGTTGGAAGATGTTTTTTCTTGTTTGGTTACAAAGGAAAAGAAAAGAAAAATAAAAAAATGAAAAAAATAAAATGTACAAAAAGGTTAGAAAATCAAATATATTCCATTTTGGTGAGAAAAAAATGAGAGAAAAACGTACCCGAAAGGACAAAACAAGAAAGTAAAGTTGTGCTACAAACCCACCATCCTTGCCCAATTGCCCCACTCTTGACACCTTACTTATACTCCGTAATTTCTTTTCGGACCGTGCTAGAGTGTCTCCTCCGTCTCCACGCATGGAAATATAAAGGATTTTATATTTACATAGACTAATCATTTGTGATCAATACAAACGATTATCATCTTGTGCAAGTATAAAATTATCTGTATTATCATGCATGGGGTGTGAGTGGTGGGTTTTTAGCATTCTCCTTTCTTTTTCTTTCTCATTTTTTTTTGAAACAAATGCACATCTTCATTCAAATCACCAAAACTGGGTTTTACATCATACAAGAAAGACCATTACATGTAATTGAGCAAACATGGCGTCTGTCCTCCCTATTTCTTCCTCCCTTCCCAGTAAGAGCTCAGTTGATAGCATATCCAGTGGATTATCTCCTCCTCTAATGTGCTGCTTTTGGAGTATAAAAGTTTATCTCTAGCTCGCCAAATATGATAACATATGGCAGCGTAGCAACTGATCGCTTTTTGTCTGCTCTTACCTCTCATCTTCAACAGATTCTTCCTAACCTCTTCCACATCCAGCCCTTCAATTTTGTACAGAAAAGGTGATTTAAATCTTCCTCTCCTTGGCCACATAGTTCACATCTTTCGTCTATAGCAATGAACCTTCCAATTCTGGTTTTAACACTCAATCTGTCCCTGCAAATCAGCCATTGGATTATTTGATGCTTAGGGATAGACAGTTTGTTCCAGACAAGTGAGTACCAGTCTGGTTTGTTCTTCAATCCCAGGAGCCAAGCATATCCCTGTTCTGTTGTATATTCCTTGGTGAGCACCATATTCTCAAACCATTTCCTATTGTGTATGATTTTCTTCTAGTAGAAACAACAATCACTCTTTACTATACAGTTATCAATGTCATTTTTAATGTATCTTTCATGGATCCATTTGACCCATAAGTTCTTGTCACTAGCCACATCCCACCAATAGCTCTGAATATAAGCTCTATTCCAAAGCACCATATTTCTCAAACCCAGTCCCCCATAAGTTTTGGGTAAGCAAACCTCTTCCCAGTTAACCAAGGGTCTTTTGGTGTAATTGGCTGTAGCTCCCCACAAAAAGTTTCTACATATGCTTTGTACCCTCCTCATGACCTTGGTAGGTATAATGAATAATTTGCATCAAAAGGTCATGATATCATGTAGAACACTACCTACTAGTCTGCATCTTCCCGCATACGACAAATGTTTTGATGGCCAGGAATTAATCTTTGATGTAATGTTTTGTACTAACCTCTCACATTCTTTATCACTAACCCTTGCAGCTGTTACTGGGCTGAGTGGAAGCTCTCCAATGGGAATATTAGTCAATTTCTGAAGCCTATCTTGAGTTCTTTTATCAACCCCTCCAAAAATGATTTGTGATTTAGCTTTGTTAATACTCAAGCATGTAGTTTTTTCAGGTCTGGATGCAACTTGGGGTCCATATACTTTATCTGATCTGCTCTCCTTCCATATACTCAAGCCTCTTTAGTGGTTCTTTCAGGTCTGGATGCAACTTGGGGTCCATATACTTTATCTGATCTGCTCTCCTTTCTTGAGTACCAGTGGTTCATTTAATGCTGCATTGAATCCCTATAAGAGAATATGAAACTCTTCATTCAGTTTAGTAACAAAATGGAAACATATGCAAGGATGGCATTTGCGAAAATGGCTTACCAGCATCAGCAATCAATTTGTGACTGCATATAATGCTCTATAGCAGCATTGGTAGGAAGCACGGGAGGTATTTGACTGGTCCTCAGCTTAGCTTCAACAATAGTATCATTGAGTTGAGTTTACTTCATTTCAGAAAATAGAAGTTGCTAAAATTGAAGCTAAGCTGAAGACCAGTCAAATACCTCCCGTGCTTCCTACCAATGCTGCTATAGAGCATTATATGCAGTCATAAATTGATTGCTGATGCTGGTAAGCCATTTTCGCAAATGCCATCCTTGCATATGCTTCCATTTTGTTACTAAACTGAATGAAGAGTTTCATATTCTCTTATAGGGATTCAATGCAGCATTAAATGAACCACTGGTACTCAAGAAAGGAGAGCAGATCAGATAAAGTATATGGACCCCAAGTTGCATCCAGACCTGAAAGAACCACTAAAGAGGCTATGTGATGATCCAAACACCACAGTTGTCGTCCTTAGTGGCAGTGACAGAAATGTTCTTGATGAGGTTGTGTCCTTAGGATGTTAAGGTTATTTGATCTGGTAAATTCTTGGTTTCTAACCTTCTTCTTTTGTGGGCAGAACTTTAGTGGATATAACATGTGATTAGCCACCGAACATGGGATGTTTTTGCGTTTTACTAAAAGTAGCTGGATGATAACAATGCCAGAGAATCTGAACATGGATTGGGTTGACAGTGTGAAGGTGCATTCATAAACATGTTCAAATCACTAACTGCATTAACTTTGTAAAGCTCTTTCACATTTACATATTTTTTTATACCATAATCTTCAGCATGTATTTGAGTATTTCGCCGAGAGGATACCTGGCTCACATTTTGAGATTCGTGAGACATCACTCGTGTGGAACTATAAATATGCTGGTAATTTTCTCATTTTCTGTTCCCACCCATCTGAAAACCAAAAATAGTGAACATTATTATAACATATGTATTAAACTGCTACAATCAGATGTTGAGTTCAGGAGGCTTTAAGCAAAAGACTTGTTGCAACATCTTTGGACTGGTCCAATCTCAAATGACCCCGTAGATGTTGTTCAAGGTACCCGATCTGTTGAGGTCCGAGAAAGCGGGGTTACCAAGGTTTGGGTTTCTAACTCCTTTCTTGTTTCTTTTTATGGTGAAACTGCCCTAAGTTCCAAATTCATGCTATGCAGGGTACCACAATTGATCAAATTTTGGGAGAAATCGTGCATAACAGTAAGGTCAAAACACCCATGGATTATGTCTATTGTATTTGCCACTTCCCTAACATTACGTATAGGTACATATTTATTGCATACAACTGAAAACTGATTTGATTAGGGTAATAAGAAATTATTCTATTGATTATTTCATTTACTTGCTACAAAATGGTGCATTTGCATGGTATATGTAACATCTCAATTTAGAAAAGAAAGGGACTTGGCACTTGAGTTTATCAGCTTAGAATTGTGTCTGTTTAATATTTTGTATTGCATGTAATTATATTTATTAGTTATTCATTATGGTGCTCACACTTTCTATAAAAACCAACATCTTTCTTTAAACAATATCAAACGCCTCACCATGAGTTCTCTAAACATTATTTTGTCATTCACTAAATCTTTTTTTGAGGTAATGTTTGGAAATTTGAAAAGGTTTGAGTGAATGTGTGTTATATGCATGCAGTATGATCATAGAAGAAGCACGAGAAACAGGCGGCTTCCTCCACATCTCAAGACATCATCCTCATTGGCACGCCTCCCGTCCCGCTTTTTTTGGCCCTATTCGAAATGGATCGGAACACGTGATCAAAGTCCAATTGGTGTTATTATACCCTCTAGTGGTGGGATGTTTTCCTACTTTCCTCCCTCCAAACTTGGTCGGTCCCCTAAACTTGGTGGATCCCCCGAGAATTCTGGGCCCTTTTGCCTAGGAATAAACCTTCAAAAGCCGGTTTACGTTCTTCCCTTTGAGTCGTTTTTTGTGGAGCAGGCGACGTCTTTGTTCGCCAGAGAGCGAGTTACCGTTGAGGTTGTGGAACGGTCTTCGGCGTTCCATTTCTTGAACTCGCTCTCCCACGTCAGGAGCATGCTTTGTAGGGCGCGAAGCAAAGCATTTCTCTATAAGCTATCAATTAGTGGCTACTGTGCTTTACAAACTGGCCTTTTTTTGGAATAGTTGCGTTATGTGTGAAGGAATTTGAAAAAGAGCAACACCAAAGCTAGCCTTATCGCATTAGGTAGACATGGATGAAACGACGACATTGTATCCAATCATGTATCATGTATCATATCTCATGTGAGAAAATTATATGAAGAATGTTTTTTTCTTGTTTGGTTAGAGAGAGAAAAAAAGAAGAAAAAAATGTTCAGTTGTGAAGCCAATAATCAAAAGAAGAATGATAAAAATATGCTCTCTTTATTTTCTATCTCTTCTCGATAACTTTTGTTCGTTTGTGTGTTTTCATTGATTATTTGATAAAATAAAATAATCTTGTCAACTCTTGTTTTGTACCAGTAGAATTTTTGATGTAGTTATTTAAATAAAATAATTTAAAAATTGTGAAATTTTACCACGTAATCCACATTTTGCAATCCAAATAGGGACGGTGGAGTACTAAGATGATGGAGAATCAAATTCATTCTATTTTGGTCAAAAAAATATTGTTTTCTTGGTATCTTTTTGTTCTGTAGAAGTTTTGAGTCAATTTTTAAATATGTAAGTTTATTTTAATTTCTATACTAATCTTTAAATAAAATGAATTGAAAAAAATTTAAAATTTCAATTTGCTTTGAGTAAAATGTAAAATACAGAATATTTTGGAACAGAGTGAGTAAATGTTTGAACTTTGAAATTATTTTATTGTCATTAAACTCTTTACCCGGAGTATTTGAGTATTTGCTGTAGTAGAACAACTTTTTGCGTCGTTGTAAAATAAGTATTTCGTCTGTCTCTTAAAATTTTTCAAAGTTGAAAAACAACTCACCTTAAGAAAATACTCCGTATAATTTTGGTATACTCCGTAGTATTTGAATTATAACTCATCTATCTTACATATCATATTTTACCATATTACAAATAATGAAAAAATGTGATTTTATCATGATCAAATTTTTTTTGTCATACACAATTTTAGATGCCGCTCCTGATGCGTTTCTTGTGAATCACAGCCGTTGTCAACTAAAACTATAATCTTCAGAATCCTAGTGCACTAATAGTCATATTGTTGTGTTGTCGTTTAACCGACATCAGAATACGCCACTAAATAGACTTGATGTCAAATTAAACTTTTAGTCCTAAAATTAATACCAACATCATGGAAAGTCAAAAAAGAATTATTTGTGAAAAAATATCCATAAAAAAGGACCACATGCGTAATATTTGACAATAAAGAACTAAAGATGAAAAATCCTAAGATTTCCTTTAAAATTGTAAAGCACGCCATTTTTCGTCTTTGAAAAATTTTACTCCCTCTGTCCCATTTTAAATTGCCTGTTAGCCTTTTTTCTCCGTCCCAAAATAAGTTGTCTGTTAGTTGTTTTCGTGAACTTTTAAAAATAAAATACCTAAACTACTCCTAAAATAAGTCACTCTTCTTCACCTTATCTTCTTATTCATTATCACTCCTCCTAAAAAGTAATGATAATTTCGGAAAATCAACTTTATTTTTTATTTTTTTTAAATATGTCCAAAAGTCAAAACATGCGATTTAAATTGGGACGGAGGGAGTATGAGATTGAGGAAGTTAATTTTAAATTAATTAAACTAATTGATATATTACAAACTTAGGAAGTACTCCGTATAAACTACTCGAAATATATAACTAAATGAAATAACTACAAATTTAAATCTCAGTATTCGATTTGATTCATTCCGTTTAGAATGCTAGTGTGGATTCCTTGAAGTAGTAGCATTCATCTGTGGAACTCCAATACTTTAGAGTTTAGATACGCTATGTCAACTCATTATTCAGATTTTGTGTCACTGATAATTCTTTAATATAATGATGACACGTGTTTATTTTTTTGACAAATCAGCAGTCCCTGCAGTGCGTTTTCCAAGCGGAAGCTTCTTCATCGTTCCAATTCCAGGCCTATCCATCTTCATCGCTAGAAATCCGCCATTTCCTCAGCCCTTCGCCATCTCCTTTCCTTTTGATTGTCGACCAAAAATCCACAACATCAGCTTTCCTTCACCAACGATCGCAAGTTCCCTTCCTCAATTCGAAACGGTAATAGCCAATTGCTCGCAATTAGAACCCTATTTCCGGTTTATCATTATTCTTTCCATATATAAGTATTCTTTCCTTCATTTAATTTAATCCATGGCGTCAAGTGTTAATTTTTTTATTATTCTGATTTTTCACAAATTCTTAGGGTTCTTATTTGGTAATGATATTCATTGCTTTGAACGAATTCTTAGGGTTCCGAGATTGATATAAAGGATATATTTAAATATATACAATCAGTGCACATAAATGTAATTCATCTACTGCATCTTTAACTTGGAAAATTTGAATAAACATCACTAACGACTTAGCAATTACACTGTGTATTTCAGTCATTCTTTGAGAATTGCAAGCTACTGGGTTCGGAGGCAAGATGGAGTTGTCTTAAAAATGCAGAGGAGTTGGAGGGTGATGCTGATTTTGTTGTTTGTGTTGAACTGCTCCAGGTGTTTTATACTCCGTATGTTTTGCTTTTAATTTGTGGAATGGTCTCTTTCAACGTAGACAGTAGAAACTAGAGGGCATTTTTTTCTGTTTCTAGCCGTCCCAGTGAAGCAAAGTAATGGTCTACCAAACATGTTATAAAGTTACTGACAATTGTTGAAACTTATTTGTTTAACACTTGATAAAGAGCTTTCTATCAAAATGTCATCTTTATAAAAGCAACCTATGAATCCTTCCATTTTAAATGTATAATTGTGTTTCATGCCGGATTTTGAGTTAAAATTTTCTGTACAAAGCTTTTTTTTTTTACGAATTTCACTACGTCTTTATATATATCATATACCGATTTGGCAAGTAGAAAGTATAATGCAGAGTAGATTTTTTAACAAATTTTACTTTGGTGTAAGCTACGATTATGAATCATGGGTTGATTAATAGCGGGATTCAATACCTAATTTAGATTCGTATTCTACATAATTAGATTAGGGAAGAAAGTGAAAGAATACGTTCAACCACTTTCCATATAAATCTAAAATTGGAAATCTAACAACAAGATTTGAAAGCTAAAGTTGGGAACTAGAAATTATCCCTTTAAAATCTAACGACAAAAAGGTCCCGATCATGATACTTGATGAGGGACTAATCTTGTCGAATTTTGAGTTTAAGATCAAAAGAGGAAAATATCCCATTAGTGTTATATTTATTTGGTAAGGGAAGTTTAGAGGTAATAGGATATTTCATTTAATGTTTCATCATTTGCAACTGACTTATATGTAGTAATAACTAAGTGCTAGTCAACATATGTGTTTTTGACGATTAATATGGAATTCACTTATTACTCATTGATTTGACAAGTAGAAGCTAAGTGTCAAAGTATTAACTCAACCAAAAAACTCTAGTTTGTGATTGGAGGCTAAGAAATATTTTTATACTTTAATATGTTCCCTCACGTGATAACAGGTTGTGTCTTGCCATCACTGCCATCTTAACCTTTTCTGCTTACATTTTTGTTTTATTTTATGCATTTCTTTTCATGGACTCTTAACGCTTTAACTCCTCTTTACTCCCTGAGTATACTGCTTAATTTCTTCTGAGTCCTTTGCTTTCCTCCGTTTTCTCAGCCTCTTTCGGCCCTTATAAGTAAGGGAAGGTGGCAACTTCCTCACTCACTTCTTCTGCTCCTCTGCGTAACCCTTTCAAGGTCCATTTCTTCCTCTGATTAGATTTGTTGATTTTTTTTACTTTGTCTGAATTTCCATTTGATTTGATTGCACACACATGGTGGGTTTACGTGTGTGTAGGTTTTTTGAACTTAATTTGATTATTGACTTCACGAATAGACAGTTTTGGTCGGTCATTTTCTTTTTTTATGGTATAATGGATGGGGGTGTCATTTCATTCTCAAATCTTTGAAGTTCTCTTTCTAAGGATTTTTTTACAATGGAAGCTTTACTCTTGCTCAAAAAACAACCAACTCATTTTTTTACAGAAAAAAAAAGTCACTCACACTCCAGCGTCCACAGTTATTAATTGTGAACTCATCCAAAATTATGCTATTGATAAAATTGGTGTTACTTTTTGTTGATTTTGAGTGGTTACCAGTTAGTAAATACGTCCTATCATTTTCCATATAAATCTAAAACTCTAAATCTAACAACATGATCTGAGAGCTAAAGTTGGGAATTGGAAATTATCCTTTTAAAATCTAACGACAAAAATGTTTTCATCATGGTACGTGATGAGGGACTAATTTTGTCCAATTTTGAGTTGATGATCAAAACAAGAAAATATCCCATTAATGTTATATTTATTTGGTAAGGGAAATTTAGAGGTAATAGGATACTTCATTTAATGTTTCATGATTTGCAACTGACTTATAATAACTACTACCTCCGTCCCACTGTCTTTGTCCACTTTTGACTTTTGGAACTGTTCATCTAAGCACTTTGACTCATCAAATTCTCTCAATGTGTAAGCCTAAAAATAGTCATGTGTGATCTTGTTTGATTTGTCTTAACATATAGATTATTAATATATAATTTTTATAATTTTTTAATATACAAATTACAAGATAAAATGGATTAAAGAAGTGTATTGGATGGTGTGCCAAAAGGTAAGTGGACAAAGACAGTGGGACGGAGGGAGTAAGTGTTAGTTAACTTATATGCTTCTTCATGCTTTAGAGGCTAATTTGGAAAAAAAACATAATCATTGAATACGGAGTATTATTTAAAGAATTTACTTTTAATTTTTTTTGTAAGTAAAAAGTACTCAATATTGAGGGGAAAGCTTCAAACAATTCAAGGACTCTATTTCGAATTGATTTGGGTAATACATCCATCGGCTCCATAGCACCAAAAAAAGGGGGATAGTATGAGTAAGAGATGGAGGTGATCTCAGACGGAGTTTTGGACAGACGCTGCCACTGTCACAGCGGTGTTACGTTACTTGCTAGCGAGGGCGGAGGCCGGACGACACCTCTTTTCTTGAATTCCCTCCTGAATTTCTTCCCGTTCCTTTGCTTTCTTCCGTTTTCTCAGCCTTTCTCGGCCCCTTATAATTTTAGCCAGGCATGGCGGCACCCACTTCCTCACTCACTCCTTCTGCTCCTCCTCTGCTTAACCCTTTCAAGGTCCATTTCTTCTTCGATCTTCTTCTTCTGGTTAGATTTTTTTGTTTTTTTCTTGGTTTGAATTAATTTCCAGTTTAATTGATTGCACTTGCATGGTGGGATTATGTGTGTGTAGTTTTTTTTGAACTTTAGTTTGATCATTGGCTTCCCAATTGGACAATTTTTGGTCTGATCATTTGATTAATTTTATGGTACATTGGATGCCTGTATAGGGTCATTTCACTCTGAAATCTTTAAAGTACTGTTTTTAAAGATTTTTTTACAATGGAATAATAATCGATTGTTTCTTTTTCTAAATTTCACCTACGAATTTTCCTCCCTTATAAGCAAGGGAGGGTGGCTACTTCCTCACTCACTTCCTCTGCTCCTTTGTTTTACTCTTTCAATGTCCCTTTCTTCTTCTTCTTCTACTTCTTGTGATGATTAGATTTGTTAATTTTTTTCTTGGTTTGAACTTCCAGTTTAATGGTTTGCGCAAGCATGGTGGGAGTATGTGTGTGTAGGTTTTTTGAACTTTAATTTGATTATTGGCTTCACAACTGAACATTTTTGGTCTGGTCATTTCATTTTTTTAAGATACATTGGATGGAGGGTGTCATTTCACTCTGAAATTTTTAAAGTACTTTTTTAAAGGATTTTTACAATTTTTGCTTAAAAGCAGAGAGTTCTTTTTTTACATTATTAAAATCCCGAGAAGAAATTCACACATGCCCAAGAGAGATCAATAGTGAACTTATCTAAACTTATGTTATTGCTTTAAAATGGGGATACTTGTTGATTTTTAGTGGTTAACAGTTAGTAGAAGATTTTGTATAGGTCCATATTTAAATTTTATTTTGTTGTGTTCATTTGTTACTTATAAGTTATGGAAGGTGGATTCTTCACGCTTTAACGCCTCTTTACCCCTTCTGAATATCCTGCTTAATTTCTTCTCAATCTTCTGCTTTCTTCCGTTTTCTCAGGCTTTTTCGGCGGCAATCGGCGCTTATAAGTAAGGGAAGGTGGCAACTTCCTCACTCTCTTCTTCTGCCCTTTCAAGGTCCATTTCTTATTTTTCTTTTTCTGATTACATTTGTTGATTTTTTTTCTTTGTTTGAATTTCCACTTTAATTGATTGCAACTGCATGGTGGGGTTATGTGTGTGTAGGGTTTTTGAACTTTAATTTGATTATTGACTTCACAATTGAACAGTTTTGCTCCAGTCATTCAATTTTTTATGATACATTGGATGGGGGTGTCATTTCATTCTCAAATCTTTAAAGCACTGTTTGTAGGTATTTTTTTACAATAGAAGATTCAGTCTTGCTCAGAAAACAACCATCTCATGTTTTTCTACAGAAAAAGAATGTCACACACATGACACACCCAAGAGTCCACTCTTATTAATAGTGAACTTATCCAAAATTATGCTATTGATAAAATTGGTGATACTTTTTGTTGATCTTGAGTGGTCACCAGTTAGTAGAAGATTTTATGCTGGTCTATTTTAAAGTTTTATGTAGTTTCCCCTGTTATTGGATTAAATTGTAGTTTCTAAGTAAACAAATCCGTTACTATATCTCACTCATTAGGTTTGGGGGAAAGTGTTCTAAGGCCTTCCTATGCCCTAAGGAGTAAAAAGACCATACTAAAATACGTGAGAACCACACACACCATTTTCTTAATTAGAATTTGCAAATACGTTCTACCACTTTCCATATAAATCTAAAATTGAAAATCTAACAACATGATATGAAAGCTAAAGTTGGGAACTAGAAATTATCCCTTTAAAATCTAACGACAAAAAGGTCCCGATCATGATACTTGATGAGGGACTAATCTTGTCCAATTTTGAGTTTAAGATCAAAAGAGGAAAATATCCCATTAGTGTTATATTTATTTGGTAAGGGAAATTTAGAGGTAATAGGATATTTCATTTAATGTTTCATCATTTGCAACTGACTTATATGTAGTAATAACTAAGTGCTAGTCAACATATGTGTTTTTGACGATTAATATGGAATTCACTTATTACTCCTTGATTTGACAAGTAGAAGCTAAGTGTCAAAGTATTAACTAAACAAAAAACTCTAGTTTGTGATTGGAGGCCAAGAAATATTCTTATACTTTAATATGTTCCCTCACGTGATAACAGGTTGTGTCTTGCTCTCACTGCCATCTTAACCTTTTCTGCTTACATTTTTGTTTTATTTTATGCATTTCTTTTCATGGACTCTTAACGCTTTAACGCCTCTTTACTCCCTGAGTATCCTGCTTAATTTCTTCTCAATCCTTTGCTTTCCTCCGTTTTCTCACGCTCTTTCGGCCCTTATAAGTAAGGGAAGGTGGCAACTTCCTCCCTCACTTCTTCTGCTCCTCTGCGTAACCCTTTCAAGGTCCACCTCTTCTTCTAAGTTCTAATTAGATTTGTTGAATTTTTTACTTTGTCTTAATTTCCAATTGCATTGATTGCACACACATGGTGGGTTTACGTGTGTGTAGGTTTTTTGAACTTAATTTGATTATTGACTTCACGAATGGACAGTTTTGGTCGGTCATTTTCTTTTTTATGGTATAATGGATGTGGGTGTCATTTCATTCTCAAATCTTTGAATTTCTCTTTCTAAGGATTTTTTTACAATGGAAGCTTTACTCTTGCTCAAAAAACAACCATCTCATTTTTTTACAGAAAAAAAAAGTCACTCACACTCAAGCGCCCACAGTTATTAATAGTGAACTCATCCAAAATTAATGTATTGATAAAAATGGTGTTACTTTTTGTTGATTTTGAGTGGTTACCAGTTAGGAAATACGTCCTATCATTTTCCATATAAATCTAAAACTGTAAATCTAACAACATGACCTGAAAGCTAAAGTTGGGAACTGGAAATTATCCT
Source organism: Cuscuta campestris (assembly GCA_900332095.2). Lineage (NCBI taxonomy): Eukaryota > Viridiplantae > Streptophyta > Magnoliopsida > Solanales > Convolvulaceae > Cuscuta > Cuscuta campestris. Next base: position 1,207,100 of record OOIL02006049.1, read on the forward strand.
TTTAAAATCTAACGACACAAATGTTTTGATCATGGTACGTGATGAGGGACTAATTTTGTCCAATTTTGAGTTGAGGATCAAAACAGGAAAATATCCCATTAATGTTATATTTATTTGGTAAGGGAAATTTAGAGGTAATAGGATACTTCATTTAATGTTTCATGATTTGCAACTGACTTAAAATAACTAAGTGCTAGTTAACGTATATGCTTCTTCACGCTTTAACCCTTCTTCACCCATCAATGTCCTGCTTAAGACCGAGATTTACTTAAAAAACAACAACCTAAAAAGCAATGGTTACATTTAACACCTCGCGGGTGGTGCGTTTCAAAGCAAAAAAAAAAAGTGTATGGAGATGATCTCAGATGGAGCTGGACATCAATCCTCGTGGGTTGTCCGTTGCCCTCTTCGCCTTTTCTGCGTATGTTTTTTTGTTTTGTTTTGTTTTTATTTTATTAATTTCATTTCATGGATTCTTCACGCTTTAACGCCTCTTTACCCCTCCTGAATATCCTGCTTAATTTCTTCTTAATCCTCTGCTTTCCTCCGTTTTCTCAGGCTTTTTCCGCCCTTATAAGCATGGGAGGGTCTACTTCCCCACTCAGTTCCTCTGCTTTACCCTTTCAAGGTCCCTTTCTTCTTCTTCTTGTGATGATTAGATTTGTTGATTTTCTTCTTGGGTTGAAAATCCAGTTTAATTGTTTGCACATGCGTGGTGGGATTGTGTGGGTGTATGCCTTTTGAACTTTAATTTGATTATTGGCTTCCCAATTGGATAGTTTCTGGTCTGGTCATTTGGTTTTTTTAAGGTACATTCGATGGAGGGTGTCATTTTACACTGAAATTCTTCAAGTACTGTTTTTAAGAAATTTTACAATGGAAGATTCAATCTTGCTTAAAAACAGTGGGTTTTTTAATAATCCAGAAAATAAATTCACACCCACCCAGAGAGATCAGTAGTGAACTTATCTAAACTTATGTTATTGCTTTAAAATGGTGGTACTTGTTGATTTTAGTGGTTAACAGTTAGTAGAAGATTTTATTTTGGTCCATATTAAAATTTTATTTAGTTTTGTTCATTTCTTACTTATAAGTAAGGGGAGGTGGATTCTTCACGCTTTAACGCCTCTTTACCCCTCCTGAATATCCTGCTTAATTTCTTCTCAATCCTCTGCTTTCTTCCATTTTCTCAGACTTTTTCGGCCCTTATAAGTAAGGGAAGGTGGCAACTTCCTCACTCACTTCTTCACGCTTTAACGCCCTTTCACGCTTTAACGCCTCTTCTTATTTTTCTTCTTCTGATTACATTTGTTGATTTTTTCTTTGTTTGAATTTCCACTTTAATTGATTTGAAATGCATGGTGGGGCTATGTATGTGCAGGGTTTTTTTTAACTTAAATTTGATTATTGACTTCACAATAGAACAGTTTTCCTCCGGTCATTCGATTTTTTATGATACAATGGATGGGGGTGTCATTTCATTCTCAAATCTTTAAAGCTCTGTTTGTAAGTATTTTTTTACAATAGAAAATTCAGTCTTGCTCAGAAAACAACAATCTCATGTTTTTACAGAAAAAAAAAAGTGACACACACCCAAGAGTCCACACTTATTATAGTGAACTTCTCCAAAATTATACTATCGATAAAATTGGTGATACTTTTTGTTGATCTTGAGTGGTTACCAGTTAGTAGAAGATTTTATGGAGGTCTATATTAAAGTTTTAAGTTATTTCTCCTGTCATTGGATTAAATTGTAGTTTCAAAGAAAACAAATCCATTCCTATATCTCACTCAGGAGTTAGGTTTGGGGAAAAATGTTCTAAGGCCTTCCTATGCCCTAAGGAGTAAAAAGTGTTCTAAGGCCTTCCTACTAAATGCATGAAAACCACACACACCATTTTTATAATTATGATTTGCAAATACGTTCTACCACTTTCCATACAAATCTAAAATTGAAAATCTAACAACATGATTTGAAAGCTAAAGTTGGGAACTAGAAATTATTCCTTTAAAATCTAACAACAAAAAAGTCCTGATCATGATACTTGATGAGGGACTAAGCTTGTCCAATTTTGAGTTTAAGATCAAAAGAGGAAAATATCCCATTAGTGTTATATTTATTTGGTAAGGGAAATTTAGAGGTAATAGGATATTTCATTTAATGTTTCATCATTTGCAACTGACTTATATGGAGTAATAACTAAGTGCTAGTTAACATATGTGTTTTTGACGATTAATATGGAATTCACTTGTTACTCCTTGATTTGAAAAGTAGAAGCTAAGTGTCAAAGTATTAACTCAACCAAAAACTCTACTTTGTGATTGAAGGCCAAGAAATATTTTTATACTTTAATATGTTCCCTCACGTGCTAACAGGCTGTGTCTTCCCCTCACTGCCATCTTAACCTTTCCTCTGTTTTCTCAGGCTTTTTCCGCCCTTATAAGCAAGGGAGGGTGGCTACTTCCCTACTCACTTCCTCTGCTCCTCTGCTTTACCCTTTCAAGGTCCCTTTCTTCTTCTTCTTCTTCTTCTTCTTGTGATGATTAGATTTGTTGATTTTTCTTCTTGGGTTGAATTTCCACTTTAATTGTTTGCACACGCATGGTAGGATTGTGTGGGGGTAGGCCTTTTGAACTTTATTTTGATTATTGGCTTCACAATTGGATAGTTTCTGCTCTGGTCATTTGGTTTTTTTAAGGTACATTGGATGGAGGTGTCATTTCACACTGAAAATTTCAAGTACTGTTTTAAAGGATTTTTACAGAAGATTCAATCTTGCTCATAAACAGCGAGTTTTTTTTATAATCCAGAGAAGGAATTCACACACACCCAAGAGAGATCAATATTGAACTTATCTAAACTTATGTTATTGCTTTAAAATGGTGATACTTGTTGATTTTTAGTGGTTAACAGTTAGTAAAAGATTTTATATAGGTCCATATTAAAATTTTATTTTGTTTTGTTCATTTGTTACTTATAAGTAAGGGAAGGTGGATTCTTCACGCTTTAATGCCTCTTTACCCCTCCTGAATATCCTGCTTAATTTCTTCTCAGTCCTCTGCTTTCCTCCGTTTTTTCAGGCTTTTTCCACCCTTATTAGCATGGGAGGGTGGCTACTTCCCCACTCACTTCCTCTCTTCCTCTGTTTTACTCTTTCAAGGTCCCTTTCTTCTTCTTCTGATGATGGTGATTAGATTTGTTGATTTTTTTTCTTGGTTTGAACTTCCAGTTTAATTGTTTGCACTTGCATGGTGGGATTGTGTGGGTGTAGGCCTTTTGAACTATAATTTGATTATTGGCTTCACAATTGGATAGTTTCTGGTCTGGTTATTTTGTTTTTTTAAGGTACATTCGATGGAGGGTGTCATTTCACAGTGAAATTATTAAAGTACTGTTTTTAAGGATTTTTACAATGGAAGATTCAATCTTGCTCAAAAATGGTGAGTTGTTTTTATAATTCAGAGAATAAATTCACACACACCCAAGAGAGATCAATAGTGAACTTATCTAAACTCATGTTATTTCTTTAAAATGGTGGTACTTGTTGATTTTAGTTGTTAACAGCTAGTAGAAGATTTTATATAGGTTCATATTAAAATTTTATTTTACTCCGTATTTTGTTCATTTGTTACTTATAAGTAAGGGAAGGTGGATTCTTCACTCTTTAACGCCTCTTTACCCCTCCTGAATATCCTGCTTAATTTCTTCTCGATCCTCTGCTTTCTTCTGTTTTCTCAGGCTTTTTCGGCCCTTATAAGCAGGGGAAGGTGGCAACTTCCTCACTCACTTCTTCTGCCCTTTCAAGGTCCATTTCTTATTTTTCTTCTTCTGATTACATTTGTTTATTTTTTTTCTTTGTTTGAATTTCCACTTTAATTGATTGCAAATGCATGGTGGGGTTATGTGTGTGTAGGGTTTTTGAACTTTAATGTGATTATTGACTTCACAATTGAACATTTTTGCTCTGGTCATTCAATTTTTTATGATACATTGGACGGGGGTGTCATTTCATTCTCAAATCTTTAAAGCTCTGTTTGTAAGGATTTTTTTTCAATAGAAGATTCAGTCTTGCTCAGAAAACAACCAACTCAGTTTTTTTTACAGAAAAAAAATGTCACACACACCCAACGTCCATTTCTTCTTCTGATTATATTTGTTGATTTTTTTTAATTTGTCTGAATTTCCAATTGATTTGATTGCATACGCGTGGTGGGTTTATCTGTGTGTAGGTTTTTTGAACTTTAATTTGATTATTGACTTCAAATAGACAGTTTTGGTCTGGTCATTTGCTTTTTTATCGTATAATGGATGGGGGTGTCATTTCATTCTCAAATCTTTGAAGTTCTCTTTCTAAAGATTTTCTTACAATGGAAGCTTCACTCTTGCTCAAAAAACAACTGTATCATTTTTTTACAGAAAAAAAAGTCACACACACTCAAGTGTCCACAGTTATTAATAGTGAAAAGAGTTAGGTTTGGGGGTAAAATGTTCTAAATCCTTCCTATGCTCTATGGAGTGAAAAGACTATGTTAAAATAAGTGAAAACCACACATATTATTTTCACGCTTTAATGCTTCTTCACCCCTGAATTTTCTGCGGAATTTCTTCTCAATCCTTTGCTTTCCTCACTTATAAGCAACAGAAGATGGCTACTTTTCGGTACTTCCTCACTCCTGCTCTTCTTGTTTACCCTTTCAAGGTCTATTTCTTCTTCTTCTTCTTCTTCTTCAGATTAGATTTGTTGATTTTTTTCCCTTGTTTCAGTTTCCAGTTTAATTGGTTGCACATGCATGGTGGGATAATGTGTGTGTAGTTTTTTGAACTTTAATTTGATGATTGGCTTCACAATTGACAGTTTTTGGTCTTGTCATTTGTTTTATTAAGATACATTAGATGGGGGTGTCATTTCACTCTGAAATCTTTAAAGTATTGTTTGTAAGTATTTTTTTACAATGATAGATTCAGTTTTGCTCAAAAAATAGCCAGCTCCTCTTTTTACAGAGAAAAAAAGTCACACACACCCAAGAGTCCATGGAGATTTATATGAAAATTTTAATCTATAGGAAAATTAGTAGAGGATTTTATACAGGTCTATATGAAAATTTTAAGTTTTTCCCCCTGTTATTGGATGAAATTGTAATTTCTAAGTAAACAAATCCACTACATCTCACTCAAGAGTTAGGTTTGGGGGAAATGTTCTAAGGCCTTCCTATGCTGTAAGGATTAAAAAGACTTCACCTTTTCTGCGTACGTCTCTTTGTTTTTATTTTATGCATTTCGTTTCATATCATGGCACACTTTAACGCCTCTTTACCCCTCCTCAATATCCTGCTTAATTTCTTCTCAGTCCTCTGCTTTCCTCCGTTTTCTTAGGCTTTTTCCACCCTTATAAGCATGGGAAGGTGGATACTTCCCCACTCACTTCCTCTGCTCCTCTGTTTTACCCTTTCAAGGTCCATTTCTTCTTCTTCTTCTTCCTCTTCTTCTTCTTCATCTTGTGATGATTAGATTTGTTTATTTTTTTTTTTTTTGAACAAAGCACAATCTATTAAAACCAAAGCGTTCATACAAACCCAAGACCTGGGCAGAATACACCAAACACAAACTACTACAAATTACAAACACCACCAATGGCTAATCTTCATTGATTCAGTCCCCTCTGTTCGCTGCCATGGATAACACAGTCTTCACCTCTTCAGCAACTTTTGCACTAGTTTCTTCTCTCTTGTTATGAAGCTTGGAGTTCCTTGCCTTCCACACATAATAGCAGCAGGCTACTATGCTCGAGGCAATCCACAGTCTGTCCTTCCTATTCTTTCCTTTCCACATTTTATCCTTCAGCTCAGTTAGTGATGTAGAAGTTAAATCATGTCTCAACCAAGGACGAAGGGCCTTGTGCACTGATACAACAAAAGAGCACGTACAGAAGAGGTGGTCAGCAGATTCTACCTCCTCCTCACACAGCACACATTTGGTATCAATGTCCATGAATCTACTCAGCCTGTCCTTGGTTAGAATTCTCCCTTTCCATATAAGCCAAGCAATAAATTTGTGTTTTGGTATGGACCATTTGTTCCAAACCAAGTCATGCCATTCAACCCTTGTATGCATACCTATAAGCCAATCATATCCAATCTTGCTGTCATAACTTGTCATAGTAGTCATGCCTTGAAGCAGCTTTTTATTTTGGAGCATTTTCTTCCAGTAATAACAGTCATCCTGTTTGGGGGAGTATTCCCAAACAGTAGCCCCCTTCAAATATTTGGTGTGGATCCAAGGGAAGAGCTCCAGAGATAATTCCTACAGAGAGCCATGATTTTCTTCATTACCTTATTAGGTATCAAGAATATCCTACTCCAGAAGGAAATAATACCATACAGAACCGAGTTAATCAACTTGGCTCTACCTGCATAGGACAAATTTTTTGTGGTCCAGGAAGTAATTTGCCTAGTTAGTTTATCCACCAGAACGTCACAATCTCTCTCACTTATCCTGGAGGCAGTTATAGGTCCACCTAGATATCTAAATGGAAAAGCTCCTTTAGCCATACCAGTTCTCTTCAGGATTTCACTCTGGATCTCATTTGTGACTCCTCCCAGAAAGATTTGAGACTTGTTATAATTAAGAGTTAATCCCATAGTGTCCTTGAAATGCCTAAGGCTGGAAAGGATACACTCAATGGAGTCAACTTCAGCCTTGCAAGCAACAATTAAATCATCAGCAAACACAATATTGATTAAACTAAGAGCCTTGCATCTAGGATGGTACTTAAATCTGTCATTTTTTGAGTAGTAGGAAAGGGCTCTGGTTAAATACTCCATGATTAAGGTGAATAACAAGGGGGAGACTGGATCCCCCTTGTCTTAGTCCCTTGCCTCCCTTGAAATGGCCAAAGCTTTCTCCATCAAGTTGTATCGAGTATGCAGCAGTTGTCACACAGAACTGAATCCATGTGACAAATTTCACTGGAAATTTAAGAGCTTCCATTATCTGAAACATCCCCTTCCAACTAACTGAGTCATAAGCCTTCCTTAGGTCCAGTTTCATGAGACATCTGGAACTGATGTGTCTTCTGTTATAACCCCTAGCTAGCTCCTGGCATAAGAGAACATTGTGGACAAGATCTCTCCCCTCAACAAAAGCACCCTGATTAGTGTTAATGATATGAGGTAGGACCAGTTTTAATCTGTTACAAATGATCTTTGATATCACCTTTTATATCACGTTGCAACATGCAATGGGCCTGAATTCGTTAGGGCTTTCTGGTGAATCAGTCTTGGGAATAAGACAGATGTTAGTGTGGTTAATCTGCTTCAGAGTAGTCCCATCCTTGAAGAAATCCATCACTGCTTTAGTTACCAGTTCCCCAACCACTTCCCATTGGTTTTGGAAGAAACCACTACTATAGCCATCTGGACCTGGGCTTTTGCAACTAGGGATATCAAATATACACTTCTTCACTTCCTTAGCAGAGACATGGCCAATCAAGTTGAGCTGTTGGTCAACAGATAAGACCCCACCTTCCTTAATAATATTCAGATTAATATCTTCAGTTCCTTCTGTTATACCAAATAAATTCTGAAAGTAATCAATCATAGTTTGTGCCACTCCATTTCTACCTTCCACCACCTGCCCTTCAGAGTTCTTAATAGACCCAATGTGGTTGTTCAGTCTTCTCTTTTTAACCCAGGCATGAAACAATCTGGAATCCTTATCCCCCTCCTGAATCCATTCTTGTTTCACTCTTTGATACTTCATAAGTCTTACTGCCTTCATATTCCAGTTCAATTCCTTTATGGTGTCCATTTCCCTGTTGATCATGGCTTCACTAGTATCACCTCTTTTAATTATATCCTGAATTTGGAATAGTTTCTCCCTCAACAAATTGCATTGGAAGATGGAGGAGAACTTGTCCCTATTCAGTTTTTTGAGATCTGCCTTCAAGTTTTTGAGTTTTGAAACCAGTTGCCACATATGTCTTCCTTCCACATCCAATTTCCAGATTCTCCCCACTATATTAGGAAACTGAGGGTCCAAAGTCCACATATTGCAAAATTTAAAAGGGTAGTTTCCCTTCCCAGTCTTACATTCTCTGAGTATCAGAGGAGAGTGATCTGATAATCCCTCCTCTCTAATTATCACCTTTGTATCAAAATTCATGAACCACTCCACATTAGCTAATGCTCTATCTATTTTAGAATAAATCCTTTTACCAGGTCCTTGTCTGTTAGACCAAGTGTACTTAGGCCCATCAACAGGAATTTTCTCAAGCCCACACTCTTGATTACATTGCCTAAATTCTTTAGTTTCTTCCCAGGATACTGGGTTACCCCCAATTCTGTCCTCCATATCCAGTACACAATTAAAGTCTCCCAACACACACCAAGCTTCATTACATGTAGCTGCTAGCTTCTCCAGGTCTTTCCATAAATCTGTTCTTCTAGAGGCTTCATTATGTCCATAAACAAATGTAATAAGAAAACCCCTATTCTCATTAAGCTATTTGCATCTGCAGTGGATCCATTGATCTGTTAGATCCACAATAGTTACACTTATCTTATTAGGTTTCCATAAAATCCATATTCTACCCAAAGGATGGGCAGTGTTATTTATGAAGGAGTTCCACCCCTGGCATACCTTCCCTTCAACTGCCTTGAAATTATTATCCCTGATTTTGGTTTCTAGTAATCCACAGAGCTCAATATTATTCTTTTTCAAGAAGAAGAGGACTTTCTCCTGTTTATTAGGACTATTTAGTCCTCTAACATTCCAGCAACCTATCATTTTAAAAAGGGGAAATGCCCCTCATAAGGGGCCTTTTCTAGTAATTTCTGTAGGCTACTCATAAAGTCTGCCTCCTCCTTTTCCAGTACTAGCTTCCTAGCAGCCTTCTTCCCACTTACAGTTGTAAATTCTTCCTCATTAGGGTTGTTCTGATTAGGGACCTTTTGTTCATCCACCTTCTTGTCCAGTTTGGGAGCTTCTTCTTGTCCTTCTTCCTTCTTTTCTGTGGCACCATCTGTTTGCTTAGGACGCCACACCATCTTTCTAGATTTCTCATTTTGTTTTGTGGCTTCTTTCCTTCTACACATCTCTTGCATATGTCCCATCCTTTTGCAATGAGAACATATACAGGGATACCATTCATATTCTACTTTTTGGGAAATTACTCGCCCTGTCTCATCAATAAATCCAATTTCATGTGGGAAATCTTGATGCACCTTGACTTCAATTTGGATCCTGGCATAGGCAAATTTAGTTTTATTAGCTGTAGCCTTGTCCCTTTTCACTGGTTTCCCAATCAGACTGCCCAGCTTTTTTGAACTTTAATTTGATTATTGGCTTCACAATTGAACATTTTTGGTCTGGTCACTTGATTTTTTTAAGGTACATTGGATGGAGGGCGTTATTTCAATCTGAAATTTTCAAAGTACTGTTTTTAAGGATTTTTTTTACAATGGAAAATTCAATCTTGTTAAAAAACAGTGAGATTGTTTTCCAGAGAAACACACACCCAAGAGTGATCAGTCCCGAACTTATTTAAACTTATGTTATTGCTTAAAATGGTGATACTTGTTGATTTTTAGTGGCTACCAGTTAGTAGAAGATTTTATACAGGTTCATCTGAAAATTTGAAGTTTATTATTGGATGAAATTGTAGTTTCTAAGTAAACAAATCCACTATACCTCACTCAAGAGTTAGGTTTGGGGGAAAATGTTCTAAGGCCTTCCTATGCTCTACAGAGTAAAAAGACTAAATTAAAATAAGTTAAAACCACACACATTGACCATGTTCTCAAGTATGGTTTGCAAATGCAGAGTACTTCCTATCATTTTCTGTATAACTGTAAAATCTAATATGCTTTGCATGCTAAAACTAGAAACTGGAAATTATCCCATTAAAATCTAACAACAAAAAATGTCTTGAATCTTGATCATTGAGTTGAAGGTGAAAACAGGAAAATATCCCATTAATGTTTTGGCAAGTGAAATTTATAGGTAATAAGATATTTCATTTAATATTTCATCATTTGCAGCTGACTTATAATAGCTAAGTGTGAGTTAACATACGTCCTTTTGTCCATTATTGTGGAAATTAACTTATGACAACCAATTTTAATAGGTAGAAGCTAAGTGTCAAAGAACCATTTGCAGCTGACTTATTGTTTTTATTTTATGCATTTCGTTTCCTTTCATGGCATCTTCACACTTTAACGCTTCATCACCCCTCAATATCCTGCTTAATTTCTTCTCAATCTTTTTCGCCCCTTATAAGTAAGGGAAGGTGGCTACTTCCTCTGCTCCTCCGTTTTACCCTTTCAAGATCCATTTATTTGTCTTCTTCTTCTTCTGATAGGATTTTTTTTCTCTGTCTGAATTTCCAGTTTAATTGGTTGCACATGCATGGCGGGATTATGTGTATATAATTAGTATTTTTGAACTTTAATTCAATTATTGGCTTTACAATTGGACAGTTTTTGGTACATTGGATGGGGTGTCATTTCTTACTGAAATCTTCAAAGTACAGTTTGTAAGGGTTTTTTTACTATAGAAGATTTAAGGGGGTCTTGCTCAAAAAACAGCTTGCTCTTTTTTATATTATACAGAAAAAAGAAAGTCACAAACACCCAAGAGTCCAAGGTGATCAATAGTGTACTTTTTTTTTGAGAGGATCAATAGTGATTAGTGAACTTATCTGAACTTATGCTATGATTAAAAATAGTGATGCTTTTTGTTGATTTTAAGTGGCTAGCAGTTAGTACAACAATTTATACATGCCCATATAAAAGTTTAAGTCCCCCCACCCCCCACGCGGCTGAAATTGTAGTTTCTAAGCAAAGGAAACTACCAAATCCATTATATCTGACCCAAGAGTTGGGTTGGATGGTAAATGTTCTAAGGCCTTCCTATGCTAGGAGTATAAAGACTAGACTAAAATAAGTGAAAACCACTAACCCTTGGCACTTGAGATTAGCGGCGTGGAAATGTGCCCGCTTAATATTTTGCATGTATTATATTTAATTATTCATAATGGTGCTCACACATTCTATAAACTAGACTCGTACCCGTGCGATGCACGGAAAGAAAATTTATCATAATTTAAATTATAAAAGTTAAAAAAATAATGTATTACAATTACATTTGTTGAAGGGCGAATACAAATTTAATACTTTAAAAATGAATTGTCTTTTCAAATGTTTAAATGAACACTTCATTGATTTCAATCACAAAGCTCTAATGCCTAAAATTGCAACCTCAAAGCAGTGTCGAATACCAAGAACAACACCTTCAAGCTCTTATATCCTTAGAACTTATAGTACCAGCCCATCATGTCTCCCAACTTTTGCCATGAAAATGAGTTGCATAAAATGAAAAGGACAA
>OOIL02006049.1:1220898-1296046 GCA_900332095.2 Cuscuta campestris
AAAGCCACCAGGAATCCCCATCCTTATTAAACTTCACCCCCTTCTTCTGATGATGGCATTCAAATGTAATGGGTGTCAGATCTGCATATCAGGAAGTTGAAAGAAAAAGAATTGCTAATTGGAATTAGTTGGATAATGGTAAAACTATTATTATCGGAACTTCAAAATTAGAAAGAAAAAAACATTCAATCAGCGGCTAGGCTACTTACCTACGCCGGCGTGCTCTCTCTCCAGCTACGGCGATGTGCTGATTGGAATTGGATGGCGATCGTCGACGGTGCATGGCTTCGCCCTTGTATGATCGAAGACGGTGAAGTGGCTGCGAAAAGAGAAGAAAGAACAGGTGGATCTGACGGAAAACTATGTTCATACGCTTCCTCTCTCTCTCTCTCGAGATGTGTACGCAAGAAGGTGGCCGGATCTGACGGAAATACCCAGCGGCTTAGCTTCTCCCATACTCTTTCTCTTATCACATGAGTATGCAGGAAGCTTCACCAGATATTTTTATCCAATGTGCGGTCTAAATTTAGTGGCTACTGTAGCTTATCAAATGGGCGGGAATACTGTTCCTAAAACCCTCTTACCATTGTATATAGAAAGATACCAGTGTTTCTCTTCAAACGATAACAAACTCTTTCGGGAAGGATAATAAAAAAAGGGAACACATTGAAGAGTTGGTTTTAATTGTATAAGAAGATCATCAATTCTTAGTCGTATGTTGGCTGAGCTTTAAATTATGATCATATTTTGAAAGCCATTTAAGACAAGATATTCATCCTTACCTAAGTCTCTATATCTCTACATGAGGGTTTGTGAGCTATCCTCGCCATTCTCTTCACTGAACCTTTCTTGAGGTTATGTTTGGAAATTTGAAAAAGGTTTGAGTGAATGTGTGTTATATGCATGCAGTATGATCATAGAAGAAGCACGAGAAACAGGCGGCTTCCTCCACATCTCAAGACATCATCCTCATCCCGTCCCGCTTTTTTTGGCCCTATTCGAAATGGATCGGAGCACGTGATAGAAGAAAACAAGAGAAACAGGGACCACTGCGGCTTCCTCCACATCTCAAGACACCATCCTCATCGGCACGTCTCCCGCCCCACTATTTTTGGCCCTATTCCAAATGGAGCACGCGATCGAAGCCCAATTGTTGTTATTATATATTCCCTTTGTTGGTGGGAGGTTTTCCCACATTCCTTCCACCGCCAGACTCTTGGTGTCCACTGCCCTGAACCCGAGGCGGACGAGGGAGAGCGTGTTGTGGAGCTCGTGGAAGTTGTTCTGGGACGGAGTGCCGGAGAGGATGATACGGTGTGGGGTATTGACCTTCGACAATGTACTGTAGATGTTGCTCTCCTCATTCCTCGGCGTGTGTCCCTCGTCAAGGACTAAAAGCCCTAGAGAATGAATCTTCCAGAGCTTTTCGTCATCCTCCTTGTACGATCATCTCCAACCATCATCATTTTGAAGAGGCCGTAGGTGATCCCGAGAATCCCGGGCCCTTTTGACCAGGAATAAACCTTCAGAAGCTGGTTTATGCCCTTCCCTTTGGGTTGTCCTTTCAGGATGGGGATGTCGACGATGTCTTCATTCGCTAGAGAGCGAGTTGCCGTTGAGGTTGTGGAATGGGACGTCTCCGGCGTCCCATTTCTTGAACTCGCTCTCTCTCATGTTAGTAGCATGCTTTGTAGGGGGATGACCAGGCTAGGCTTGTAACAAATCAACCGCCTGGATGCTCTAACCAGAGGCATTGCATTTCCTATGGAAGCCGTACGTTGATTAGGCCGACGGCCCTGTGGAGGTGAACTGACAGTTGTTTAGTGGCAAGCATGTTTTTTTTTGAATGGTTGGATTATGTTTGATTCAGAGAATTTGAAAAAAGACAATAAATTCTTATTCTGGCTATCTGGATCAAATGATGTTATTGTGGAGGTGAACTCCGTATCATATTTGTTGTTAGAAAATTAGTTGGAAGATGTTTTTTTAAGAAAAAATATAGCCGTTAAGGACGTTTTTAGGAGAATCCATCTAGCTAGTACTCTCCGGTAATAACAATAGAGTATCATACTTAGGGGGTGTATTCAATCCGGATTCTGATAGATTTTTTTGGATTCTGAAAATCCGTAGGTATTCAATTCAGAATTTAAAAAGTCATTTAAAATTTGGGTGTATTTAATTCAAACTTTAAAAAATCTTTCTAAGTATGATGATATTCAAAAATTGATGAATTTTTAAAGATTTTAAAAATTGTGGATTTTGATGGATTTTCATGCCTTGGGTAAAAATACAAATCCAATTTCCAAATCAAATCAAAAGACCTGAGATTTTGCCTACTCCTATTCTCGTCCTTCATCTTCTCTCGTCCCTGCCCTATTATTCTGCGTCGCCGGAGCTCGGAACCCCGACGGAAGGTCGTCCTATCGCCGCTGCAATCCTATCGCAGATCCTGGTTGGCCGCTGCAATCCTATCGCCGAGGAGGTTGCCATCGTCGCCGAGGCGGTCGTCCTATCGCCAAGGAAGTCGTCTTGTTCGCCGTAAGAAAGCCGGGAGGAAGACGGAGGAGAAAAAAGAAAAGAAAAGAAAAAGAAAAAAAAGGAAAGAAAACATAGAAAGAAGGAAATGGGATGGAAGAAGCGGCGCGGTGGCTAGGGTTCCTGGGGGAAGGAGGAGAAAAAAGAAAAGAAAAAGAAAAAGAAAAAAGAAAAGAAAAAAAAAAGAAAAGAAAAATGTAAATCCTATAAAATCCTTTGATAGAATACATTAGAATCTAATTAACTCAGTGTAAACTTTAAACAATCCAATGAACTTAAAAAATCTATGGATTCTAAAAAAATCTATCAAAATCATTTAAAATCTAAATTGAATACACCTCCCTTAGAAGTCAGACTCACCGCAGAAAACACATAACCGCAACAATGCTTTCTCTCATTTTAATAATAATAATAATAATAATAATAATAATAATAATAATAATAATAATCATAATAATAATAATAATAATAATAATAATAATAATAATAATAATAAACGAGAATAGGTCATCTTACACCATTAAATTAGTTGTAAAATTGTGACACCACTTAAATTAGTAATCTCAAAAACACTTAAGTTTATATTCTTTTGTCCAATAGATTCAAAAAATTAAGAATATTTTTTATAAAAAATGAAAATATTTAATTCGAGGCACATGAAGGGAGTATAAATATGTTTATTATTTTATTTTTAAAAATATCATAAATATAGTTTTAAAAAATAATTTTAAAACATTTATGGAAAAAAAAGAAGAAAAAAAGAAAAACAATAAAGAAGAAAAAATGGGCGTTAGTGCTCATTTCCAAAACCACAAGGGTCACCATAAATATTTACCTAAAAGTTGAAGGGTATTTTACTTTATAGAGACATTGGCGTAGAAATATCAGAAATATGGGGACAACGACGTAAGTTTTGAAAGCATGGTGGTAACAATGCACGTTTATCAAGTCACATGAAATATTGGTGCAATAAACTCGTCTTCTGTTATAAAAAACTGTGTATGTGTTTCTCTTTAATCAATACCTTTTACTCCATAACAAATAACATTTTTTTACTTTCCATCATATCGGTGTTAAATTGAGAGTTGAAATACTTAAAACTACAATTTTACATAGGTCTACATTCTTAATGTCATAACAAATGCCAAAGGTCGCTACTTATGTGTTATTTTTCCATTGGGGTCGTCGCCCATCCATTTCAACTGTAGTTCACAGTTGTCGTTGCTAGTGGAGATTCTAAGTTTACAATCGTAGTAATTGTTGTTGTGTTATCCGTGTAGCTTACACCATAAGACATGAAGACTGAATCTAGAGTCGTGAAATTATGGTTTTAACTCTTAGTTTTACATCAACATGACAAAAGGTCAAACAAAAAACTATTTGTAGAAAATTATCCATAAACAAAGGATCACAAATCGTAATATTTGATAATAGAGAACTAAATACCGAGAATTGTGAATTCTAAATGACCAAATATAAAATTTACTCTTATAAACTTGATGGATTAATAATTTATCACATTAGTTGTAACTAGGGATAAAAGAAAATTATTATTTTAGCGAGGTTATAAATTTATCGAGTATTTATTTATTTTCTTGATATTTTTTAAAAAAATTTCTTTTATTTTTTCTAAAACTTAATTTTACACTTTTCCATGGAGTTGTAGTTCCAAAAAACATACTCACTCAATTTTATTTTTAATTTAATTTATTTGATTAAAAATGTAAAATTTAATAATAAATTTTATATATTTAAAAATTACATAAAAAATTTCAAGAGAACAAGATGTGACATACTCTCTCCGTCCCTGAGTATTTGTCCACTTTTGACTTTTTTGGTCAAAATTGGTAAACTTTGACCTCAAATTAAATAAAAGTGATATTAGATATTGATACAAAAAGAGTTTTATTAGATTTAGTATATCAAATATTTTCAAAATATTATTTTATTTAATTAAAATACAATATAAATTTTATTTAATTATAGGTCAAAGGTTGAAAACAGTTGACCGAAAAAAGTCAAAACTAGACAAATACTCAGGGACGGGGCTAGTAATTATATTATATCCCTCCATCCCTAAAAGAATTACCTCTTTACTATTACGGTCTTTTGATAACTTTTATTTGTTTACATGTTTTCATTGATAATTTAATACAATAAAATATTTAAGTTACCTCTTTTTTGTGGAGTTTTTAAATATAAAATTTTTATTTCTTTACCAATTTGTGAATAAAATCATTTTAAAAATCACTTGGTTTTGCACGTTGATCAAAGAAGGTAATTTTTTTTTAGATGGAGGAAATATTATCAAATGATGGTGAAAATAGTAAAAAAAAAATAAAGTTTGAAGTGTGAAATGGCAAAGGGAAGTACTCTATCCGTTTTACAAAACACTTCTGCCCTAATTTTTTGCGCATTTCTTGAAATACTTTTACCAGACTTAAAATAGCTACAATAAATTTATTTTTATAGTCTATTCGGGTAGAAGTTATTTTTTGTTACTCCATATATTTTAAACATTTTATGTGAAATACAAGTGTTAAATGGAGTGTTTTGTGTGAAAACGATGAGAATTTTTCTAAAAAAAACAACAAAATTTAAATCGCTGTGATTTTGGACGCACTCTCTGTCAAAGCGGGGGTTACGTGACTTGCCAGCAAGGGCGAGGGTTGGACGATGCCACTTTTCATGAATTCGCTGCGGAATTTCATCCCAATCCTTTGCTTTCTTCCGTTTTCTCTGCCTTTTTTGGCCCTTATAAGTAAAGGCAAGGCCTCACCTTCCCCACTCACTTCTTCTGCTCAACCCTCAATTTCTTTGGGTCCATTTCTTCTCCTTCTTTAATTTCTCTTCTTCTGCTGATTAGATTAGATTAGCTTTCTCCCTTCATATTTCGCATTGGGTTCGTCTCAATTCTTCTTCAGCAAGTCTATCTTCCTATGGGCTATGCCATCCCTGGATTAATTCAAGTAATCCTTCTTCTTGATTTTCTTACATCCCAAGATTTGTTTTTTTCTTTCTGTCTCTGAAATCGATTGCACATGCGTGATGGAATCAGATGTTTTTGAGCTTTGATTCGATTATTGATTTCACAAATTGACAGTTTTGATCCTCTCATCAGTACATTTTTATGGTTTACTGGATGAAGGGGGTGTCATTTAAGCCTTGAATCTTTAAAATGCTGTTTGTGAGGTTTTTTTTTACAATGGAAGATTCAGTCTTTCTGAAACTCTGTTCTTTTGCAGGAAAAAAGAAATTCACACACACTCAAGAGTCCAAAGTGATAAACTTTTATACTGAACTTATCTAAAATTATGTTCTTGATGATGATTTTTGGCAGTTATCACTTAGTACAAGATTTTATAAAGGTTCATATGAAAGTTTTAAGCTTTTTTTAAACCAGTTGTTGGATGGAACTGTTGTTCATGAGTAAACCAAAACAAACAAGTCCACTATGTCTCACTGTGATAAGGGGTAAAAGGACTAGACTGACATAAGTGGGAGAATAAATCTACTTCTACTCCAAAGGTTTACACTTACATTTTGTGTTAATGTAAGCCATAAAAAAAATTCATGTTTGTAGTTAGATAGATGTTCAAGAAAAGGTTTTCTATACTCCAACACTTATATCATGTGCGAACATTCACTTTTTAAACCTGTAGGTGACGGAAAGAGATTTGAACCCGTGACCTATGATATGGTGAACCCTAACAAGCTGACTTTGATGTCATGTCAAGGAACCAACTCAACCAAAAACTCAAGTTTTTGTTACTAGAAACCCAAGAAAGGTTTGTACACTTCCCTAACATTACGTACGTATTTATTGCATACAACTCACAACTGATTTAGGGTAATAATGAATTATTCTATTGATTACTTCATTTACTTGCTACAAAATGGTGCATTTGCATGGTATATGTAACATCTCAATTTAGAAAAGAAAGGGACTTGGCACTTGAGTTTAACAGCTTAGAAATGTGTCCGTTTAATATTTTTATTGCATGCAATTATATTTAGTTATTCATTATGGTGCTCACACTTTCTATAAAAACCAAGATTTTCCTTTAAACAATATCAAACGCCTCAACATTCTCTAAACATTATTTTGTCAATCACTAAATCTTTTTTTGAGGTTATGTTTGGAAATTTGAAAAAGGTTTGAGTGAATGTGTGTTATATGCATGCAGTATGATCATAGAAGAAGCACGAGAAACAAGCGGCTTCCTCCACATCTCAAGACATCATCCTCATCGGCACGCCTCCCGTCCCGCTTTTTTTGGCCCTATTCGAAATGGACCGGAGCACGTGATAGAAGAAACAAGAGAAACAGGGACCACTGCGGCTTCCTCCACATCTCAAGACACCATCCTCATTGGCACGTCTCCCGCCACCCAACTATGTGGTCTTAACCCCTCCCGCCCCACTATTTTTGGCCCTATTCCAAATGGAGCACGTGATCGAAGCCCAATTGTTGTTATTATATATTCCCTTTGGTGGTGGGAGGTTTTCCTACGCTCCTCCCTCCAAACTCGGTGGGTCCCCCAAACTTGGTGGACCTCCCGAGAATCCCGGGCCCTTTTGCCTAGGAATAAATCTTCAAAAGCCGGTTTACGTCCTTCCCTTTGGTCTTTGGGTCGTCTTTTCTGGACGGAGATGCAGGCAACGTCTTCATTCACCAGAGAGCGAGTTACCATTGAGGTTGTGGAACGGGACGTCTTCGGCGTCCCATTTCTTGAACTCGCTCTCCCACGTCAGGAGCATGCTTTGTAGGGCGCGAAGCAGAGCATTTCTTCTATAAGCTATCAATTAGTGGCTACTGTGCTTCACAAACTGGCCCTGAGCATTTTTTTGGAATAGTTACATATTGTGTGATGGAATTTGAAAAGAAAAACACCAAAGCTAGCCTTATTGCATTAGGTAGACATGGATCAAACGACGACATTGTATCCTACCATGTATTATATCTCATGTGAGAAAATTATATGAAAAATGTATTTTTCTTGTTTGGTTAGAGAGAAAAAGAAAAAAGTAGAATGACAAAAATATGCTTTCTCTGTCCTCATTTTGATTACAATTTTATTTTCTCTCTTCT
Source organism: Cuscuta campestris (assembly GCA_900332095.2). NCBI lineage: Eukaryota > Viridiplantae > Streptophyta > Magnoliopsida > Solanales > Convolvulaceae > Cuscuta > Cuscuta campestris. The sequence continues at coordinate 1,228,526 of OOIL02006049.1, forward strand.
CGATCGATAATTTTTGTTTGTTTGAGTGTTTTCATTGATTATTTGATAAAATAAAATAATCTTGTCGCATCTTATTTTGTAAAATTTTTTATGTAGTTTTTTAATATGTAATTTTTATTTCTCATTGATGTTCCAATTTATAAATAAAAAAAATTGTGGAATTTTACCCGGAATCCACATTTTATAATCAAAATAGGGATGGGGGAATACTATGATGATGGAGAATCAAATTCATTCTATTTTGGTGAATTAATGAGAAACATTTTGTTTTCTTGGTATCTCTTATTTTTCCAAACCACAGGAAACATTAAAACTATTTTTATGTATTCTATTCAAAATTCTGTTGTCATTTGGTATTTTAAACTAAGCAAATAATCACCTTAAATAGAAGTAAAACATGGAAATAGTACTAAAAATAGAAGTTTCATGTTTTTATCTTAAAATAGGAGTTCACATTGTATATATATACATTTCACATCTTAGTATTATACATTGACATGATTGTCATTATAAATACATTTTAACTCTTATTTTGAAAATAAAAATATAGAATTCCGATTTTGATATATTTTATATGTTTTACACTTACTTCAGTTTTTTTCCTTTTAAATTATAAATATATGATTATCAAGAAATAGAGTAACTGCATACACAATCTTTAATTACAGGCGATTTTTTATATTTAGTCCCTAGAAACTAAGGATTATATATTAATCATTTTCATTTTTTGAAAACTATTCCATAATGTCTGTTGGGAAATATATGCGGAAAAAATATTTTGTCATATTTGTCCTAAGGATCACATGAAAAATGTGATAAGATCTACATTTTAAAATGTTGACCTTGGAACCATGTAAGCATCACTCTTGTCCTAAATCACTATTTACGAAACTATTTTCAAATATTGAAGACCATTTATATAAATCTTAGAATTTGAGACAAAATATGAATATCACCTATGATTAGAGACCAATTATAGAATTTACTATCAAGATTATATTTTTATTTCTATCTTTGTTCTATAGTACTCCGTATTATTTATCGATTATAATAATTAATACCTATCATATTTAAAATTAGTGTGTTAATCAAGAATTTTATTTTTATTCCCATTAGATAAGGAGAGAAGAATTGGGAAGCGTAATGGTGCGAGAGAGAAAATTGAAGATAAGGAGTGATTGCTTGGAGCTATAGCAACCAGCTCTGATACCATGTTGGAATTAAGTGTATTAACTAGCTCAAATTTTGTATCGCATGATTAACTCCTATATATAGTTCATGAATTCCCTCCTCATTTTCTTCCCATTCCTTTGCTTTCTTCCGTTTTCTTAGCCTCTTTCGGCCCCTTATAATTAAGCCAGGCATGGCGGCACCCACTTCCTCACTCACTCCTTCTGCTCCTCCTCTGCTTAACCCCTTCAAGGTCCATTTCTTCTTCGATCTTCTTCTTCTCATTAAATTTGTTGGTTTTTTTTCTTGGTTTAAATTAATTTCCAGTTTAATTGGTTGCACTTGCATGGTGGGATAATGTGTGTGTAGTATATTTTTTAACTTTAGTTTGATCATTGGCTTCCCAATTGGACAGTTTTGGGCCTGGTCATTTGATTTTTTTTTTAATGGTTCATTGAATTGGCGTGTCATTTCATTCTGAAAGCTTTAAAGTACTGTTTTTAAGGATTTTTTTTACAATGGAAGATTCAATCTTGCTCAAAAAACAGTGAGCCTTTTTTCTTGTTATACAGAAAAAAGAAATTCACACACCCAGCAGTCCACAGTGATTGATAGTGAACTTGTCTAAACTCATGCTATTTGATTAAAAATGGTGATACTTCTTGTTGATTTTAAGTGGTTACCAGTTATCACAAGATTTTATACATGTCCATATGAAAATTTTAAGTCCTTTCCTTGCCCTGTTATTGGACGGAATTGTAGTTTCTAAGTAAACAAACCCTAACAAACAAACAAACACACACACACACACCTTTTTCATCAAGTCTGGTTTGCAGATGCTTCCAATGAGTTTCCATTTGAATCTGAAAAAATAATTATCTAACAATAAGATTCTAGAGTGAAAAATGGATGCTGGAAAGTATCCCATTATGATCTAACACCAAAGAAGTCCTGGTCATTATTGTTGATGAGGGACAGATCTTGTCCAATTTTGAGTTGAAGATCAAAAAAGGAAATTATCCCATGAATTTTATATTTATTTGGCAAGTGGAATTCAGTGGCAAAAGGATATTTCATTCAATGTTTCATCATTTGCAAGTGACTTTTAATAACTAAATGCTAGTAGTTAACATATGTGGTTTTGGCAATTATTGTGGATATTAACTTATTACGACCAATTTCTAATAGATAGAAGCTAAGTGTAAAAGAACCAACTTAACCAAAGACTCATGTTTTTTAAAGGCCCACAAAAGGTATTTATGCCCTATTATGTCTTTTATGTCCTAGAGAAACTTGTTTTTGATCATGCCTTGCACTTGAACATTAATTTTTAAAATCTAGGTGGCGATGAAATTTGAATCCTTGACCTTTGTGTCAACTAGGCTGCGATGTCATATTAAGAATCCAACTGAACCAAAAGTTCAATCTTGTAGCTAGAGGGCCAAGAAAGTTTTTACAGTGTTAGATCTAGCACAAAGTATTGATAGCTTATGGCTTAATGGGGTTTTGGCTAAGTACTCTATTGATTTCGAGCTACATAATGGTGCATTTGCATTGTATTTAACATCTTAGTTTAGAAAAAGAAAAGAAAATACATTCAGTGTGTTGCCCATGATCACCACGTATAGCTAACACTTGGCACTTGAGATTAACGGTGTGGAAACGTGTCTGCTTAATATTTTGCATGTTTGGGGTTACATTATTCATTAATGGTGCTCACACATTCTATAAATACCGGCATTTCTCTTCAAACGATATCAAACACTTTTGGGAAGGATAATTAAAAAAGGGAATTCATTGAAGAGTTGGTTTAAGGAAGAAGATCATCAATTCTTAGTATGTTGATTAATCACTATTTCTGTTTGTTTTGTACTTTCTTCCAAATGTAGCAAGTATTCTAGGGATTGTTCTTGAGTGAAGTTTTGTGTGCGTCTGTGGATAGTACATTTGGCTTTAAGATAAGATTATATTTTGAAAGCTATTGTTCATGCACATATTCTTAAATCTCATTGCAGGATAACAATATCTGTTTTCAGGCACTTCTTATATTCCTACTCTTTTCGTCATCAAAATGAATAATCCACAACAAACTGGAAATGAGGTAAGCATAAAGTCTAATTAAACATATCGAAAAGCTCATGAAAGGCTTAGTGAATGGCATGTTTTTGTAGCACCATACCCTATACATGAGCGTTTGTGAGCTATCCTCACCATTCTCTAAACATTATTCTGTCATTCAGTGAACCTTTCTTGAAGTTATTTATGGGAATAGATCTGAATGAATATATGTGTTTTATATGCATGCAGTATGAACCTATTGTCCCGGGGTTTGAAACCCCGCCATCGCCCGTGTCAAGCTACAACAATATCTTCTACATTACTGAAGAAGAGGAAAAGCGGGGACCACCGCGGCTCCCCCCACATCTAAACAAGTCTGTGCTAACTGAAATAAGCACGAGAGGAGGAGAGGCTTCATCATCAACGCCACCCAACCATGTGGTGTTAAACCACATGTACACGGATGCTTATACCAGGGGCAGACAATTCCCCCTGGAAGCCGTGGCGGTGTCAACCACGCAGCGGCTTGGCTCCCAGTATGTGACAACTGTGCTTTACAAACCGGCCCCGCGGAGGTGAAGTGGCGGCTGATTAGTGGCAGTTGTGCTTTTTGGTTTGTTTGGAATAGTTAGGGTTACATTTTTATTTTCATGTAATTTTATAATTCAAGTGATAAATAAATAAAAGCTTAAACTTCGAAATGATTTTTTGATTTTTTATCCTTCATTTTAGTGGGATTACCATTTTTTTTGTTGTAGTAGAACAGCATGTTGGGGCGGAATTATAATCGATGAGCGTGCCGGTGGGCGTTACACAGTTGACAAAGGCAGGGAGTGTCAAGGGGTAGACCTGAGTTCAATTCTTTGCAACTGCGTTGGAAGGCAACTATGCTAAGCATAGAGTCTTTATAAGTATCATTTGCAGGCTGCACTCCCTGCCACCAATCTGCAATAAAAGTCCAATTTGCCTCCTCTGACCGTGTGGCCAGGTCTGGGGCCTCAGGGATGAGCTCACCTTTTATAATCGATGAGCGTTGTAAAAGCGATTCCTTCCAAATTTGTGAGAAAAAAATGAGAAAAATCATTATGTTTTTGTTTCTTTCCTAATTTCTTGAACAAAACATAGTGTTAGTAGTAGAAAAGATTGAAAGAATGCTAAAATGTATTTCTTCCGATCTGTCCTAAAACCATTTTCCTAATTATTATAATATGGTTAAACTTTATTTATTTATGCCTATTTTCATTAGTCATTGGAAAAAATAATACGAATTATTAGTGTATTTTATAGCATATAAAAGAAGTCGGTCTTCTACAAAAAGAAAAATATCCAAATGCAAGCTCATGAAAAATGTGAGAAGGTCGACATAACTCCATCACTTCATTTGATACCGTTGATAAGAAATTTATTCACTAAGGCATCACTCCATTCAACTTATTTTTTCTGCTTATTACTTATTCTTATTTAATCAGATCACATCCAATTAGATTAGATCAGATCAGACCAGATCAAACCAGATCTAAACAAAATTATTATTATTATTATTATTATTATTATTATTATTATTATTATTACTACTACTACTACTACTATTATTATTACTATTAATATTAATAATATTATTCTTATTACTATTAATATTAATAATATTATTCTTGTTACTGTCAATATTATTACTATTACTATTGTTATTATTATTACTAGTACTATTAATTACTATTGTTATTATTATTATTATTACTATTATTATTATTATTAATATTTTTATTATTTCTATTATTATTATTTTTAAGATTATTATTACTATTATTATTGCTATTACTATTATTATTACTATTACTACTACTATTATTATTACTATTAATTATTACTATTACTATTACTACTACTATTATTACGGAGTATTATCATTGTTACTAATATTATTATTACTATTATCATTGATATTTCTATTATTATTATTATTATTATTATTTCTATTATTATTTCATATTATTATTAGTATTATTATTCTATTATTATTATTTCTATTATTATTAGTATTATTATTATACATTGAGAAATGACTTATGTTTTAGTCCTATTTAATGCAAATTTCACTATATATCTATTATTATTACTGTTCTTATTATTATTATTACTATTCTTATAATTATTTCTATTACTATTACTATTATAATAATAATTTTAATTTAAATTAAATTTATATCAGATCGGATACAATCAGATTACACCAGATCATATCACATTTCATCCAATATGATTAGATCAGATCCAATCAGATATCTAATCAAATGGAGAGAATTTAAAAGAACATATTTTGGGAACCGAAGGTAGCCTAATTCGGATCACCCAACCCGGGTATCCTAGACCTATATCCCCATTGGAGACCTCAAAAGCTTCCACAAAACCTCGAAGAAACTACCTGCGGCATTGTCTTTACGCATTCAGGTCTCGTCTTCATTCTTGGATCTAGATCGAAGATGAGTCACCAGGCCGAGTCATCTGACTCGTAAGCTCTTTCTCTTTCAACCTGTTGTCTGTCTTCTTATTCGATAAACGCTAGGTTATCCCCATAGAGATTGCTGGTTTGCTGCGATTTCCTGATATGGTTTCCTCTCGTTCTCTTGTTGCAGGAAAAGTACTAAGAAAGACTTCTCTACGGCGATTTTGGAGAGGAAGAAGTCGCCGAACAGGCTCGTCGTTGACGAGGCGGTCAATGATGATAACTCCGTCGTTGCTCTACACCCTGCCACCATGGAGAAACTCCAGCTCTTCCGCGGGGACACAATTCTGATTAAGGTAACCTAGTATTGCCTGAGCTATGCTCTTTTCTGTTGAGAATAAATAAAATTTTCACTTCATTTTTCGATGGTTAGAGTTTACCGAGGATAGTAAAATTTGCAGATCTATTGGCTAGGATATCAAGTGCTCTGTATTAATATATCTAATTCAATAGCTAGTTAGTAAGATGAGAGATATATGTGTGGGTTCTTGAGATACTATTGGTGAAAGAATGTGCGTATGATGGTGACCTAATGGTCAATAACTCAAGTGTTCTATTGTGGAAGTAGTCAGTGCTATGTATATAATGAGTGTGTACAAAGGGTAGCTCGGTGAACAAAGTGTACCCTATTAGCAAGGCTATATATGTATGTAGAAGGATATCAGCAAGGCTATATATGTATGTAGAAGGATCCCCTACCGACCATAAGGTCCTAACCTTATGCTAAATTTAACCTGCATTTTGGGCCAATCCTAACCTGGTTATGTGGATTTTGTGGCATATATAACAAAATGCTGAGTGATACGAGTTGAAACAGAATTAGGTCTGACTCTTGTTTTTGTAAATTCCATGTTAAATTGGGCCAATCCTAACCTGGTTTTCTCTAACTTTATTTTCTAGGGAAAGAAAAGGAAAGATACTGTGGTTATTGCTCTTGCTGAGGAATCATGTGAGGAGCCAAAGATCAGGATGAACAAAGTTGTGCGCTCAAATTTGAGGGTCCGTCTTGGAGATGTTGTATCTGTGCACCAATGTCCAGATGTTAAGTATGGGAAGCGTGTGCACATACTTCCTATTGATGATACAATTGAAGGGGTCACTGGAGATCTTTTTGAATCATATTTGAAGCGTAAGTTTTTTTTAAACTGGTTGACTTTTCTAATTAATCAGTACCATGGTTCAAGTGCAAATAATTCTTTTCACTGCCTTCTTTTTTCAACTGTATGGGTAATCATATGGAATTAATTCTTGATTTCACATGTTTCATCTCATTTGATTTAATTTTTAACGGCTATTGTGTTTTTCTGCAGCGTACTTTTTGGAGGCATATCGACCTGTTAGGATAGGAGATCATTTTCTTGTCAGAGGAGGAATGAGAAGTGTAGAATTCAAGATCATTGAGACGGATCCTCGTGAATATTGTGTTGTTGCTCCAGACACTGAGATCTTCTGTGAGGGTGAGCCAGTGAGGAGGGAGGACGAAGACAGACTTGATGAAGTTGGCTATGATGATGTTGGCGGTGTAAGAAAACAAATGGCTCAAATTCGTGAATTGGTTGAGTTGCCATTGAGGCATCCCCAACTGTTCAAATCAATAGGCGTGAAGCCACCTAAGGGAATTTTGCTTTATGGGCCTCCTGGTTCTGGTAAGACACTTATAGCAAGGGCCGTTGCTAATGAAACTGGTGCATTTTTCTTCTGCATCAATGGTCCTGAAATTATGTCCAAGTTAGCCGGAGAGAGTGAAAGTAACCTTAGGAAGGCATTTGAAGAGGCTGAAAAGAATGCCCCATCTATCATATTTATTGATGAGATTGATTCGATTGCCCCAAAGCGTGAGAAGACACATGGTGAAGTTGAGAGAAGAATTGTCTCACAACTCTTAACTCTGATGGATGGCCTGAAATCCCGTGCTCATGTTATCGTTATGGGAGCTACAAATCGTCCTAATAGTATTGATCCGGCTCTCAGGAGATTTGGTCGATTTGACAGGGAAATAGACATTGGTGTTCCAGATGAAGTTGGACGCCTTGAAGTATTTCGCATTCATACCAAAAACATGAAGCTAGCTGAAGATGTAAGGCTCTCACACATTGTTTTGTGTTTTTACCCACAAAATACATATTCATCTTGGCAATTTTTTTCTCTATTTTTGCTAGGTTGATCTGGAGAAAATAGCTAAAGACACTCATGGCTATGTCGGTGCCGATCTTGCTGCTCTCTGCACCGAAGCTGCACTTCAATGCATCAGAGAGAAGATGGATGTTATCGATCTTGAAGATGAAACCATTGATGCTGAGGTTTTGAATTCCATGGCTGTTTCAAATGAGCACTTTCAAACTGCTCTCGGAACAAGCAATCCTTCTGCATTGCGCGAGACTGTTAGTGTTTTTGCTTTTAAGATTTATTTCTACTGTGATGACACGATCAATATACTTTTAAGAACACAATTATACTGCTTTTATCTCTAAATGTACATTCAGGTTGTTGAAGTGCCCAATGTTAATTGGGAAGACATTGGAGGCCTTGAAAATGTTAAAAGAGAGCTTCAAGAGGTGATGTCCCAAATTTAATTGTGACTGCCTAGATATATTCATTTATTTCTTTTAATTTTTAATGCCCCTTTTGCAGTGATTTTTGGATATAGTCTTATCTCTTAAACCTATCATGCAGACTGTTCAATATCCAGTGGAACACCCTGAGAAATTTGAGAAGTTTGGCATGTCACCTTCAAAGGGTGTTCTTTTCTACGGCCCACCAGGGTGTGGGAAAACACTGCTTGCTAAGGCAATAGCAAATGAGTGTCAAGCCAACTTCATCAGCATTAAAGGGCCTGAACTGCTCACCATGTGGTTTGGAGAGAGCGAGGCTAATGTCCGTGAAATTTTTGACAAGGCTAGAGGATCAGCACCTTGTGTTCTCTTCTTTGATGAGCTTGACTCTATTGCTACACAGGTATTCATCCATTTAGCATTTTCCTCTCGAACTCCTTTATTTCACATTTTCGTACTTCCAAAGTGATAAAATTGGATAATATTCACAAATCACAATGCAATTAGTTTGATAAATACAAAGAACTAAAAATGCACCTTGGTATGCTTGTAGAGAGGAAGCAGTGTTGGAGATGCTGGTGGTGCAGCCGATCGAGTCCTTAACCAACTCTTAACCGAAATGGATGGCATGACCGCAAAGAAGACTGTTTTCATAATCGGGGCTACAAACCGACCCGATATAATTGACCCGGCACTTCTTCGACCCGGACGACTTGATCAGCTGATTTATATTCCTCTTCCTGATGAAGACTCGCGCCACCAGATTTTCAAGGCTTGCCTTAGGAAATCTCCTGTCTCTAAGGACGTTGATCTGAGAGCTCTTGCAAAGTACACTCAAGGTTTTAGCGGTGCTGATATTACAGAGATCTGCCAGCGAGCCTGCAAATATGCCATAAGGGAAAACATTGAGAAAGTATGTCCGATCCTAATAATGTGTCTCTACTTTAAAGTATTCCACTTTTGCCCTCCATGAGACCATGACTATTGGGTCATTTTCACCTTTGGCCCTGGTTCTTCAAGCGCCAAGCACAAAAAAAGAAAAACAGTTGGGGACCAAAAGTAGGAATGATCTTATAGTAGTAGGATTAAAACTGAGTACTTCTCTATGTAATTTTCACATTTCCTATCAATCAATTCCTTTCAGGATATAGAGAAGGAGAGGAGGAAGGCAGAGAATCCAGACTCCATGGAAGAGGATGAGGTGGATGAAGTGGCAGAGATAAAGGCTGCACATTTCGAAGAGTCAATGAAATACGCGCGCCGGAGTGTGAGTGATGCCGACATACGCAAATACCAAGCTTTTGCTCAGACTCTGCAGCAGTCTAGAGGTTTTGGGACTGAGTTCCGGTTTGCAGATTCAGGTACGACTGCTGCAGCACCTGGCTCCACCAATCCTTTTGCAACATCTAATGCTGCAGCCGATGAAGACGACTTGTATAGTTGAGGCTACATATAATTTACGTTCTTCCTCGGCATGACCCATGTTTCCTTTTTTTCCCAAAAAAAAGTTGCTACAATACATGTCTTTTGGTTATTTTCGTTTCGTTCAACTTTAGTTTATTCTATCCGCTCAGGGAACTCTTGTTAAGATATTACTACTCGTATTACTCCGTATATTATGACTGTTTTGATTTATGGTATTGCGTCGTGCTTCTCTCAGTCTAAGTTTATTATTTTTAATGTTGAAGTGATGTGTGTACTATGATTTCGACGACATAAAAATTGTGCCGAAGTGTACATTTGTGCTTATATATAGTAACAAAAATGTACATCTGTGGAAGGGCTAATGCTTAGTAGTGGTACATGCCAGGAAAGATTGGGGTTTAGAAAGGGTACGTAATAATAGGTTGAAGCCATTTAAGGCCATAGAGTAAGTTGTTAAAGAGTGGGTAGCAAATTTGTATGTATATATTTTAACTATTGGAGTGCGAAATAAATAACTGAGCAGAACTGGTGACATTTAATTTTGACCAAAAACACTGGGAACACATTTTATCTAACGATTAAAATTGGAACTAAAGTAGATAGAAAAATGTTGGAGAAAGAAGAATAGATGTAAACATAACACGCATATATAAGTGAAATTTAGAAGGCAAGAAAATGAAAGTGACATGAAAAAAATAATATCTGGCCAACTCAATTATAAATTTAAGTTTTCATATATGTTTGTTCAAGTTCATTTTATCATCAAAATCATTATTAAGGATTACTCCGTATAAAGTAACGTTTGGTAACAAAACCAAAAATTTAAAAAATTAGTATAACCTTAAAACACAATAATTTTAATTCATATTCCTTTCCACTAGCTGGTTGATAAACCCAAACACATCAACAAGAAATATATGTAAGTAAATCACGGCTCCCTCAAAAAAGGAAAACTATTCAAAACTTGCAATCAAATAGCTAGGTAGCCAATGTATTAAGCTAATGAGTAGCATGTTAATTACAAGAATTAACTTATTATAAGGATTTATATATATAGTTTATCCAACTCCAAACAAATAGATTAACAAAAACAAAACAAGACTAGATAGGAATGAAACACAATAATAAACGTCCACACCGATTATTAAAATAACTATTCCAAAATCAGACCGATCCGAGAAGATATATCGGTTAAGGTTTCATGACGTGATGATGACGGCGTGGAGAGCAATTGAGAGCGCCGAAAATGCGATAGTTAACGTAACGGCTTGGCGCAGAAGCATGCTTGAATCCCTTTGGCAAGCAGTCCCTTATTTCCTTCCCATGGAAAGCGGGCATCCTCCCGTGCCTCAAACCAGGCTCCAGCGTTGCCTTATTCGCCGCGCGTTCTTCTGAATGATACTGATACTGTTGAGGCTCGGCCATCGCACGAGCCTCAACAGTAGTGTGATTGAACACGGTTGGAGATGATGGAAGCAGGAGAATTATTATCCACACAAAGAGGAGTTTGCAATATGGTTGTAACCTTATTGCATGAGGAGACATTATATTAGAACTATTGTTTGTTTATGATGGGTTGAGTTATTTGCAGGTCGGTTGGGATAATGGGAGGGATCGAAGGGCACGTAAATAAGGAAGGGGAAAGTGAGTTTGCATATAAATAGGCCCGTGATGAGAAGGCGTGGGTGTGAGTTGTTATGGCGGCAATGCATGCTTACATACAGCTCATGCAAATTTATTAACCAATGTTATATAGTGTTGGAGTTCCCACCTCCAAAAAAACAATGAAATACTTATATGGAAGTGGTTAATTTTATCCGATATTCTACCTGTTATTCTCAACTGTTACCTTGAAATTTTAGCATGGTATCGGAGCAGGTTTTGGTTTGGTTACGATTTTGGTTGTTTGGATGTAGGTTTAGCGATATGAGCTACATGTTCATGGTTTATGCCGAGTTGGCTATACGAAATTGAGATATCACTGTTCGTTGTGTGGGCTAGCTATAAGAGATTGATATGCTAAACTCGTTTGTCCATGTGCTAACTAGGCCAGGCTAGTTAACTACCACTTGAAGGGGAGTTGGAGTTCCTACATCGGAAAAAGTAACGAAATACTACTATCATATATAGAAAGGTGAGGCTCTACCTGTAAGCTTAATCTTTTGAGTTAGAAAGTGGATCTCGACTCTATTTTAACTTATATGCAAGTGGTTAATTTTATTCAACAATCTTCTTGTTATACTCGACCTACCAAAATTTTATCATGATAGAATTTTAAAATTGAGTAGGGATCACTAGACTGGCTATAACATACATGGGTTCAACCGCATTAAAAAGTTGATTCCAATCGATTGCAGCGTCATCGATTTATTTTGTGTGATTGGATTTACTTAGATCAGACATGAATTTAAATAGACGTTGTCAAACTATTTAGGAGGCGCGGAGTGCACGCTCGTTCGACAATATTACAAATTCAGTGCGGGATCCGGTGGCGGCAGCCCCCGGGGTAGTGGGGGTCCGGGGGTGGTAGGCTCCGGGTAGCGGGGTCCAGGGGGCGGCGGCCCCTGGCGGGGTCCAAGGGGCTGGCTGGGGTCGAGCTTTTTTATTTTGGATGTTTTTTCTTTATGAAAATCTTTAAGATTTTCGTGATCGGAGTCCAAAATAATAAAGGACTCGAACGACTGGATAACGTCAAAGTTTACTCCAAAACGGCAGGATCTTCTTCTCGCGCGTCTCTTCTTCTCCGCGCGAACGTACACGTCTACGCGAACGTTCATGTCCGGTAATAAATTTTCGACTCTATAAAATAGAGTTTCGTGGTATGGATTGAGGGTTGGATTTCGAGTGCTTGTTGTTGATTAACGTCTTATCCGATTGAAGTATTTCGTATACCCCGAAATAACTTTGATACGAAAGCGTTTATACGCGATTCGTTATACTATCGAGTTCTTCATCAACACTACTCCGCAATGTTCTTTATACTTTCAATCCTACATCGTTTAACCAATTCAACTCAAAAGCTTATCAACATGTTATATTCGTTTCTATTTTCCAATGTGAATAGACTCTAATCAATTAGATAATACACTCAGCATTGTACGAGCTTGAGTGTATTTACTACTTGAATTGTGATCTGTTTTGATCGAATAAATTATTTCTGTTTGGGTATTCTTGCTACACTCGGGTATTTCGGAAGGATCCAAGAAACTATTTACTCAAACAAAACTTTAAATTTGTGATGTAAGTCCAAGAAACTATTTTATCATAATTGGGAGAGGGTATATAAAATTCGAATTTGTGGTCAACAATAATTTCTAATACCATGTCAAAAAATTAATTTAATTAATAGAAGTGTAAATTTGTTGTTAATGGTAGGGCAAAACAAGTACTTCTATCCCTTATCTTTTGTTCAAACGCCAAAGCAATCCCAGAATTGCCAGAAATGGAGCTTAGATTGAACGCTCATTCTTCCCACTTCGTCTTCTGTACTTCAAGTAAGACTGTATGCCATCAACCCTTTTCACTCCCCTTTATTTATTTCTTCCAAATTTCATCTATACATGTCAACCCTGCAATTTTCGTATTCTTGTTCAGTGGTTAGATCGAATTGAATAAATCTGTCCAAAAAAGTTGAAACTTTCCCCCTTTCTCCTTGAAATTTAACAGCCTAACATGGCTGTTGGGTTAGTTTCCTGGCAGTTCAACAATTCATGAAAAAATCATGTTTAATTATGTCACAGGTTTTAAGGTTTGGGCATATAGATAGGGGAGTTGTTTGACCTGATTGGTCAGAAAAAATGAAAATTACCAAACCCCATTTGGTCAATAAAGATGTGTACATGGAGACCAATAGTTGATATGATTTTAAAAGAATGGGTTTGGTTGAGCCTCCTTGTTGTGTGAAGTAAATATTGGCTCAAAAAAGCTTGTTTTTGGTTGTTTCAGGCACTAATTTTAACAGATCTTCATGCTAATCTGTACTGTCTTTGGTTAGGGGAAAGGAATATGGTTAGGGGATACAGTATGCACCACCTGAACCTCTCTTCCAAACACACTACCTACCCTTATGGGACATATACTTACCATGGTTTCTATTTATTTACTTGCATCACCTAAGAATGGAGCTAAAAGAGTCATTAATTAGTGACACTGTTTTAGTTTTAGGTTAATTATGACACACTAATTTTTCTTTCTTTTGGCTTTTGATGAAGTACTTTCTCCGTTCCTTATTACTTTGTACGCTTTCCTTTTTGAGACGTTTCAAATTAATTTTTTGGGAATTCTTTTTCTTTCAGTTCAACCCAATTCGATCTCATCATCAATTAAGTGAATCGACTCTTCCCACATTCAAGTTATAAAAAATTTTTAGTGCCGCTGATCTTGACCAAAACTCTATTGCAGCTAGGGAATCCAAGTTTAGTGATTCTTACTCATTCAATAAAAGTATTGGTTTCCATTATGATAAGAAGTCGCATTCCCATGCCTGGAAAGAACTCAAAATCGCCTCTGCATTACCGGAAACAGTAGCAACATTTGCAGTTGCTGCCACAGTCGTTGGGACTGCCGCTACTCTTCTTGCGAGAAGAACCAAAGCCTCTAACGATGTTGAGGTGAACAATCTTACTCTTTAATTGGAGAAAAAAAGGCCATCATTATTTTGGTTCTAAGTGTAGAGGAAGTCATCATTATCTCAGTGAAATCATTTACACTATGTTTTGTTCAAGGAATTTGAGAGGAGAAACATAATTCCTTTCATTTTGCTAAGGAAAAGGAGAGAGATCATTTTCTTTTCCTTCCCTTCCTAATTCTTTGAACCAAACATAATGTTAGCTATCAATACATTCATAGACAGGTCCCAACAAATAGGTGCGAAGCATGTGGTGGCTCGGGTGTTTGTTCAGAGTGCAAAGGGGAAGGGTTTATAATGAAAAAGCTGTCTGAGGAAAGTGCCGAAAAGGCAAGAATGACAGCAAAGAATGATGCCACCAGATATACAGCAGGGTATATCAATGTCATATTCTCATATATATATATAAGTACTTCTTTCCCAAAAGTATGTACTATAACCCATCTATACTGCATACAGGCTACCCAAGAAGTGGAGCTACTGCAAGAAATGCAATGCATCCCGTTTGTGTAGTTCGTGCTCTGGAAGTGGGCAACACGAACGGTCTATCGCAGTAAGAGCCAAATTTCTCTCCAATACATTGGATGAATAGGTGCCATCAGTTTGGGAAATCTCCGTTTGAAGGGGCAAAGTGGGAGGATTGTGCAGAAAATTAAACCGTGCCTCGAGCTAGGTTGTGGTCAACTTTGCTTGAATTGACTTTTTTGGTTTTGAACATTTTATACATTTTTTGTTGAATTGATTTGTACAATTACCTATAATCAAATCCACATATTTAAGATTATCTTTCGCCTATGTATGGAAAAAAATTCATGTTTATGCCTTTGTCTACACTAGAAGAAATGGGTATTACTTCTAGTTCCGTGAAATTAGAGACCTATGGGGGTGTAAGATATGGCATGGATTATCAAGAAACATTTATTCTTATGGGACATTAGCATACTCTCTTTTCGGATATTAAAAATTTTATTTGTAATATTCCGAATATTTTATAAATTCAGAACAAATTTCATGTTTTTCATTGTAAATCAGCTGTAATTAGTTGTTCTACAACAACAAATATACGGAGTAATGGTAAAAATGACACCAAAAAGAAGGAAAGAATCATGTCAAAGCTGAAACGTTTATGTTTATATTTCACTTGAATTATAAACTTACAAGAAAATAAACACTATAACCCTAACTATTACATCCCTAACCCAACAATTTAAAACTGCTCTGAAACCGAACCCCAATCTGATGAAGCGCCGCAGCGGTCACCTCACCTATGCGAGGCTGGTTTGAAAAGAACGACCGTGACATATTTGGACCGGAACCGCTGCGTTGTGGCCAAAGCAACCGGTTCGGAAGGCGATGCTCTGCTTTCAGCAGTGGTGTGCAGGTGGTTTAGGACCACGGGGTTGGGCACCGGGTGGGGTGCAGACTGGGATGAGCCCTCTCCAACTCTTTCCACCATCACTTCATTTAGGGCGCTCCTCTTTAGATAGGGAGGAAGCCTGGGTGGGCCCTTCTTTTCCTCGTCTTCTGTGATGTAGAAGACATTGTTGTAGCTTGACTCTGGGGACGGTGGGGCCTCAAATCCGGGGACCGTTGGCTCATACTGCATGCATATATAACACACACATTCATTCAGGTCTATTTTTTTTACCAATTTTTGGATTTCCAAACATAGGAAACGCTCAAGAAAAGGTTCAGGGAATTCATTCGCTAAACCTTTACTTGAGCCTCTGGATATGCATAATTAGACTTTCTGCTTATTACCTCATTTCCATCTTGTTGAGTGTTCATTTTGATGGAGTTGAGAGATAGACACTTAACCGGGGAGGAATAGCTTGTCTAAATGGAGGAACCTGAAAATGAACACTGTTACTCTGCAATGTGATTTTGAGAATGTGTGCATGACTTTAGGAGAAATGTACAATGCATAGATTCACACATAAGTTCAGCCAAGAACAACACCTAGCATAATTACTACATTCGAAAGAAAATACTAAACAAACAGAAATGGCGATTAACCAAACATACTAGAAATGGATTGTCTTCTTCTAAAACTACTCTTCAATGAGTTTCCTTTTTTTAAGCACTGGTTTTTATAGAATATGTGAGAAATATTAATGAATAACTTAACCCCATACATGCAAAATATTAAACAGACACGTTTCTACACCGTTAATCTCAAGTGCCAAGTGTTAGCTATACGTGGTGATCACGGGCAACGCACCGACAATGCGTATTGTTACCCTTTCTTTTTCTAAATTGAGATGTTACATACAATGCGAATGCACTATAAATATCAATGAGATAATTTCATGTTTTGATCTTCAACTCAAAGTTGGACAAGATTTGTCCCTCATCAACAATAATGACCAGGACTTCTTTGTTGTTAGATCGGAATGGGATACTTTCTAGCATCCAATTTTCACTCTAAAATCATATTGCTAGATTTTTTTTATAGATTTAGATGGAAACTTGTTAAAAGCATATGCAAACCAGACTTGATGAAAATGGTGTGTGTGTGTGTTTGTTTGTTTGTTTGTTAGGTTTTGTTTACTTAGAAACTACAATTTCATCCAATAACAGGGCAAGGAAAGGACTTGAAATTTTCATATGGGCATGTATAAAATCTTGTACTAACTGGTAACCACTTAAAATCAACAAGAAGTATCACCATTTTTAATCAAATAGCATAAGTTTAGACAAGTTCACTATTAATCACTTTGGACTCCTGGGTGTGTGAATTTCTTTTTTCTGTATAACTAAAAAAAAAAGCTCACTGTTTTTTTGAGCAAGATTGAATCTTCCATTGTAAAAAATCCTTACAAACAGTACTTCAAGGATTTCAGAGTGAAATGACACCCCAATCCAATGTACCATAAAAAAAATCACCAAAAACTGTCCAATTGGGAAGCCAATGGTCAAACTAAAGTTCAAAAAAACTACACACACATAATCCCACCATGCATGTGCCATCAATTCAACTGGAAATTAATTCAAACCAAGAAAAAAACCAACAAATTTAATGAGGAGGAGAAGAAGAAATGGACCTTGAAAGGGTGAAGCAGAGGAGGAGCACAAGGAGTGAGTGAGGAAGTGGGTGCCGCCATGCCTCCTGGCTGGCTTAATTATAAGGGGCCGAGAAAGGCTGAGAAAACGGAAGAAAGCAAAGGAACGGGAAGAAATTGAGGAGGGAATTCATGAAAAGAGGCGTCGTCCAGCCTCCGCCCTCGCTGGCAACTAACTTAACACCCGCTGTGACAGTCGCAGCGTCCGTCCAAAACTCCATCTGAGATCACCTCCATCACTGACCATGGATTACCCAAATCTAATCGTGAATTCGTGATAGCAATTAACTAGTATTTTTTAACCATAATTAGAATATAGAGATTATATTATTTAAAATACAAAACTATCATTGCTTTACAATTTTCAAAAGACTTGTTTATAAAATACATTATTTGTACAATTTGTGGGAATATTGTCTTCATTGCATATCAGAATCTTCAATCCATTATTTACTTTTGAAACTGCAACATAGGTGTCCATGACTAAAATTAAACATGTTGGATTATTGTTACAGAAACTTGTGATAAATCCTAATTGCTCGTAGCTTCATCCTTAACATTGATGACTGCTCATAAACATTTTTCAAAGCAGTTAAGATCTCTATTTTTTGTAGGAATGACAGTTTTGAAACGTAGGGGAAAAAATTCACGATGAATGTAATGACTATTAAAGCTTTGTAATGGATGTATTTATAATATGATTTTTGCATACGGGGTTAAAAAAATTATTCATTTTTCAAAGTGCCATAACACATTTAAATTACTATTACTATATTTAAATTATTTAATTTATTATATTTAAAATTACTATAATTAAAATTACTATAATTAAAATGACACTGTAATTAATACGGAGTATACAATTATCTAGTCACACTGTTATATAATTAATACATTGGTTAATTATTACCTTTTTTTATTAACATTACTATAATTAAATTATAGCAAAATATAGCCATTATAAAATTACTATTATAAGATGATTATAATTAAAATTACTATAATTAATTTGATACGGTAATTAATATACAATTATGTAGTCACACGGTTATATAATTAATACCGTGGTCAATTTTTACCTTTTTTATTATAACCTTTCTTGCTAGTATAATTTTGAACACTTTAAAAATAACAGTTAATTATTACCTTTCTTGGTTATTACTTTTCTTGATATTATATTAAATATAATATAATAATTATACTTATAAAACGTAAATTTTATATTACTATAATTTCGGCACTTACCATTTTAACTTCACATTACCATATGTAATGGCCATACTCTTTGGGCGGGAAAACACAATATTGACTCCATGTCTTTTTAAATAAAGTATGAATTTGGTATTCTTGGAAGTTTGAGCTAGCGTGGGTTATATGACGATCTTGCATTAGTATTTTTCGAATTAATGTACATTATTAAAATTTTATTCAAAACTTTAATGCTAATTGAAAACGTTGTTTCAAACAAGACCAATTGTTTGAAGCTTTCACCTCAATATGGAGTATCTTTTACTTTTTTGTGAGAACAAAAACTAAAATCAATGCTTCCAAATTTCACGAGTTATGCAAAATGTCAAACCACGTGTATATTTTTAAATCAAACGTTCACAAAATAAGAGATGACACAGTAATTTTATTTTTTCAAATAATTAATAAAAAGAGAAAAATATATAAGAGTTATCAAGAGGTGAGCGAGAGAAAAGAATTGCATTCAATTTCGGGACAAAGGGAGTAATGAACTATGTGGGTTTCAAAAAAACTTTCAAGTTTCAACTATTTAGAAAAAGAACCATTTTTGTCTAGTATACTTATTTTATGAATTTTTAAAAATAGTTTAAAGAAAAAAGAAATGAACATTATTTATCTTCTATCTAAAAGTAAATAATAATATTTTATATTATTATGATATAAACAATATCAATTATCATAATAATATTTATGATATTGTCATCTATATAAATCAAGAAATATTAGTCATACTAATCATAACTTACGGAGTAATACGTAGTATGTCAGAATTGATTTTTTATCTTCTATATTTTTTCTCTTTTCAATCAACTAACTATAATTACTATTTCAGTATTTGTTGGACATTTAAGGTTATTCTTTAATAATAATAAAAATAAAAAAGTGAAAAAGAGTGTAAAAGTGTATGCAAAATGGCATCAAAATATTGTTATTAATTAAAAGTATCTAGCAATATCAAATAATTTTGGTTTAGTTATAGTTCCTCGGCATAATATAAAGTATTTTTGTTTTAGTTATAGTTCACCGGCTCACTAATTCGAGTTGATCGGTTCAACTAATTAACCCTTGACTCACTCTTTGGTATAGGTTGATGTCCAGTTTAATTTTTAGAACATTGGTGTGCACCAAAAGGTTGTCATTTCTCTTCTGATGATTCTATGGTACATTAGCATTCTCTCTGCTCCCAGTATTAAAAAAATTACTCCATAGTTTGTATTATTAACAACAATTTATAACTTCAGAATAAAATCTGTTTTCTACACTTTGCATAAGCTCAGTGATTATATATCTATAATTCGGCCGTAATATGTCGTTCTACTACAACAACAAATATGATGGGGAAGTTCACCAAGTTCGAGTCTCAACGAAGGGATATGCACTAACTCATTGTGCGTCATTAAGTTGAATAAAAAATATGAACAGCTGGTACATTGTAATCGAATGAATTGCACTTAAAAAAGAAGGAAAACATCATTTATAAGTTCAAACATTTATTTATTTCTCTATTGAATTATAAATTTACAAGAAAATATATAAATGTGACCCTAACTATTCCAAATTTAAAAATAAAAAAAAGCACAGCCGCCACTAATCAGCCACACTTCACCTCCGCGGCGCTGGTTTGTAAAGCACAGCTGTGACATATTGGGAGCCAAGGCGCTGCGTGGTTGACACCGCCACGGCTTCCAGGGGAAATTTTCTGCCCCTGGTATAAGCATCGGTGTACATGTGGTTTAACACCACAGGGTTGGGTGGTGATGAGGATGAGGCCTCTCCCTCTTTCGTGCTTATTTCGTTCAGCACGAACTTGTTTAGATGTGGGGGGAGCCGCGGTGGGCCCCGCTTTTCCTCTTCTTCAGTGATGAAGAACACATTGTTGTAGCTAGAGTCGGGTGATGGCGGGGTCTCGAATCCCGGGACAATTGGTTCGTACTGCACACATATAACATATAACGTACATTCATTCAGATTTATTTGGTGAAGATAGCTTAGAAGCCCTCATGTAAAGGGCATGATTGGAATAAAACATGGCATTCGCTAAACCTTTCTTGAGCATTTGGATACGCTTAATTAGATTTTCTACTTACTTCGTTTCCAGCTTGCTGTTGGTTGTTCATTTTTATGAAGACTAGAGATATAAGAAGTGCTTGAAAACAGATATTGTTGTCCTGCAATATAATTTAAGAATATGTGCACGAACAATAGCTTAAAAAAATATAATCATAACTTAAAAGCCAACAAATGTACAATCCACAGATGCACACCAAAGTTCAGTCAAGAACAATGCCTAGCATACTTTCTGCAATTGGGAAGAAATTAAAAAAAAAACACGCAAATGGTGATCAATCAACATAGTAAGAATTGATGATCTTCTTCTTCAAACTAAGTCTTCAATGAGTTTCCTTTTTTATTATCCTTCCCGAAATACTTTGATATCCGTTTGAAGAAAAACACTGGTATTTATAGAATGTGTGAGCAACACTAATGAATAATTCAACCCCATACATGCAAAATATTAAACAGACACGTTTCCACAACGTTAATCTCAAGTGTCAAGTGTTAGCGATACGTGGTGATCGTGGGAAACATACCGAATGTATTATCTTTTCTTTTCTAAATTTGGATGTTAAATACAATGCAAATGCACTATTATGTAGCACAAAATCAATAGCATACTTCTTTACCCAAAACCATATCAAGCCATATGCTCAATACTTCGTGTTAGATCTAAGACTAAGTATAAAATCCTTTCTTGAGCCTCTCTAAATACAATATTGAACTTTTGGTTGAGTTAGTTTCTTAACATGGCATCACAACCTTCTTGACCCAAAGGTCAAGGATTCAAATTTCATTGTCACTTAGACTTTAAAAAATAATGTTCAAGTGTAAGGCTTGGGTAAAAAACAGATTCCTCTAGGGCATGAGGGACGTATTAGAGTAAAAAAACTTTTCTTTGGGCCTTCAATCACAAACTTGAGCTTTGGTTGAATTAGAAGAAGAAGAAGAAGAAGAAATGAACTTTGAAAGCGTAAAACAAAGGAGCAGAAGAAGTGAGTTAGGAAGTAGCCACCTTCCCTTACTTATAAGGGACAACAAGGCCTAAGAAAACAGAGGAAAGCAAAAGATTGATAAGAAGTAGAGCAGGCAATTCAAGGGTTAAGAAGCATTAAAGTGTGAAGAAGCCCTGAAATGAACTTCATAAATATAAAAACAATATTTAGATTTCTTGTTGTTAAATTTATATGGAAAATGCCAAAATGGTAGGAAGCGTTTGAAAACCATACTTATGAAAATGGTGTGTGTGTGGTTTTAACTTATTTTAGTTTAGTCTTTTTACTTCTTAGAGTGAGATAGAGTGGATTTGTTTGGTTTTGTTTACTTAGAAACTACAATTTCATCCAATAACAGGGTGGGGAAAAAAACTTAAAATTTTCATATGGACCTGTATAAAATCTTCTACTAACTGGTAGCCACTAAAAATCAAAAACTATCACCATTTTTAAGCAATGACATAAGTTTAGACAAGCTCACTATTGATCACTATTGGGTGTGTGTGAATTTCTTTTCTCTGGATTAAAAAAAAAAAGAACTCACTGTTTTTTAGCAAGATTGAATCTTCCATAGTAAAATTTCTTAAAAATAGAACTTAAAAAATTTCAGAGTGAAATGACACCCTCCATCTAATGTGCCTTAAAAAAACCAAATGACTAGACCAAAAATGTCCAATTGTGAAGCCAATAATCAAATTAAAGTTCAAGCTCAAACAATTAGACTGGATATTTAAACAAAGAAAAAAAGCAGCAAATCTAATCATCATCATCATCATCAAAAGAAGAAGAAGAAGAAGAAGAAGAAGAAGAAGAAAGGGACCTTGAAAGGGTAAAACAGTGGAGCAGAGGAAGTGAGTGAGGAAGTAGCCACCTTCCCTTGCTTATAAAGGCCGAAAAAGCCTGAGAAAACGGGGGAAAGCAGAGGACCGAGAAGAAAATAAGCAGGATATTGAGGAGGGGTGAAGAGGCGTTAAAGCGTGCATAAAATAAAAACAAGAAACGTACGCAGAAAAGGTGAAGAAGGCAAAGCACAACCCGCGAGGGTTGATGCCCAACTCCATCTGAGATCAGCTCCATCTCGTGCCCTTCTTTGCTTTGAAGCCGATAGCTTCACCCAAATCTGTGTGTGCGATTGGGATTTGGGAGGGGTGTTCAATTTCACGATTGCTTTTTAACTTTTTGTTTTGTATTTACTCGTGCATTTTTTAAATCCATTGAAGCTTTGGCCTACTCTGCAGATACAAGGTCTAGGCCTCACTTTTTGTCATTAATCTATAACTAAAATTTAATTTATCATAATTTTATGGTCGGTTCTGATGAACCCTCCAAGATGGGTTTATCTTTTTTTAGTATTCTCTCCGTTCATTTCTTTTATTATTGTAGTCTCTCAATAACTTGTGTTTGTTTGCATGTATTCATTAATCATTTAATAAGATAAAATATTCTTGTTAGATCATATTTTGTAAAACTTTTAATATAAATTTGAACAATGTAATTTGTACTCCTAATGGTGTAGTGATTTATATCAATAAAGTAGTTTTAAAAAATGAGAATTAGCACTTTGTTCGAAATGAGAAGAAAAATGAACGAAGGAAGTACTTTTTAAGAAAAAAATTGACACCAATATTTCAAATTTTTCTAATTATACAATACTCAGTATTACTATAAAGTAGTTTTTTACACGTTAATACTTCAAAAAATCATTAGATTTCACATTGCTATTCTAATCTGACCGGTCTAACTTCGAGCTTTTTTAGTTATGTTAAACTAATTTGGCTGATATGATATTTGAAATAATGAGTTCGCATAACACATTTAAAGTAATGTTACGAAGTGTCTCTAGATTTCAAAATTTTTCTTTTACTCACTCCGTTCTCAAAAAAAGTTATTATTTTGACCAAGTGTAAAAATAAGAAGTGTAAAATTCTAGTTGACTTCCAATTTTGCTTATGATGTGATGGATAAAAAATACGGAGTAAGATGTAATGGATAGGTTATTGGAGAAAAAGTATGATGTGATAGGTAGGATATGATAAAATAAGAGTAAAAGTGGTTTTTTAATAGAAAGTGGAAGTGTTTTGTTGGAAATGGAAAAAATGAAAGAGGAAGTGTTTTTGAGAACGGAGGGAGAACAAAAAATGGATAATACTTCCTTCAGTTCCTGCCTAAAAGATTTTTACCAAAGTTTTTCTATTATCTACTGCGGTATTAAAACAATTATTTTCACTCTTGTTAATTTTTACCTTATTTATCATATTATCTATATCTATTTACTATTAATTTCATTGCCATATCTTATTTTTACCCACCATATCAAGGATAATTTGAAAAAGTCAAAACAAAAAATATCTTTCTCTTATATTCTACTCGGGTATAAATGTTTAAAGGGAAACAATTTTTTGGGACGAAATGAGTATGAGATAAATTGTACTCCCTCTTTCTTTAAAAGAATTTCTTTCTTTGACCAACCTGCAAAGTCTCATGTCTTTTAAAATTATTTTATTTATAAATTGGTAAATGAATAAAAAATAAATATTTATATTTAAAAACTATATCAAAAACTCTATAAAATAAGAGGTGACATAAATATTTTATTTTATCAATCGATCAATGAAGATATGGAAAGAAATAAGAGTTATCGAGAGACCGAAATAGTAAACAGGAAGATCTTTTAGGAATAGCGGAAATATCTCAAACAAACATTTTAAAAAAAACAATAAACGACATTACCTCTGTATAAGTAAAAATGGTACTACCTCCGTCCCTAAAAGAATTATATTCTTTGATCAACGTGCAAAATTTTGTTACTTTGAAATAATTTTATTTACAAATTGGTAAAAAAATAAAAATTTTATATTTAAAAACTATATTAAAAAAACTCTACAAAGCAAGAGATGACAAAAATATTTTATTTCGTCAAAGAATTAATGAAAATTTGCAAATAAACAAAAATTATCGAGAGACCGTAGTAGTAAAGAGGTAATTCTTTTATGGATAGATGGAGTAAACTTATTTTTAAACTAATTTTCAAAAATTATCGCACTGCAACTTTTATGAATACCCGAATGATGTATCTATTATTTATGTCATTTGTAACACGTGTCATGCCACTTGGTATTACCATGCGTGCATATTAGTTATTATACTTCATTTTCTAACTTTAATAATAATGCCACATTAAATAATCACTATTTTTATTATATTTTATAAACCCTTTCATTTTATAAACTTTCACTTTCTAACTCTAATAATACGGAGTAATTTTTAATTCTTTTTATTATATTTTCATCACTGTAACATATTTTAAAATGCGAAAACTAATTTCGTTAATTTAAAATGTTTGTATACGTTTTATTTTTTATAGTTGTTTAATAAATATTTAAAAGTATAAAAATAACCATTATTATTATTACTAAATTTTTATAAACCTTTCACTTTCTAACATTAAATGATCATTATTGTTATAAGAAAAATGATTAGTTTACAAATATAATGGTCACAAATTTCACAAACTTATTATTTGTGAACTTTTTACAAAAAGTTCACAGACTTACTATTTGTGAACTTTTTCATTACTTGAATATATGCATCATCATATCATTATTTTAAATAATTATATAAAATTTATTAAATAAAAAATCAACCTAGTATATATACGGAGCAGTTTTTAAACTAGAGAAATTTACTTAAATAGGACTAAAACATAATGACTTTCTCAATATAGGACCATATGTTTTTATTTCTCAATGTAGGACTTTTGGTCATTATCAAGTAGTCATTATTCAACTAAATGTCCATCATTACTGGACATTATTCCTCCCACTAGGTCATTATTAAGTCCTATTTAAAAAATAAAAAAGTTTAAGTCCTACATTGGAAAAGTCATTATGTTTTAGTCTTATTTAGTGCAAATTTCACTTTAAACTATCCAAAATTTATATTTTATTACATCTGAAAAACAATTACCCAGTACATTAATTTATCACATATGCAAATTTATTAACTATATAATATATATTTCAAAACTTTAGATTTATTTTATTATTCACCATCCGTCTTAAAATTAACTTTTCAATTAAAAAGATTTGACTGAAATTATTTTTAATTTAATTCGTTTGATTAAGTGTAAAATTTTAAAATAAACTAATATATTTAAGACTATATCAAAAGTTCTACAAAGTAAAAGTGATATAACTATATTATTTTATCTAATGAAAAAAATAAAATATTAAAAATTTAAAATGTATACGTGTGAAGCACTGGAAATTTGTCCATCGCTGCAAAATCCAACGCCTAAAAGCCTCACGACTAGAGAAAGCCGCCATGGTTGCGATGCGGGGTGTGAAATGTTTACGACTAGAGAGATGGACATGGAGAGCGATTCGCATTTCCTTCTTCAGCGATTTGCAGAGAATTTCAGGCCGGCTCTTTTCCCATGGGCAATTAATACGTTTAGTTTCAGGGGAAAATTGTTCCAACTCGACGGCCATATATAATACCAGTAGTAGTATAGTATACATAAGCTCAAAGCATTCGTTGCTTATAGTATTTAAATTTCCCACTAAAATAAAACCAGAGAAGTGTTCAACAAAAAAAACTGAAGTGGACCTGTCAAACAATTCATTCTCAGGAGATGTCTCTGATTTTTTATGTCATCCACAGAATGCGTCAAACATCCTCAAGATACTTCATCTGGGAATGAATGACTTGTCAGGAGAAATTCCAAATTGTTGGATGCATTGGCCACAAATTGTTGAGAGTCATAAATATGAATGCTAACAAATTGATTGGAAGTATTCCGGATTCGATTGGGCTTTTAAATAACTTGCAATCTTTTGACTTGCACAAGAACCTACTCTCTAGTCATATGCCTTCATCTTTGCAAAATTGCTCCCGTTTAATACCAATTTACGGTTGTTAGCTAGCATGGATCTTTCAAGCAACAACTTTACTGGACACATTCCAATCGAACTATCCCAGTTGGTGGCATTGATATCCTTAAGTCTGTCAAGAAACAACTTGGCGGGAAGTATCCCCAAGGAAATGGGAAAGATGAAGTCATTAGAATCCCTTGATCTCTCTGACAATCGTCTTTCCGGTGAAATCCCAGCAGCCTTCTCCAGTTTGAACTGTTTGGGTGTTTTGAATTTGTCATATAACGATCTATCTGGTAGGGTACCTTCGGGCACTCAGCTTCAAGGTTTTGATGTTTCCAGTTACATTGGCAACAACCTGTGTATCTCACAAAACTGCAGTGGTGAAACTCTCAATGATGATGAAAACAGGGGAGGAGATGATGATGGTTGGGAAGTGGACTGGTTTTATGTGAGCATGGCTATAGGATTTGCAGTGGGACTGTGGGGTGTTTGTGTCTTTTTTATTGCTGTCACATCCTGGAGGATTGCCTATTTTCAGTTCTTGGATAAAAAGCTCAACTCTTGTTTTCACAGGTAGGCTATATAAGTTCATGTACTACACAGCATTACTTGGGAATGTAATGTAATGTTTTTCTGTGATTTTTCTATGTTATGTTGGAGACTCAGTTACTGACTTTTTGAACTCCTGAACTACTGGCAACAATAGCCCCAATATACTAACAACACTACAATCTCATTCGTCTCGAGTTTCCCAGCAAAACTGAAAATCTATATTTTTGCTAGTCGTGAAACTTTCGTACTCTAGTAATTAAAAAAATGTCATACACATTTGTGAATAATAAATCAAACCATTTATTTACTCCAATAAAAAAATGTTGTACACTTTTGTGAATAATAAATTGAACCATCCATTTAATTTTACCAAAAAAACAGAAGTGCCTATCCACCCAAAAATTTATATAACATACTAATGTCATAAGAGTAATTTCATCATATGCTATATATCAACTAACAAAATGAATCACAAACATAACTACATCCTATATTCACACCAAATGCATCTGAGGTGCTGCGGCTGCCACTTCACGTCCGTGGGGCCGGTTTGTAAAGCACAACCGTAACATATTTGGAGCGAAACCGTTGCGTTGTTGACACCGCGACGGCTTCCAGAGGAAAAGCTCTGCTTTGGGCGTCCGTGTACACGTGGTTTAAGACCACATGGTTGGGTGGTTGGAGGGGAGATAAGACCACATCTCTAGTGCTTATTTGGTTTAGCACGCTCGTCTCTAGATGTGGAGGAAGCCGTGGTGGTCCCCGCTCTTCCTCTTCTTCTGTGGTGTAGAAGACATTGTTGTAGCTAGAGTCAGGTGATGGTGGGGTTTCAAACCCAGGGACAGTTGGTTCGTCCTGCATGCATATATCACACACATCCGTTCGGATAGATACTAAGAAATCTAAACACATAAATAAGATTTTAACACTTATTAAAATGAATCTGCTTAATTAGGCTTTTTGCTTACTTCATTTCCGGCTTGCTGTGGGATGTTCATTTTGATGAAGAGTAGAGATATAGGGACTTAGGCAAGGATGAATGTCTTGTCTTAAATGGAAGAGCGTGAAATTGAATACTGTTATCCTGCAGTGAGATTTAAGAATTCATGCATGAACACAAAACAAACAGAAATGGTGATTAATCAGCATACTAAGAGCTGTTAAATACCATCCAAATGCACCATTTTGTAGCAAGAAATCAATAGAGTAATTCCTTACCCCAAACCAGTTTTGAGTTGTGTGCTATAAATACTTAATGTTAGGGAAGTGTAAAAACCTTTCTTGGGTCTCTAATAACAAGTTTGAGCTTTTGGTTGAGTTGGTTCCTTAACACGGTATCAAAGCCAGCTTGTTGACCATAGGCCACGGGTTCAAATCTCATCATCACCTAGGTTTAAAAAGTTAATGTTCACATGCAATGTTTGTGTAAAACCAAATCTTGTTTGCACGCGAGAGAAGTGTCGGAGTATAAAAAAACCTTTCTTGTGCCACTCGCTACAAAAGTGAAATTTTCGTTGAGTCGGTTCTTTGACACATAGCTTCTACCTGTCAAAACAGATAGTAAAGAGTGAATTTCCACAATAATCAACAAAACCACATATGTTAACTAGCTCAAAATTGGACAAGATTAGTCCCTCATCAACTATAATGATTTGGACACATTTAATCATGTTGTTAGGTTTATATAAAAATGATAGGACGCATTTGCAAACCGTACGTAGGAAAATGCTATGTCTGTGTGGTTTCAGTCTAGTCTTTATACCCCTTATTAGAGTGAGATATAGTGGACTTGTTAGTCTTTATACCCCTTATGGTTTACTCATGAACTATAATTCCATGATTCCATCCAATAACTGGTTAAAAAAACTTAAATTTTCATATGGACCTCCACACAATCTTGTACTAAGTGATAAGCACTTAAAATAAAATAAAATAAAATATCATCAATTATTATCAAGAACATAATTTTAGATAAGTTCAGTATAAAAGCTTATCACTTTGGACTCTTGGGTGTGTGTGAATTTCTTTTTCTGCAAAGGAACAGTGTTTCAGAAAGACTGAATCTTCCATTTTTAAAAAAACAAAACCTCACAAACAGCACATTCAAGATTTGGGAATGAAATGACACCCTTACATCCAATCCAATGCACCATAAAAATCTACTGAGAGGATCAAAACTGTCCAATTGTGAAATCAATAATCAAATCAAAGCTCAAAAACAGTACAGACACATAATTCCACTATGCATGTGCGATCAATTAGACTGGAATTTCAGACACAGAAAAAATCAACAAATCTTGGGATGTAGTAAAATCAAGAAGAAGAATTACTTGATCAGGACAAAGATGGCATAGCCCAGAGGAAAAAAGACGTAATCAAGAAGAATTGAGACAAACCCAATGCGAAATATGAAAGGAGGAAGCTAATCTAATCAGCAGAAGAGGAAGAAGAAGAAAAGGACCTTGAAAGGGATAAGCAGAGGAGCAGAAGAAGTGAGTGGGAAAGGTGACACCTTGCCTTTACTTATAAGAGCCAAAAAAGCCTGAGAAAACGGAAGAAAGCAAAGGATTCGGAAGAAATTCAGCAGCGAATTCATGAGAAGTGGCGTCGTCCAACCTCCGCCCTCGCAAGTATCACCGCTGTGACAGCGAGTGTGTCCAAAATTACAGCCATTTTAAAATTTGCTTTTTAGTTTTTACTGTGCTCTTTTTTGTTTTGTTTTATTATACCTCCTCCAGCAATAGCTTAGCTTTTTATTTCAATTTATGTATTTCAATTTCAAAATTTGAAATATTGAATTTTAAATGACAAGAAGAAGTATATGTGTTGGGTTATGGAACCCGGGGGCCTAGGTAACTAGGCGGAAGAGTATCGAACTAAGTCGAGAATGCCCAAAATATGGAGTCAAGTAAACTGAGAGTAATATTATGCTAGTTCGAGTATATCTTAGAATATGAAATTCCCCCCCTTCCCTTAGAAGGGAAGAGTTTATATACAGATTACAGCTAGGGTTCCGACCGTTGGTCTGTAATCCAACGGTCCGGGCCCACCAAGATTGGGTTGTTCACTAGCGGCGTCTAACCGCATAATTAACCCTAGGACTGCTATATAAAGTAGGTTACAAGTATGGTGGCTATAGCAACTCCGCCAGAGGCATGGCAGGAGTCAAATCGTGGGCCCCTTGATCCTAACTTCAGTCAGCTCCCTTGTTCAGGTCTGGTCTGCCGTTGCCCAGGGCCGAGGCCGAGCGCATTACCTGTCTTCGGAAGTCCCTTTGTGGAAGGCCGGCCAGGGGTGGCCCGAGGATGACCGACCCCGCCGGGGCCGAGCGCGCACCGCTGCCGAGGTGGTCTTCTCTGGTCCTTTGCTTTGGTTCCGCCAAGTGGGCCTTAGCGAAGTTGGGCTGGGCCGTCTTCCTGTTGGGCTGGATACCCCCATTCCCGGGTATCCATCAGTATGGATTTCAAATTAAGCTTTGTTATGAATGAGAAAAATTTGAGTCAAATTCAAAATTTTTAAGTTTCTCAAACATAAAATTTGAGCCAACTTCAGATTTGAAATCCGTGCATGTTCCCAAACATACCATAAAACAATTTATTTTATTTAAAGATTAATATATAAATAAAAAAATAAAATTTACATCTTTAAAAAGTATATCAAAATTTCTACAAGAAAAAAGTGACAAGAATAATTTATTTCATCAAATAGTCAATGAAAACACACAAATAAAAAAAAAGTTCCCGCGATTTTTGAATAACAAAGTATGTAAATTATTATTACTTTTACTATTACTATTATTATTATTATTATTATTATTACTATTACTATTACTATTATTGATACTATTACTATTACTCTTATTGATACTATTACTATTACTATTACTACTATTATTATGACTATACTTATTATTACTATTGTTATTATAATTGTTACTATTATTATTAGTACTATAGAATTTATTATTACTATTATTATTATTATAATTATTATTAATATTATTATTATTTCTATTATTATTATTATTGCTTTTATTATCAATATTTCTATTATTATTATAATAATTATTATTATTAGTTTTATTATTATTATAACTATTATTATGACTATTATAATTAAAGTTTTAATTTTAATCAAATTCATATCAGATAAGATCCAATAAGATTAGATCAAATCAGATAAGACTAAATCACATCAAAACTTCATAAAATCAAATTAGGAAAACGGAATGCAGCCTGATCCATGTGAAGAAAGAGTCTGAGAGAGTACTCCAAGTTTTATATCTTTACCTGCTAGCATGCTTTTGAGGTCATATTCTCCACAACTTATTTATTTACTTATTACATATTGTTATTGGAATCAGATGAGATAAAAAATAACTTTAAATATAATGACATTCAAATCATATAAGAAATAACTTTAAATATAATTACATTTATATCAAACTATATCAGATCAAATCAAAACTTATTTCAATCAGATCAGAATCAATCAGATGAGGTGAAAAGAACATGACCTGAGCTGTGGTGGGCTAATTCTAGCCTTTCATTAAC
Organism: Cuscuta campestris; assembly: GCA_900332095.2. Classification (NCBI taxonomy): domain Eukaryota; kingdom Viridiplantae; phylum Streptophyta; class Magnoliopsida; order Solanales; family Convolvulaceae; genus Cuscuta; species Cuscuta campestris. The sequence continues at coordinate 1,260,203 of OOIL02006049.1, forward strand.
TAAATGATAGGGGACACTCCTGCTTATTTCTTATTTTTTATTTATTTTTTGTTTTTTTCCATTTTAATTTCTTTTATTAATCAAAGTTTTTAAAATTTCTTTTTTAAATTATTTTTATAATGTTCTTAAAGTTTAAAATTATTTTTGTTTGAAAAAAAAAATAACATATGCTATATCTATATGTCTCAAATTAACAATTATTATTTTTTGGTTTTTAAAATATAAAATCAAAAACTTATTTTGAGAACTTCAAAAAACGAGGAATAAAATAAGAAATAAAAAAATACCGAGTAAAAATTAATATCCTTATTGGACATCCCAATTCTAAACACTTTTTTAGGTGTTTTGAAAAATCATTTTGTATAACTCTTTTTTTAGATGTTTCAATTTTTTTTTGTTTTTCCATATTTCTATCTTTTTATTTTTTATTTTCTTTTGAACTTACCAAAAACATCATTCTAGAAAACAACAAGTTAAAATGTTTAATTTGAGATAGATGGAGTATATGCTATTTTTTTAAATTTGTGTTTTAATCTCAAAGTATTTTGAATTTTTAAAAACATTATAAAAAATTTAAAAGAAATTTAAAAAAAGTCCTAGGAAAGAGAAACAAAGAGATAAAAATAGTTTTAAAAAGAAAAAAACTAAATAATAAACGAAAAATAAGAAATGAGAATGTATGCCCCTATGGTTTAGAAAATACTCCCTCCGTCCACAAATAAACTTCCCGTTGCGCGTTGCGTTGTTTGACTGAAGTTAATTTTAAATTATTTTATATTAAAATTGGTGTGAAATTTTAAAATAAAAATTACATATTAAAAAATTATATCAAAAGATCTACTCGGTACAAAACTACCAGTGACATGACTATATTAATTTATCAAATGCGTAATTAAAATATGTCAATAAAGTAAATAAAATTTGATCATGTGAATAGTGAACACGAAATTTAATTGTGAACGGAAGGAGTAGGCATCAACGCCCTTGTCCACCCGAAAATGATCTGAATATGATTTGAACTTGGATTAAACTATGTGTACCCCAACACTTATACCCCAATTTGTACCCCACAAGTTTGCACCAACATTTTGTGTTGGTGTAAAACTAATTTTTGCTAACGCACCAACACTTGTGTCGGTGTAAACTGTCAAAATGTTTGTGCATAAGTGTGGTGTACAAATGGTGTATAATCTATGGTGTGAATGTAGCATGGTCCTTTGAACTTTGAAGGGATATAACTGCTACAATTTCAAACCAAGAACATTTTAGAAATAGGTTTGGAATAGGTACCAATTTTTCAGCAGTGACAGGCATGGCAATTTATATCGTACAACCGGCTGTACGGGAAGAACCGTACAGCCGGCGTTTAATTTGGGCTAAAGGAAGGTCGGCAATGAAGAAGGTGAACTGGATCTGCGGCGATGAAGAAGGAAGATCTGCGGCGGCAGGTTAGGGCGAAACCGATCGGCGATGAAGGCGGCAGGTTTGGGTGAAATCTATCGGCGATGAAAAGACTCTTCCAATCCGCTATTCCGCTATTAAGTTCATGTACGCTAATCTCTAGTTCCAAATCCGTTCTAATTCCAATATGGTCTTCAACAAGATTTTAGATTTTCATGAATGGTAGGTTATTTAAGAATGAGTACTAGGGTATTTAGGAATGAATATTACTAGATTTTAGAATGAGTATTACGTCATTCATAAATTAATATTGTACAAATGTGCGAAATTGAGTACTATGTTATTTTCAGAATGAGTACTGTGTTATTTCAGAATGAGTATTACAATATTTCAAATGAAGTGTTATGTTTGTGCGAGAATGAGTACCACTTAATTTCAAAATGAGTACTACCCGATGTACCAATCTCTAGCTACAGTTCCATATACTTACTCGACAGGCATCTCTCGTGAAGATGTACTACGGGGTAACTTGTAAGCACCATACCTTTCACTTCATCTGTATCATCTTGAAGCTTCAAATATTTTGGCTTACTAATTGTATGCCGCCGCCCAGCAACACCCACCTTTTTTTCATCTCTTCCAGAGCTAGACTTCCCCAGGCCATCAAATGCCGTTTCAGTGAAGAGCCTTTTCTTCCTCGTCAAGTTCTAAGCCCCGACAATATATTACAGCGCTCTTCTGTGTAAAGTTTTCCCCACAAGCAATGACCATTTTGCTACATATTCTGCCACTTCATAGATGTGGGAAATAGACCTCTCGTGATCTAGGGTTTGCAGCCGCCTGCGAAAGGAGAGAGATCCAAACAAGCCGATCGATATCACAAACGTTTCTTCCGCAGTCTCCGCGCGATCTTAATGTCACTCCAAAAGTTCCTTCAAAACCTCAACACTGTCAAAAGATGTCACAGTGTTTATGATCTCCCAAAACCCCACCTTCAACACTCGACCAAGATTGGAGACGCCATTATCAATGCTGTTTTGGTCAATCACCACGCCTCCCCTGCCGCCCTCCTCCCCAAGCTAACCCCTTCCCTTGTCCACCTTATTGTATCTGACCCACATCTCAACACTCCCAAGTGCATTGAATTCCTGAGTTTCCTCGAAAAAAACCAATCTTTAATGTCTTTCCAGCTCAATTTCGACGCCCATTTGTCTCTTGTCTGCAGGCTGGCTGAGGCCAAAGAGTTCCAAGTTGCCGAGTCTATTCTGGGTGCTGTTTCAAATCATGAGAGCTTCAGGTATAGCGTTTTAGCTGCTTTTATTGAGACCCATGATGTTTCTTTGAGAGTAGCTTCAAAAGTGTTTAATTGGTTGCTTAAGGCTTACTCGGATAATCAAAAGTTTGGAATGGCTCTGGAGATACTTGATTATATGATAATTAATGGTGTTGAGATCAATGAGAGGACTTGTACTGTTCATCTCATTAAGCTTATGGAATGTGATCAATGTGGGTTGGGATTGGAATTCTTTTACCGGATGGTTGAATCTGGCATTCAAATTTCTGTGTTTTCTTTGACTGCGATGGTGGACGGGCTGTGCAAGTATGGGGAAATAAAGAGGGGCAGAGAGCTTGTTGAAGAGATGGCTAGTAAAGGATTAAAACCAACCATTATAACCTTTAACACACTTGTGGAAGCCTGCACTAACAGGTGGAATTTTGAAGAATTGCGCAATGTCTTGACGTTGATGAGTTGTGAAGGCGTGGATTTCATTGTCGACACATACAGATTTTTGATTTGTGGGTTTTCGAGCAGTGGGAGAACGGGAGATGCAGAGAGAACGATTCGGGAGATGCACGAGAAGGGGTTTAGGGTGGATACTGATCTGTACAATTTAATTATGAAGGTGCATTGCAGATCAGGTGAAATAGATAAAGCAGTTTCTTTAGTTTCCGAGATGAACGAACAAAATGTTAGTTTAGACACGGATACGTATTCGTGTTTGTTGAGTGGACTTTGTAAGAATGGCCAGGTTGAAGCTGCCAATGAACTTATTGAAATTATGCAGAAGAAAGGTTTTGAGCTGGACCAAGTTACGTTTGAGGCCTTAATGCACTGTTATTTGGAGGAGGGGATGATGGTGGAAGCAGTTAGTTTACTAGGTCTGATGGAGAAGAAAGGATTTTTTCCCGATTTGATTGTGTATGAGAAGGTGATTTGTGGTTTGTGCAAGTTGGACCGAATCGAAGAGGCAAGGGCAAGACTGACCGTTCTAATCAAAAGGGGCATCCCCAAAGAGGAGTTAAGGAGTTCTATTCCTTGTTTGACTCAGAAAGAAATTTGGTAGTTGAAGAGTTAGTTTCCATGAATGGAGAAACAACATTTCAGCTCTTATAGTAATATACTTTAACTTGAGATGGGCACTAAGGGAGTTGGTAGTGAAACTGTAGGTTAGACTCAGTGGAATGGTATTATGTGATGAAATGGACTTTAAAAATATGCTGACCTGTTTCTAAAACAAAGTGTTTCTCACAGCGGATATTTGTTTAAATCATGTTGCTATCAGCTATATACCCTTCCTTATCAAAGCTTTGATGAAAACTTTGTGGTAAAAAATCTGTCATTGTCACTCCAACAAGTCCTCTAAGTTATTGGGAAAATGAAATGAAAATGGGATGGAGAAAGATTTAAGCTTATAGTTTTTCGTGAAAGCTCTAAAGATGATGTCATAGTTATTAATGACGCTTGCCATTCTCACTTATGGCGCCTATGGCTTTGTGGCGAGCAGTTGACGCCTTTCTCAGACCAGGCGTGGCGTTTTATGCCATTCTCGCTTATGGCGTTCGCCATGGACGCCATACTCTGTGGCGATAGGCGTTCGCCTGTGGCGAGACGCAGGTCAAGGATTTTTAAAGGAGAAGCTTGACTTTTTTAAAAAAATGTGTTGACCTATTAATCCTCAATCGATTCGATTGAACTGCCTCTGCGTCTCGCCATCTCCTCAACTTCAACTGCATAGTCGATTGAATAACTTCTCCTCAGCCGGCTAAGCCTCCTCGACTTCTCCTCTGCCAGCGCCGCCCCTCCTCTCTCTCCCGAGTCCAGAGTCGCGCTTCACAGAGTCCATAGTCGACGCAAAGTCGAGACTCCACTTCGCAGGTCAGATTTTTTATTTTTGTTTTCTTATTGTTTTTTTTTTGAATGCTTATTGTTTCTTTATTGCCTTCACTATGTGTATTATTATATTCTTAATTTCTTATAGATATATTTTTTCATTTTCTGTACAATTGTTTTTCACCAATGGCAGAAACTTCCTCCAAAAGTAATTGAAAGGATTGGCTTGGAAATATATTCGACTAGATGATCTTAAAAATACATATAATACTACGTGTATTTTTTATAATAACTGCTATACTGAAGGAATTAGTAGAGCAAAGCGACATATAGTTGGTGGGTATTCTGATGTAAAGGCATGTGACAAAGTGTCTGATACCGTGAGAGAAGAGATTCGATCTTATATGGCTGAGTAGGAGAAGACAAAAGATCAGATTGTGCTAGGCAGGGAAGTTGATCGACGGCAATTTCGTGAAGAGGCTTTGATTGACTATGGAGATGATGATGGAATTGGTGAATTGGCTAAATCTAAAAAGCCAAAGTTGAACAGGAAGGGACCTATGGATATGTTTGTTAGGCATACTCATATTGGACAACAAAGTGCTAAGACAATGAATAAACATGAGAGCTTAAATGAAGAAACACTTAAAGAGTTGCGAAGTCGAGCATGTTCGGCCATATCAAGATGGATGTGTGATGTTGCTATTCCTTTTAATGCAGTGAACTATGAAAGTTTTCAAGAAATGATTGATGCAATTGGAAACCATGGCCCATGAATGAAAGCTCCATCTTATTATGAGGTAAGAGTTTCACTTCTCAAAAAAGAAGTTGAGCGTGTGAAGAAATCCATGGAAGGCCATAAAGAAGAATGAGAGAAACATGGTTGCTCCATTATGTCAGATGTATGGAAAGATAATAGAGAGAAGACATTAGTTAACTTTCTAGTTAATTCTCTCAAAGGTAGTGTGTTTGAGAAATCTATTTATACTTCTGAGTATTATAAAATATCTTTGAGCTTCTTAATGATTTTGTTGAAAGTGTTGGTCCACAGAATGTGGTGCAAGTGATTACTGACAATGCTTTAACCATGAAGAGTCCAGATTTGATTCATGAGTCCTTTATATTTTCCAAAAAAAATTAAAAAGTACATATATTTATATTTTATGTTTTTATTTTGATGTTTTTTTAGTTTAAAATATTTTTTTCAATTTTTTTGTAATAACAGGAGTCTTATTAATGGCAAAGTATAAGCATTTGTTCTGGACGCCTTGTGCAGATCATATATATTATATTACATTTATTTATTTTTATAATGTTCGCCATTTGACCGCCCGCCGCTCGCCACACTTCTCGCCATAAAAAAGAACCTCTCGCCTGCCACTTGCCATTCGCCATTCACAACTATGGATAAAATAAGTTGCACAAGGCAACTTATAATATAACATATATGAGCTGCACAAGGCGTCCAGAACAAATGCTTATACTTTGTCATTAATAAGTCTCCTGTTATTATAAAAAAAAATTGAAAAGAATATTTTAAACTAAAAAAACATCAAAACAAAAACATAAAATCTAAATATATGTACTTTTTAAATTTTTAAGGAAAATATAAAGGACTCATGAATCAAACCTGCACTCGTCATGCTTGAAGCATTGTGAGTAATCACTTGCACCACGTTTTGTGGACTAACACTTTCAACAAATTCACTGAGAAGCTCAAAGAACTTTTCACCTGTCTTAGAATACTCAGAAGCAATAATAGGTTTCTCAAACACACTACTATTGAGAGAATTAACTAAAAAGTTAACTAATGTCCTCTCCCTATTATCTTTCCATCCATCTGACATAATGGAGCAACCATGTTTTGCTCATTCTTCTTTATGGCCTTCCATGGATTTCTTCACATGCTCAACTTCTTATTTGAGAAGTGGAACTCTTACCTCATAATAAGATGGAGCTTTCATTCCTGGGCCATGTTTTCCAATTGCATCAATCATTTCTTGGAAACTTTCATAGTTTACTACATTAAAAGAAATAGCAGCATCACACATCCATCTTGATATGGCCGAACATGCTCGAGTTCGCAACTCTTTAAGTGCTTCTTCATTTAAGCTCTTCTGTTTATTCATTGTCTTAGCACTTTGTTGTCCAATATGAGTATGACTAACAAACATATCCATAGGTCCCTTCTTGTTCAACTTTGGCTTTTTAGATTTAGTCAATTCACCAATTCCATCATCATCTCCATAGTCAATCAAAGCCTCTTCACGAAATCGCAGTCGATCAAGTTCTCTGTCTAGCACAATTTGATCTTTTGTCTTCTTCTACTCAGCCATATAAGATCGAATCACTTCTCTCACGGTATCAGACACTTTGTCACATGCCTTTACATCAGAATATCCACCAACTATATGTCGTTTTACTCTACTAATTCTTCCAGTATAGCGGTTATTACAAAAAATACACGTAGTATTATTTGTATTTTTAAGATCCTCAAGTCAAATATATTTCCAAGTCAAATCCTTTCGATTACTTTTGGAGGAAGTTTCCGCCATTGGTGAAAAACTATTGTACAAAAAAATGAAAAAATATATTTATAAGAAATTAAGAATATAATAATACACATAGTGAAGACAATAAAGATACAATAAGCATTCAAAAAAGAAATAATAAGAAAACAAAAATAAAAAGTCTGACCTGCAAAGTGGAGTTTGGACTTTGCGCCGGCTCTGGACTCGGGAGAGAGAGGAGGGGTTGCGCCGGCTGAGGAGAAGTTGAGGAGGCTAAGCCGGCTGAGGTGAAGTTATTCGATCGACTATGCAGTTGAAGTTGAGGAGACAGCGAGACGTAGAGGTAGTTCGATTGAATCGATTGAGGATTAATAGGTCAGCGCATTTTTTTAAAGTCAAACTTCTCCTTTAAAAATCCTTGACTTGCGTCTGGGGTAGATGGCGAACACCTATCGCCACAGAGTATGGCGTCCTTGGCGAATGCCATAAGCGAGAATGGCGTAAAACGCCACGCCTGGTCTGAGAAAGGCATCAACTGCTCGCCACAAAGCGATAGGCGCCATGAGGCAAGCAATATGGCGTATTGCACAATGCCATTTCAAACATTGCATTAGAGCCTCTCTATCTTTCTATTAGATGAGACGAAAGACTTGCTTGCTCTCGATTTTACCATACACGTGTCATCACTTGGAGTCCTTGCACGTATCAGAGTATACTTCATTTCTTATTTGTCAGACGTAAATTATAACTCAATTTGTCTACTCTCACATAATTGTCCCACGGGTCTTGGGGAGAGACTTTATGGATTGTGTTCATTCTTTATAAATGAAAAGAGATCTTTCACCTTTTGCAATGATATACAAAGTAGTTGAAGTTGAGATTGGCTATGGGCAAGATGGTAGTGAAAATATAGTTATAAACATTGTGAATAGATCAATCTGCATAAAACAACATAATAGGACATTTATGCAACAGAGACTTTGAAAGAAGCAGAGCAATTCTAGAAACAAGACATAAGAGGAATCAGAGTATTTGTTAATCCTTCATAGGAAGGGATGACTCAAATGGAGATGGAGAACTGGCATAATAAAAGCTACAAAATCCTATGCTTTGCCTTAACATCCGAAATGCATGTACTAAGTAAAAAAAGAAAGATAGACTACATCCTATGGTCTCTAGGACGTGGCTGGATTAGGTAAGCTGAACTTTAATTTTAGACTAATAAATATTGATTGATAGTTGTCCCTTTTAGGTGTAAGGATTCAATAGGAGGTAAATTGACCTTTTATGCAATGATTCAATGCTACGCATGTTCGTCTTTTATCGTCATTGTCAGGAGTCGAACTCGGACATTATGCCGTTTTACATCTTTTATTGACCAATTGAGTTACGCCCTAGACTTAATTCTTAACTGTAATTGCACCCCCAAAAATAGCAAGTACATGGTTCTTGGAACATCTCCAACCGGTAAACTTTATGTTAAAATATAAACTTTTTAGAAGACATTGTAGCTGTTTTCCGACCACAATGGGTGGGAAGGCCATACTTTAGCAAGGAAGCTAAATTTGATGTTCCACCCTCTATAGATAGAGGATTTGTAGAACCGCCATATTTGAGTGAGCACCTAAACTTTTACTTTAGGACGTACGTTTTTTGGGCACGTAAGCTTGTCTGATTCAAATATTTAACTATATACTCCCTCCCTTTCAAATAAAGGCTCTCGATTTCATTTGACACACAATTTAAGGAAAGTAAAATGTATGGTCTAAATATTGTGCACACCAAATCGCACACCGGTTTGCACACCACTCTTCCCTCTACCGTACATTTTTTGTGTGTATAAAAAAATGAAGAACAGATAAAAAGTGTGGTAGGAAAAGGGGTGGTGTGCGAAGCGATATGCATGTAGCATTACTCTGTATACAATGTCTAGTTAATTCTAAGCTAAGATGTACACATCCATCCATGTTTTCTTTCTATTTTTCAAACCCATGAGGCACCTTCTTGTTCAAATAAATATTGTCAACTGGAGAAGTTAATGAGCTCTGCAGAATTGTGTAAAGTACTATAAATTAGCCAACTCTGGATCAACAGATCTATTTAAATAAGTAGGAAGTGTTATTCCCTCTTCAACAATCAACAACCGACATACATTGAGCACAACAACAACCCAACAAGGTCCCAATAGTTGGGTTTGTTAAGGTTGGTGTACGATACGCATACCTTACCCCTACAAGTACAAAGGATTATTCATCCACCGAAACCTTGACCCCAAATCAATGTGATCATTCATCCACCAAAACCCTCCTTCTCCACATTGAAAACAGGTAATGGAGATGCACATACAGAAGCAAGACATACAATGGTAAGATAAGATTTTGTAGCATCGTGGCACTATAAATGGTTCTCCAGGGATAAAATGGCGTGACAACGTTTTCCCGTTATGCCATTGCTGAAATTTGGAGATGGCATCAAGTCATTTTTCTCTCGAAGGGGAGAAAGAGGACTACAGTGGAGTAGTGATGGTTCCTCAAAAAATGATTTGCATTCACTACTTCCAGTGAAAGGACCGTTCGTTTTTTGCTGGTAGATTCCATCAAAGGTGGCGGCATGACCTTCTTCGTCCCCTGATACAGGTACTATCTTATCACGCGAACTGAACCAATTGGATTCTTCATCATCCAAATCAGAGCAGTGGCCACATTCACCAATCTGTTGACCGTCCTGCATAGCAAGATCATCGTACTCCTCGTCTGATTTTGTAGACTCTTCATCCACAGATCCCTCGAGCTGAATAAAAAAAGAGCTAAAAAAATAAGATATGATAACAGCTACTCAGCTAGGCCTATCAATCAGTTTTTTTTATTTTAACCAAAGACTACAAATTTCATTTGAGGCTTGGACTATGAAAAAAGAGGTGTGCTAGGTGTACACCAGGTATACACCAAGCTTCTCACGGACACACACAGACACCTGTTTCACACAAACATAAACCGTTGGTGTTTGTGTGTATCTCTGTGTACACCTGGTGTACACCAGTTAGGGTACACTTAGGTTTTTCCATGAAAAAAACATTGACAGAGATTTATGATTGTAAAGGTGTAAATGAATACAAGTATATCTTAAAGATATTACGGGTATAGCTTTTATCAATTCATTACTATTAAAAAAAAACTAATTTTAGATAAATCAAAAGAATGAGTTCATTACGTCATTTCAATCACAATTTGGCCATATCCAACGCATTCCTATCCCAAAAACATTACCTAGAGGAGAGAAAATTCATGTTCATTACTTTAAAAGAAAATAAAGTGGGGAGTGTTTTGGGACATCCAAAAAGGGAATGTGAAATGTGTTCTTGGAATGGATGTAATATAGAAAATACTACGTAGAAACATAAAGCTAATCCACGGTACACCACATCTTGTCGGTGATTAAGATTTCTGAAGGATTATAAATAAATATTACTCCGTACTCTGTATCAACTAGTTATACAGGCGGTGCTAGATGCAAGCTAAGCAATGACACTAATGGAAAATAATCACAAAGGACATGCCATTGCATTAGCAACACATGCATACCTCTTCATGAATATGTTTTGAATCTTCATTAAAATCCTCATCACTGTCTATTTCAGGCAGTTCGTCAATTTCTTCATCACTACCATTCACAAATTGTTCCTCTTTGAGCTGTTAGAGGAGAATAAGGGCAACTCAGTGAGATGAAACCCAAAAACTGAACTCAAAAGGTAAGGCAGGTCCCGTCAATAGCACAAGCGAATGTAAAAGCAAACGGTAGAAACAAAAGCTAAATATGTAGCAACTTACCTGGTACAACACAAAAAGCACAGGAAGATGAATCTCAATAACAATTTGCTAACTAGAGTTTTGAACAAGACCCCCNNNGAAAAATCCAAATAACAACACTACATGATCATTGAATATTGAAAGCAACTGAAACACACCTCTTTGGAAGGTCCTTCACAGAACCTTGGTGAACTGCAGGAAGATGAATGATACCTACTGCCATTGTCAGTCAGCTCACCCCTTGATCCATCCACACTGTTAGCACGGCTTGAACATCCAGTATCATTTAACCAATCACTAATCCCAAAGTAGCCGAACTGCAGATTGACAGGCTCAGCGTTCTGAACATGAAATGGTCCATATATAGAACGGCCTATCTCACCACTCTTAACATAATGGTCGATGAGTAATTTGTCATTGGTATCTGATGAGTTTATTGGCCAAGCCTTTGCCACCGAACCATCGTTATTGAGAAGAGCCATCAAATGCTTAGAAGAACCATTTCTTTGAAGCAGTTTAAGCACACCCTTGGAACTCAATGAATTCGCAGCACGATGATTCATGTATTCCTCATCAATAACAGCAACTGTGTTTGTGGAGGGATCATAAAGCTTATCCCCTGCCTCTCGCCTCCTTAGACAACTGAATGCTGTTGCATGAATAGATGCTACACTTCTATCAACATTAGTGTTGTTAACCTTTGGCACCAGATGCTTGTCAGCGCAGCTGCAGAGATATTCTTGAATCGTCCTGATGTTACGTATATATTTGACATACTTGTTTTTAGCAGGATCTAGTGTCATGTGCTTTGCACGGACTGCAAATCGTTCCAGATGCTTCTCTTCATTTGCAATATAAATCATGAAAGGAATGATTGAAGGGTGTTTTTTCATTAGACCCATCTGCAAGGTGAAACTGAATTTGAGATTCACAGAAGGAAAACCAAGGATAGATTTCTCAGTCATAATATTATTAGATGTTAAATTCATACCACAAAATTTAGACTCAAATGAACACCCTCAACAATAACCGATTCTTTATTATCTTCCCACACAGTGATTAACCTGTCGAGACTGTCAATGACCATCTCACTCTGAGCCTTAAATCCTTCAATTGCCATTTGTTTTGGACTGATAGAATTGATGGCAATAGTAGCATCCTTTTGTAGTGCTTGGATAGAATAACCATCTAACTTCTTTGCTCTCCTTTTAGCCTTTGCTTCAGCAACAGCTAACGGATCTAAATGTTCCCCAGCATGGTAAGTTGAAGACCAAAGTAGGGGGTTTTCCTTTTCAGTGACAAAGCTCCTCCTCATGTGCCTAATTGAGTCAGTGGATATCACAGTCGTGATTCCCAACCTGCTTCCCTGTAGAGGATGATTCAATAAGAGAAACTAATCAAATTATACAAAAATGATACTTGATGCAAAGATAAAAATGAATGGTTTCAAGCAAACTACTAGTCCTCCCCCCCGGGATGATTTCAGTAATACATACATGGCTCTTCAGTTTTTTCTCTTTTTTTGGGGGATTGAATAGTTCTACATTGCACTTGAGATCTTACAGCACAATAATGTGAAAACTATAAATACACTACATTTAGTTATAGTGTTAACATAATATTATTTACTCCATTTGTCCCAAAAGAAATTCACACATTCCTTTTTCATCCGTCCCAAAATCAACTTCACACATCTCTCATTTTCTTTTAAGGAAATGAATATGTTGCTCACAACATCTTTCTCTCTTTTAAACAAATTCCAACCTCACACTTTCACTTTTTAATTCACTTTACAACACTTTTCTTAAAAACCGTGAAACCAAACTATGAATTTCTTGTGGACGGAGGGAGCATATCATTAGCTTAGTAATTTGTTTTTAGAAATCTCATGCAATTGGTTAATATTTATTAGTAATTATTCCCCACCCTAATTAGTGCTTAAGAGCTCTACCAGCAAAGCGGAGAGAGTAGATTTTCCACATCCACTTGTCCCACACAATAGCAAAGTAACAGATTCCTTTCTTTCACGTATCCTGCAAAATATTGTTCGAGAAAAGTAAATACACCCATTACCATTCTACTCATTCAGAAAAAGAATCTGGGGGCGGGGGGCTTATTCCATATCACCCAACAGCCTATGTAATAAATAAACTCAAGTGGCACGCGGATTCACTCCGTCTGCAGCCTCCAAATTTTACACAAATAAAGAACTACCTGATAATCACGAGTGAGAATGTGAATATTACCCTCAAAGGCCAGTAGGCCACAAACAATGATGAATCCATCACTGTTTGATTGAAACTTGAAAGAAAATATTTCCTTGAAAGTGTTTTTCAGACCTATAGTTGGGGACAAACAAAATTTTTCTTGAGGGAAAGTACTTTCCTTCATTATTTTCATTTCTTTGGAAAATTACTTCCTGTTTTCAAAAGAGGAAGTCATTTTCTAAAACAAAATATATGTTTTACTGTGCGAGGATTGCACATTACATTATTTATAGAACAACTTACTATCTACCAAAACATTTTTATCCTCTAATTTTCCAAAAATCAAACAGAGCCTTGATAGTATAAATCACCATGCTAATACTGACAGTTACCGAACCAATGCCATCCATTCATGGTAATGTTGAACTATTATTTTTTGGAGCCATATGGTGGTACCTGACCTAGAATTTATATTTTTTTCCATTTATTTGATACATAAATGTCATGACCGATGCATATGGGAGTTTTGTTGTTTCCTTGTTCAAATTTTGTCTTGTTCATGACTCATGAACAAGACAAAATTTGAACAAGGAAACAACAAAACTCCCATATGCATCGGTCATAAATACAAAAATTCTTCAAAATTGAATGATCAGCTCGCTTACCTGCATGCGATAGTTAGATCAGCCCTCTGATGTGGGCCCACGTACTTGTATTCGGTGAGAGCATCACTGACAACGTCGAGAAATGTTTTCCTTCTAACCACCACAGTTGTCCTTTTTTTATACAACTCAAATGATTTCCTCGTGCTTACATCACTCTCTTCATGATGGTATGCATTTAGGTTATGTTGCTCCAATATGTCTGTACACGCTGAAACTGATATCACATCTGTACATTCACTTCTGATCTTCTCAAAAACCCTTTTGCTGATCTGACCAGAAAAAGAAATATATTGTATTGACAGTTATCCACGGGACTTGAAAGCTTATAGATGGTATGGTAGTTATTACAGATAAATTAACATCTTTCAGCATGATATCCATCAGTGATATTGTTGTAGATCTAAAAACTCTAACATCATGTATAAAAATGAAAAATAAAGTAGCAGGTGTAATAGAATGTTATTTATAATAATATTCATAATATATGTGAACATTACACAAAGTGGATCTAGCATCAGCTTCCAGTTGATTTTTCACATTGATCTATTTGTTATCATCAATTTCCAAAATACCCCCCCCCCATTATGTCTAATTGCTCCAATTTCTAGACATTTGATGATTTCCACTCTAAGTTTCAGATTATAACAAAAGAATCAAATCAATTTCAATACCATCCGTAAAATGATAAGCATAAAAATCATTCAATTAAGAATCTTTTAAATTCTTATCCAAATATTTAATTGATCAAGTGGTGACAAAAAATTCTATGGGCACTAAATAGATTTAATTAATGAAGAGTAGACATATTACTAATGCCCAACCCCTGATATATAATAAGTTTGGTAAATGATAATTGGACAAGAAGACAGACCCGCTAAGTAAGGTATGTTTCAGAAAGAAATATATAAAGTTGCAACTCTTCATCATAAATACAGATAACTTTCATCAAGGTTTCTTAAATTTAATTTTTTACTCTCCGTCCCAAAAAGTAATTTCCAGTTTCCACTTTCCCTTTTGGACGTTCCAAACAAAAAAAAAAGCTTTCCACTTACTTAATTTCCTTTTAAAGTAATGAACAAATGGTTCATATGATCTATCTCTCGTCTAAATACATTTCAACTGTGAAAGTCAAACTAGAAAATGTTTTTTGGGACAGAGGGCGTATTTCTTAGAATGAAATACTAGGGGGTTCGTTTGCTAAAGTTTCCGGTTTTTTTTTTTTTGAGAAAATTGTTTTCCTCTTTTTTTTTCTTTTATAATTTGTACAACACAAAACATGTTTTTGAGATCCGTTTGTTATATACTGCATATGATTTTATATGATTTACTGCATATGATTTTTTTTAAAATTTTAAGTGTTCCATAAATGGAGTTAGCTTCGGGAAAATGTGATGAAAAACAATGAAGCATCAAAATAATATTTTAAAGTCTTTTTTCTGAAACAGAAAACAAAAGCATGATTGGCAAAGATATTTTATTGTTTCAGTTTTCAAAAGCGTGGAATGATAATACGAAACACAATAACATTAACAAATGACACCTAAGCTTGCTGCTTGCTTCTAAGATTGATAATAGAAAATCCAAGAAGCATTGGCTAAATTTACAAAAAGGCCTAGCACTTATGAATCATCAACCAACTGTTTATGATGTCAATGAACAGAAAAAGGGAAAGAAATGCACAACTAAAGAAGAGTAATGAAGTAGACATATAATATCAGTTTCAGATGGACAAATAACCTCAGAAAACCACCATCAAAGCCTAATAAAACACTTCATATCAAGAATCTTTGTTGAATTCTTATAATTTATTTGCTATAAGAACTACTATAAATAAATAAACAAACAAATATAGCTCATCCAATCCTAAATAAGAGCTCATTTTGACGGAGGAGGTTAAAAGAATGAAAAAGGTGTAGTTGAGAAGTTAGAGGAGAGAAAATCAACATTCAACACTCAATGGTTTCCTTAAAAGCACATGAAGATAATTTTGGGACGGACTACGAAGTAAAACGGGAGTACTTAACAACTACAATTGAAAATCGAAGAAGAAAAAATTACTTGAAAAGAGAGGGCAGAACTACCTTAAAGGCATGTCTGGGTTTGCATCCCATGAGCTGCAGAGTACTCTGTAGAACGGAACGGGTGTACCGGAAGGCATCCTTCTCATTCACTCTCAGCTCCCCATCGCCAGTCTCTTTGCACCCCTCCTCTCCGTCCACCACCACTACGTACAACAGCTTAGTCACTTCCGCGGCCATTCTCTGTCGCAATTCACAGCAGGGGGGAATCAGGCGCAATGAACGGGAAAAAAAACGCAACATTGCAAACGCAGAAAACTGGAAATCGAAACCAGAAGAGGAAATCATAGAACATACAAATTCGCGGGAAAATTAAAAAAAAAACATTCATGAAATGCAGGCAATCAGGAATCGAAGACGGACCTGGCGATGGAAGGAAACGTGAATTTGAAATCAGAGAGAAGCGAACCTGTTAGGTTAGGGTTTACAGGGCGGGAATTGAACGGGACGAGAAGGAGGTTGAATAGGGTGATTCGTCGTCATGTCCAGCAGTCCATGCTTTTTGCATCTCATCTCGAACTGGGCTTTGTCTCTCTCTCTATATATACACGGGAGCATATATGTATGTACTCCGCGTATAAAGCAAAGCGGGGTGACGCAGTTTCCAAAAATAACCTTTTTGTTCTCTCCTTCTTCTTACCGTTGTTAATTACGGAGCGAGACACGGATTTTCGTTTGACCATTTTGGAATGGACCGCTTAAAACCGAATCTCATTCTTATGGCATGCTTCAAATTTTCAAATGCTACATATACATATACTCCAATGTGGAGTTTAATATTCGTATTCCTTGTAATGATGTCAACCCTTGGCACGAGATGCTTGTTAGCGCAGTTGTAGAATGTTAGGTGTATGTTAGATTTCTTTAGGGGTGAGCATGGTACGGTATTTAGCTCGTACCGATACTGTACCAAATATTTCGGTTCGGTATGGGATTTTACTTCGTACCGATCCCGATCCCGAAATATCGATTTAGTATGGTTCGGTATCGGTTTCGGTACAAATCGGGATAAATATATACCTAGTTTACACGTTAAAATTTAACAATACTCTTTATTTTTGAAAATTAAAAGTAAATTTAAATAAAAAATATGAAAAATTAAAAAAAGGAATATTTAAATGCAAGAGATGCATATCAAAACTTAGTTTATATTTCACAAACTAAAAAAATGAATGACAACAAAGAAGTATTTCGAATCTTTGTGATTACTTTTATGTTCATACATAAAAATTAAAACTCAAATAAAAATATAATTTACACATCATAGAACATGAACCAAATTTTTTTTAAAAAATTATTATTTAGTGAAGGAATATAAAAATATTACTCCGGGGTATTATTTTTTATAATATTTTAGTATATATGTTCGGTACGGGATTTTCGGTATGGGAGGTCACCTCGTACCGTTCTCGAATACCGTACCGACCATTCGGTTCGGTATGGTTCGGTTTCTTCTCGGTACTTTTTCAGTTCGGTATTCTCAGTTTAACCGGGAAATTTTGGTATCGGATCGGGGGTGTTGCTCACCCCTAGATTCCTTCTTATACTTCACAGGAGAACACTAAAAAGGAATTTTGATATCGAAACATATCAAAACACATATCTCACATGCCTGCTAAACGTGTAACAATTATTTTAATCTAAATGATTTTAATTTTAAAAACTCATATATATCCGTCCCAAAATAAAAATTGGAGTTCATTTTTTCATTGTTTGACTGATATTATATTTAATTTAATTTATTTCAAAATTTGGATAGAAATATAAATAAAAATCATATATAAAAAATTGACATTAAAAAAATACTACATTCGTCTCACAATGATTTACACACTTCACGATTCAAAAATTATGGGAATTTCGTTTTTTGCACAGAAAGCACAATACTTGTATTAACCAAATCAAGTTTATACAAATAAACATAAACTCAATAGAGCTCCCCCCTACTCTTATTCTCCCTGCGTCCCTAAATGCTTGCCACATTTCTAAAAACGAGACAAAATATCGGGTTTTTTCCAATTTATTTTATTAACATATTAGTATAGAAATAAAAACTATGATTTACATATTTAAAAATTACATGAAAAATTCTTCAAAATAAGACACGTCAATAATATTTTATTTTATCAAATAACCAATGAAAATGTATAAATGAATAAAAGTTTTTGTGACTTTTAAAAAAGAAAATGAGGCAAACATTTTAGGACGAATGAACTAAATTTATTGAATTTCATTCCTCTCCCTCCTTTCCCATACACTTCCTCCCACCTTCCATTCAATCCCAGCAAAATCATTCTAAAAATTAAAGTAAACGCCGTGCTAAACTCGCAAATCAAAGGTTTTTCTTAGAACTAAACTCCCAAAGAAAAGCATAAGCTAGCCTCACAAAGAAAATCTTTTTAGTCGAGCTTTTGCATTGTCAAAATAACTATGGAGTATATGCGGCATTTGTTCAACGGTTTAGAATTGGAACCATTTCAACAAATTCTTTTTTGGCATCTGATCCCCTCATTCCCATTTTTCTCATCTAAAATAATGGAGTGATTTAAATCATGATTGATTTTTTGAGTCAAATTAGAAAATTTTGAGTTCCAATATTAGTGAAATTAAAAAAATTTTGAAATTTCTGGACAACATTAATCTAATATAATCATTTTATTCTAATATACACAACCATTTTTATTTAATTAAAATTCAAAGTTTATTTAATTTGATTCGAAAAAGTCAAACTAGATAAATAATACGGGACAGAATGAGTATTAATTTAAAATGAGCTATTGATCTTGACCAACAAATAGACTTTCTAAAAAGGAGGTATTTTGATTTATGATAAGGCTTTCAAACATAGTGATTGCGTAGTAATTGCGTATTTAATATGAGAATGGATTATGGCCTTGTTTGGAACATGGCAGTTGACAGTGTTGACTGTTTATGTTGGCTGGTTTGAATGACTGATTGAGTTAGCTGTTTTAACCGACTGTTTCTGTTAGCTGTTAAAAATTAAATGTTTGGCAACTTTAGCTGTTTATAATTAGTTGTTTGTGAGTAAAATTACATATAAGGACATCCCTCCATTAATGTTAATTTGTGTATGATTTTAATTTTTTTTAAAATTTGATAAAATACATACATTATACAAGAAAATGCTTTACATATATTTTTTTGTTGGACAAAAAAGGCTACTTTGTTTTTTTTTAATTTAAGAAATGAGAATTTACATTTATATTTTATAAGTAGATTTTTTTAGTATTTTTCTCATTTATCACTCTACAAATAACAACTATGCATGATCTATTTCATTTTATAATTTTTTAAATATGATATCATAAATATATAAAAATACTCTACACCAATTTTAAATTAAAAAATTAAATAAATTAGTCGACACAAGCATCACAATCTGAAGTATCAAACATATTTTTACAACTATGCATGATCTATTTCATTTTATAATTTTTTAAATATGATATCATAAATACGGAGTATATAAAAATACTCTATACCAATTTTAAATTAAAAAAATAAATAAATTAGTCGAAACAAGCATCACAATCTGAAGTATCAAACATATTTTGAGACGACATGAACATTAGAAGTGACAAAAAATCAAACAAGCTCTCGACTAATCAGGAAATTACATGGAGAAAGTCAGGAAAACTTCCGGTGCCGTGAGGATCGGAGAGAGACGCAGCACCGAAAGAAGGGTAAGAAACGGAAAAAGAGGTGAACTGCTAAATGAAATGCTGCTAGGATTGGCATTTCAATTTTTGACTTCGGTTCTAAATGCCAATTCCAAAAGCCATTATCCAAACAATTAATTTGGCAATTTGACTAATCCAATCCACCGTTTATGGTCAAAGATGCCAAATGCTGGGTAAAGCGCAATTTACCAAACATGGCCTATGATTAATTGTCATTGAATGTTCATTTCTCCTATCATAATGCTAGAGGACATTTATAGCAATGTAATTAACCGATCAAACCAAGTCCGAGATGCATTTTCAGTTTGGTCTAATTTAAAATCCATAGTTTTAAAAACCAAACTGGTCAAATTAGTTGTTCAAACATACACACACTAGTACATACTTCTTCCGTTCCACTATATTCGTCCACTTTTGACTTTTGGAACTGTTCATATAAGCACTTTGACTCATCAAATTCTCTCAATGTGTAAACCTAAATATAGTCATGTGTAATCTTGTTTGATTTGTTTTAACATATAGATTATTAATATATAATTTCTATAATTTTTTAATATACAAATTACAAGATAAAATGGATTAAAGAAGTGTATTGGATGGTGTGTAAAAATGAAAGTGGACAAATACTCTGGGACGGAGGTAGTATATATGAGAGTTGACCAAAATTATAATCAATTTAATTTACTGGAGTTATGTCACTAAATTAAAAAATAAATTTACTTATTTTGAAAATAATTTTCTTTGTGCTTATAAGCTGGTCAAAATTATTTATAAGTATTTTTTTAACTTATAAGCCGGCTGATGACATCTTTCTGTGTGCTTATAAGATGACTTATAAATTGTTTATTAGCCAGAAAAAAATAGGTCTTAGCTACTTATTTTTAAGTCAAATTTTCCATTTTTTCATTTTGATCTGATTATTTACAAAAGTGTCCTTCACCATTTCTGAATATTTCCAAGTGACTTATAAGCAGCTTATAAGTTGAAAATTATTTATCATCAGTAAGCCAATAAGCACCAGCACAGATAAGAATCCCGAAGAGGTGATTTTAATTTTCAAATAAGTTAACACAATGTTTAAAAACACTCAAATAAAATGTTTTCATGAATGCATGCATTTTGTAATAATATTAAATATATCAATGATTTAAAATTTAAATCATAGCTATACCAATATATTATTTAAAGTTTTTAAAAAATAAAAAAAATCCTTAAGAATCTTTGTTTTTTAACTATCAAATATTTAGAAGCTTTAAGCTAAAGTGTAACAAAAAATATTTTAGCTTTGATGGTCTACAACTAAATCAAGTGTTTAAGAGAGTAGGTGTTCAAACCCCCTCTTCTATAAAATTTTTGAAAACAAATTCAAAAAAAAAGACCAGTTCAATCGGTCCAACTGGCCGGTTCTTATCGGTGCACACCAGTTCAAACCGGTTCAATGCATATTGTAGTCTAGAGGACTGGACCATCTGGATCGGACTGCCACTGGACTGGACCGATCATACTACCGATTCGCCAGTTCATAGTTCGTATTTCTTGGTCTGATTTTTAAAACTAAGATAAAACCCCAGTCTAGCATAAAAACAGACAAAATCGTCGGACCAGCCAACTCGGATGACCCGGGTTGGTGCGAACTATTCACAGATTGGACATAAATTAATTTTTTTTCTAATAAATTTAAAGGAGAAAAAGAAATTTTCTTTCAACCAGACCTTAACTTAATAAGTTCTCTTAAAAGTCCCATCTATTGGTATACCCCTCCTACAACGACATAGACCCATCCAAGCGCCTGCATATTTGATCTTATTTTTTATTACCTCTGTCCAAATGTATTTATACAGTTTGACTTTCGAGTTAAATTAGAGAAACTTTTAACTTCAATTGATCTCAATTGTATTGCATGTTAGTACAATGAAATAAATTTTTGAAAATTTGCAACAAGATTAACTTAATAAAATCATTTTTATTCTAATATACATTAGAACAAATAGAGTAAAAGGGGAGGGAGTATTAATTATTTTAAGAGGAACTATTGAACTTGACAAACAAGCTTTCAAGAAAGGAGGACTTTTGACGTTAGTGATAGGACTTTCAATTTCAAGCCTACGTTGGTGAATGCGTATTGAAAATGAGAATGGGATTATGATTGATTGTCGTTGGTTGTTGTTCATTCCCCCTTCCATAATGCAGAGAAGGCTATTTATAGCCATGTAATCAAACGGGTTGTCTGGCCGGTCGGGCCATGACCCAAATGCATTTCCGTCTGGTCTAATGTAAAAACCCGTTTTGGCATAAAAATGGATGAACCTGTCGAACCAGCAAACCCCGATGACATGGGTCAGACCTAAAATCATTTTTTTAATTAACTTTATGTCAAGGAACCAACTCAACCAAAAGCTCAAGCTTGTGGTTGTGGCCCAGGAACAATTATTTATATTCTAACACGCCCCCTCACGTGCAGGCGTAGTCTTTTTTCGAGCTTTGCACGTGAAACCTTAATTTTTTAAAGTTGGGTGGCGGTGAGTTTCGAACTCGTGACCTCTTGGTCATCAAGGCTTTGATACCATGTCAAGGAACCAACTCAACCAAAAGCTCAAGCTTGTGGTTGTGGCCCAGGAACAATTATTTATATTCTAACACTTTAAAGCAAAAAAAAAAAAAAATACTCCGTATGTGTTATCTTTCTTTGGACCATGTCTTAACTGAATGGCTTCTCTTAAAAGTCCCGCGCCCATCCATTAGTATACCCTTCCTACAAATCTACAATGAACATGGACTCGTCCAGGCACTTACGAGTTCTATCTTATTTTTTACTACCCATGTCCCGTGTATTTGTTGAGTTTGACTTTTTGAATTCAACGGGACAAATCTTAAGCTTTAACTAATCTCAATTTGTATTACATATTAGTATAATGAAATAAATTTTTGAAAATTCTCAACAAGATTAATCTAATAAAATCATTTTTATTTATATACACATTACAATTTTTATTTAGTTCAATCTCAAAGCTTATCATGTTTGGCTCCAAAAAATTAAATTATACGGAGTATAAACAAACTCGCGACTTTGTAAAAAGAAAGTCTATTGAACTTGACAAACGAATAGACTTTGTAAAAAGAAAGTCTTTTGACTTTAGTGCGATAGGGTTTTCAACCCTACGTTGGTGAATGCATATTGAAAATGAGAATGAGGTTATGATTATGTTTGATTGTAGCTGATTATTGTTCATTTGCCCTACCATAATGTTGGAGAAAGACATTTATAGCAATGTAATCAATTCTGCGGTTTGGCAGATCAGACCATGACCCCAATGTATATATTTCTAGTCTGATTTAATGTAAAAACCTCGTTTTAGCATAACAACGGATGAAACTGTCGTACCAGCCTACCCGGACGACCTAGCTTGACTTGAGCGGTTAACGGGTTGGACCTGAAATTATTTTTTCTAATAAATTTTAAACCAAGAAAAGAAACATGTTGTACTCTTTTTTTTACGATGCCCTAACTTAATGACTTCTCTTAAAAGTTCCATCTATTGGTATGGCCCTCCTACAAGAGACGTAGACACATCAAAGCTCCTAGGGGTTCCATCGTGTTTCTCACTACCTCTCTCAAATTATATTTGTCCAGTTTGGCTTTTTGAGTTAAACTAGACACTTTGAGTTTTAATTAATCTCAATTTTATTCCTCCAAGAGAATGAAAAACAAGATGTACAGTATTAATTGATTGTAGTAGTCGTACATGCTAATTTAATACTCCCTCCGTCCCCAATTTGATTACAAATTGCGGGTTATGGAGTAAAATTTTCTACTTTTTGAAATCATTTTATTTACAAACTGGTATATCAATAAGTTATAAAAATTACATATTAAAAAACTACGTCAAAAGTTCTACAAAATAAGAGGTGACAAGAATATTTTATTTTATCAAATACTTGTTGAAATCGCGTAAACAAACAAAAGTTATCGAGAGGAGAGAGAAAAAAAATTGTAATCAAATTGGGGACGGAGGGAGTATCTCGATGGGAAAAACAAAAGAAAAGAAAAAAACGGAAAAATATGAGTAATTAGGAAAACTTCAATTCTTACCATATATAGTAGCATGCATGACAGAAGATATCCACGTACTGGTAACTTACCATACGAAGAAAAGTTTAAATTATTATTATTGTAGCCGTTACAAGAGAAGGTTAACTTACCATTAAGAAGATCTCGAACAAGAAGAAAAGAAGAAGATCAGAATCAATATATATTAATCTTATTAATATTATTATAGAATCGGAGAAAGATTAGAGAGATCTATGCGAAGATTTTCAGAAAGATTTGAGCAGTAAAAAATAAAATGGCAGCAGCAGCTAATAATAACAATAATAAAGATTGGGGGAGCAGCCGTTGTGCAGCATGCAAGCAATTGAGAAGGAGATGCCCTTCGGATTGCATATTTATGCCATATTTCCCACCAAACGATCCTCTTAGATTCGCTTCCGTTCACAGAATCTATGGCACCAACAATGTCGCCAAGATGCTCCAGGTTCCCCCTTTATTTCCTTCTACTACTACTACTACGATCAAAGTTTATTCAGTTTGACTAAAAATGCACCCGACCTTCTGACCCCAATATCTTTACGGGCATCACAAATACGGAATTATACTGTTTTGTGAGATTTTCAGTAAAGGCATCGGGCCAGAAGGTGGAGTGCGAGTAATAACTCGGGGTACCCAAGGTCTTTTTTTTTTTTTTTTAATTTCTCCGTGGTAAAATGTGTTTGGTAACGAGTGATTTTGGGAAAGCAGGAAGCGGAGGAGCACCAACGGGGAGACGTGGCAGAGTCGTTGTACTACGAGGCGCAATGCCGGCTGAATGATCCGGTGTACGGCTGCGTGGGAATGATCGCCGTTCTGCAGCAGGAAATCCAGCGGTGTGAGTG
The DNA here is from genome assembly GCA_900332095.2 of Cuscuta campestris. NCBI lineage: Eukaryota > Viridiplantae > Streptophyta > Magnoliopsida > Solanales > Convolvulaceae > Cuscuta > Cuscuta campestris. Next base: position 1,284,612 of record OOIL02006049.1, read on the forward strand.
GCTGTTGGCGAAGGTGGAAGCACAGATCCAGCTCCTCAAGGCTACTCAAGCTGCTGTTGTTGTTGTTGATCCAAATTCACATTGATTTCATTGCAATGTCGTCATAGTATTCATTGGCTAGCTGCTGTTTTAATTTTTCCTGTTTTTCATCTCTCTTTTTTATCTTCCACAAGAGAGCCTTTCAAGATCACAAAACGTTTACATTACAACGTTTACAAATAACAAAAACAACTGTTGCTTGAAAGATCCATGCTCGCGAACAAGCGTAAAATGATATGATTGTACTCAGATTCATGTCCTTTTGTTGTCACTGAAGCACTTTCACTAAAGCGGTCTACAAATGACCTCGCCATTGTCATCTCAAATGTGTCATCAACGTCTTGAATGTCCTTCTCATTGACCATTGCGGTTAGATTTTGAAGGCATCTAGGTATATTAGCACCAAAAATGTTGTTATTAGAAAGGTCTAAAATATGAAGGGACGAAAGATATATAACAAAACTCTAGAGGCAATTCACCATAGAACTTAATTATTCCATTGGAGCTTTAAGATTGCCAAATTTGAAAGACTAGTCCCTAGCCATCTAGGGATATGATATTCCATGTGAACCCATTCTCGCCAAAATCAACTTTGGAATAAAAGGGGGCAATTTTGCAATGATGGAGGCATATGACCAGAGAGTAGGTTCTTGTGCAAGTCTAAAGATTTCAACTGATTCAAAAGGCCAATGGAATCCGGAATACTTCCAACAATTTGGAATTTCTCCAGACAAGCCATTCATTCCCAAATGAAGCATCTCGAGGTTGTTCGACACATTCTGTGGATGACATAAGAATTCAGAGACATCTCATGAGAATGAATTGTTTGACAGGTCTAATTCTGTTATGTTAGCAGAGATGCGAGGAAAGGGACCACTCAATTGGTTAGAGCCCAAGTACACTAGTCCACCTCCTTTCTGTCTAGTTGGAAATGATATAGTTTGAATTTCACCTACCTAGCAATTTATTGTGTGAAATACTAACCCCAATAATATTAGAAGACAAGTTCCAAAACCAACTTGGAATCTCATCCTTTATCCCAGTTTGAGATATATCCACGTCTTGAAGGTAACGTTGAGATTGAAACCAAGTAGGAAAACGGGGACCCAAATTCCAACAACTCAGTGCAAGGCCATGAAGTTTGAAGGGAGGCGCCCAATTTGGACTGACATTTAAGGTTAATCGATTTCGAGATGCGCATAAATCCCTTAACATGCATTCTGAGATTGAAAAAATGGCTTTCGTTGTCAGAAACGTCCAAATATTGCATCATTGGAAACAAACTTCCAAAACTATCATCAAGAAGAGGCCCAAAGAACTTGGTCAGACACAACTCCTTCCCAGTTGTTGCAGGACTTGCAGCAATCAGAACCATGATCATCAACCAGTTGTTTCGGGAAAGATCTACACATTTCATATGTAGTTCTCTATTATTAAATATTATATCTCTTTTTCTTCATTTTGACCTTAGTCATTTAGTATTAAATTGAATGCTAAAAGTATAATTTTACAATAATGATTATGTTTCTGTCTTTTCATAATTAATACTAGACGTCACAATTTACGTGTCTTTTATCAACATGAGTCATTGTTGATTGAAACCATTGTCTACATATGTCATCTTTGCTCGGAATCATAATCCATATCCATAGTTTTCGGTCAAACTGATATTAGAATATATCACTAGAAATAAGATTGATGTGAAATTAAATGTGAAATTTGCACTAAATAGGACTAAAACATAATGACTTTCCTAATGTAGGACTTAAACTTTTTTATTCTCTAAATAGGACTTAATAATGACCTTGTGGGGGGAATAATGTCCAGTAATGATGGACATTTAGTTGAATAATGATTACATGATAATGACCAAAGGTCCTACATTGGGAAATAAAAACATATGGTCCTATATTGGGAAAGTCATTATGTTTTAGTCCTATTTAGGTAAATTACTCAAAATAAATTTCAGTTTCTCATATTAACATCAATATGACATAAGATAAAAAAGACTATTTATGAAAAACTCACAAACATAATATTTAATAATATAAGATAAAGTCTGAAATGAAAATATCCAAAGAAAGGAGTGTTAAGTACTATACTAAAACTAGTTTGAAAATTAGGAAAGTGCAATTAGTGTGATTACTGATTACTAAACATGTTGTTGTGGGGGTGTGCCAATCAGTTATCACCACCCCATCTTGATCTTATAGGTGGTCAGTGGTCACCAAGGCTCATTACTATTTTGGTCAGTTCTTCCCGCTTATGTGTAGGAACAAAATGGCCGTCGAAGCTTCATCGCCGGCGCCGAGCCAATCAAGAGGATCCCCTCGAGATTCTGGTTTCTCGTCCACGTCTAGAAGCGCAGATTCCAGATCTCCAGATCCGCCTGTCATCACCAACACCTCCGCCGCATTAAATTCGGCTTCCACCTTCCCATCCGACTTCCGACTCCCAAGCTCTGTCGCCACCGCCGCCCTGTGCAGCTCCCTGTCCAATTTGCGGCAATCGCTACCAGAGAGGCCCCAAATTTACGATTTCTCTGAAATCCGAGCTGCCACAAACAATTTCCTCTCGAAGCGCTACTCCTCCGCCTCCTCTTCCCAATCGTGGCGGTGCCTTCTTCGCGGCAAAGAAGTCATCATATTCCAGCGATTAATCCGGAGATCCATGGAGAAATCGGGACTAACGGCCAAATTATCAGTCATCTGCCGGAGCCATAACCGGAGTATAATCAAGCTCCTAGGCGCGACGATCTCCGGCAATCAAATTTACCTTGTTTACGAATTCGTTTCTGGATCCAACCTCGCTCTATGCCTTCGTAACCCTAGAAACCCTAGCTACACGGTTCTCTCGACATGGCTGTCGAGAATGAAAATCGCTACAGATTTAGCCCAAGGTTTAGATTATACACACAATATGACGGGGCAGGGATCGAGTTTGGTCCACAAACACGTGAAGAGCAGCGGTATCATCCTCACCGAGGATCTGTCATCGCTCAACGCACGGATTTGTCATTTCGGAGCGGCAGAGCTCTGCGGCGAGACAGAGATCACGGAGGAGCCTCCGGCGACGGGATCGAGATCTGAGAATCGGAACCGGCAGTTCGAAGGCGTGCACGGTTACATGTCTCCGGAATTCCAGGTCACTGGCCTCGCGACGAAGAAATCCGATGTATACGCATTCGGAGTTGTGCTTCTGGAGCTTTTCTCCGGCGAGGAGCCGGTGAAGTTCAAATATGACAAGGCGAGTGGGGAGTACTTGAAAATTTCAGTGGTGGAGACGGCGAAAGATGCAATTGGTGGCGAAGAGGCGGAGAAGGGGCTGAGACGGTGGGTGGATGGGAGGCTGAAGGACTCATTTCCGGTGACGGTGGCGGAAAAGGTGATCCGGCTGGCGTTGGATTGCGTCCACGTGGAGGCAGATGAGAGGCCCGATATGCGCCGCGTTTCAGGAAAATTATCGCATCTCTTTTTGGAGTCGGAGTATTGGTCTACGCGGGTCCAAGTTCCCACCCAAATATCCGTGTCTTTAGCACCCCGTTGAAATGTTGTTATGCTCTCTCTCTAGCCTCTGCCCCATGTAAACTGTCTCGTTACTCCGTATTTTTGAAAATTATTCTCTAATTTTATGATATTATATCAATGATTTTTAATTTTTAAAAATTATTCTATAATTAGTCTTTCATGGACTATATGTGAAAAAATTAATTTTGTCATATTTGGCCTAAAAACTATTCATTGAATAATTTTAAAAAATTGAGGACCATTTATATTATATTTTAGAATTGAGTACTAAATATGAAATTTACTAGTAGCTAGGGGCTATTTATAGAATTTAGTCTTTTATTTACTTTATTTATTAATTTTCGTTACTCTTCTCGTAAAAAAATATAGTCATATTACTATTTGTGTTTCTAAGATTTTTTAATATTTTTTAAAATTATCTTAATTCTCATATAAATTGAATCCAAAATTGTTTCATTTAAATATCGTAAACAGAATAATTTGAATTTCTATGTACTGTGGAGTGCTACCTTCGTCAATAATGAATCATTCCATTTTTTCCATTTCAAAATAGTTACTATGGAGTGCTACTTTTGTCTGATGGAGTATCTTTCTTCTCTACTTAATAACCTAGAAAAGTTTGAATGTTTTCTGGTAAAATTTGATATCAGAAATTTTTGTGGCAAAGAATGAAGCCTGTACTTAGTATTTGCATTGATCTTGTGCTTCGAATAGTTGCTTCCTAGCGCAGTTGCTAGAATCAAACTTGGGTTTTACCCCTGGATACTTCGGCCTTTGCCAAGTGCGCAATGTGTACCAGCAATTTTTTTTCATAACAATTACAATAGAGTGCTACTTTCATCTTATGGACTATGGAGGATTATCTTTCTTCTTTACGTAATAAACTAAAAAAAGTTTGGATGTTTTGTGGTAAAACTAGCTACCAGAAAAAATAAGATTTGTTGTAGTGTTTTTTATGAAGACGAGTACATACTCTGGAGTCTAGATTGATCTCGTCCAAATTGGAACAATCTTTTCAAGGGTCTATCTCGTCTTTTTGCTCATGTCTATTGCAATGAGTGACTAAGAGCTAAACACTATGAACAATACAATGCCACTTGATGGGAAATAATAAGTGGCTCGGCCCACATTTCCCAATTATTTACGAAGAACAGTCAAACCGGACCTGTTTAATGAAATGGAGGAATAAGAGAATATTCCCCGAAGATGCTCCTCCCCCCTCCTATAAAAGGAGGGGTGCCCCCAATGTGAAGGGGAGGCCATTCACTCACTTATCTCCTGCCCAATTCTCTCTCTCACTAGAATATTTATGTATTTTATTTTTTCAAAGAAGCTCCAAGCTTCCATTAATGACTTCCGAGCCCATTTCATGTACCGTGTACAACCCCCGATATTAATAAAAATCCCCCGTTGGCAAGGTACCGCCAAAAAAGGCCTGTGGTTTTCTCCCGATTTGGGTTTCCACGTAAAAATCCTCGTGTTTATATTTTGGTGTATTTTTTAGACTAGTTTATCTTTTTAGCCAGGCTAAAAACGATATACCGGTCGATAATTTACACCATCATTTTGGCGCCGACCGTGGGAGCTAGAGCAAAAAGTCACAAATATTCAATTTTCTTGATCCAAATTTGACAATGGAAAGAACGGGGGGTTTTCCTTCAAAAATCCAAAATGACAAAGAGAAGCCGCCGCCCCACAAAGAGAAGCTGCCGCCGACGCACGATCTTGTAAAATTGCCGGCCTCCACCAATTCGGCCAGCCGTATCACCAAAATCGCCGTCACCACCGAAGAATTCGATCTCTGCCGCCGTCCTTAGTTGCAGCCCAACTTCATCCCCCGGTGAATCGCGCCGTCGCCGGCTCGCCGTTGAAGCCAGCAGCCGGAACTGCCACCACCTTCCTGGCGAGAGGGAGAAAAGTTTTACGAAAAAAAAAAGAGGCGTGAAATTAGCAAATTGCCAGATCCCCCCACCAGATCCTGTGCGACCTTGGATTTCCGGCCTCCACCCTTTGGCTCTACCGTCACCATTGACGTTGCATGAAGCTACTGCTGAAATTGCAAGGCCGCCAAGATCGTCTTCATCACTAAAGCCCTCACTGCTGTCGCCCTTGATCGCAGCCCAATTTCCAGAGACGATTTGCATACTCCGTTAAAGAAAATGGAGGAAAGAATGGAAGGAAGGAATGATCGGGGATCACCTCTGTCCGAGAAGTCGCGCACTAGCCAGGTCAAGCGCCATCCTCAATTCCGTCCGTCGCCACAGCGATGTGATCCGCCTCTGGAGGACTTCGTCCAGACTTGCCATCGCTGCTCAAACCCGCCGCAATCACCACCACAATCAACACCAAGACACCGATGAGGTGATGCCGGAGCAGAAAAAGAGCTGTACCGGCCCAATAGATGGATTCCCAGCAGTGGATCCGATCCACCCTCACTTGAAATCAGCTTTATTATGGGAAGAGATTACTCGTCATTTTTTACTGAAATCTGTCATCGGCTCTAGGCGAATATCCATGCGCCCATACTCCCATTAAGGTCCGCCGCCGTTGCTGAAGCCAACCGCTCCTACACCCATGCACCGTTGAAGCCAACATCACCATTGCTTCTCACTTAAGCCGGCGACTCCACAGCTTTCAGGAATCTAGGTTCTAGAACTTTCAGGCGTTTCAAAGATGCCGCCCACTCTTTGTGCTCAGATGTTCTCGCCGCTGCTCAATTTCGCAGCCGTTGTTGTCGAGATCGGCCGGAAGGATTGTAGGTCATCTCCGGATTAACTACCATTGGTGGCCCCAAACTATTGCAAGGAGAGCCATTGGTTCATTATCAAGATTATCTATCACTGTCAAAGACAACAGCAAAGTGTGGATTCACTCATGGTCATGGGGAAAAATCCAAGTGCTTGCAAATGAGAATGTTTATACTCAAATGTGTTAAAGTGATATGTACCAAAAAGAGGACAAAGTGGCGACCTGGCCTGGGGGAAATAATGCAAGATTGAGGATGGTGGGGTCTATTCATTCCATTATCTTTTGAAATACACCAATTGAGAAACACTCACTACAGTGTTCACGTGCTATCAGGCCCCACAATTGAACTGTGACATATTCTCAAAGATTATTGTCCAGTTGAATGCACCGATCACTCTGCGACAATTTTGGAAAGAAGACTGAGACACAAGCCGAGCTTGGTACGCTGGTTACAACACCGGTCTAGCTCAGTATTAAAAAAAAGAGGAAGACTGAGACACAGGCCTGGCCTGGCACGCTGGTTACTACACCGGTCTAGCTCAGTATAATAAAAAAATATTAAAATATGTGACACAGGCCCGGCCTGGCACGCTGGTAAATATCATTCTTGTGCGCGAGATAGGCCAAGAATGATATACACACCGGTCTTGCACATATTTTCTCGTAAGTCTGAACCCAATCGAATTGGGTACACCGGTGGCTCAGCTGAGCCCTTATCGGGGACGCCCGATTTTTCAGGCCCTTTGAACAAGGCACTCCAGAAGTGATCTCTACATGACACGAAGATATTTGCATCAGTTAGCCGGGCTAGCATCGATCTTCAACAAAGCTGCTGCAACGTACTCAATTCTTATTAACTAACGTCGTTGTCGTCTGTATACTAATTTTGTCACGCATCGTTTGCTTGACTCGTATTAACACTGACCTCGACGAAATAACTTTTCGAAGCATCGTTGCTTTATCGAACTGACATCGCTCTCGTTACAATAATTATTCGCGCGAATCTTAATCACCTAACACCGAGCTCCTCGGTAAAAATAATAATTTTTTGAGCACGGCATAGGCCGGTCAAAAAAAAAGTTGTACATATTATTTTTGCAGGAAAACCTTCTGATTTAAGAAATTAGAGAATTAATGAAGACTCGGATGACTAGCAATAATGTCAACCGGTCAAGAATCCATAGCACGAAGGTCGAAGATAGCACTCGAAGGACTTGTTTAATTACTTTTTCAAGTTGATGATTCTCACAACTTAAAAAAGTGGAGGACTTATTGATGGGAAATAATACGTGGCTCGGCCCACATTTCCCAATTATTTACGAAGAACAATCAAACCGGACCTGTTTAATGAAATGGAGGAATAAGAGAATATTCCCCGAAGATGCTCCTACCCCCTCCTATAAAAGGAGGGGTGCCCCCAATGTGAAGGGGAGGCCATTCACTCACTTATCTCCTGCCCAATTCTCTCTCTCACTAGAATATTTATGTATTTTATTTTTTCAAAGAAGCTCCAAGCTTCCATTAATGACTTCCGAGCCCATTTCATGTACCGTGTACAACCCCCGATATTAATAAAAATCCTCCGTTGGCAAGGTACCGCCAAAAAAGGCCCGTGGTTTTCTCCCGATTTGGGTTTCCACGTAAAAATCCTCGTGTTTATATTTTGGTGTATTTTTTAGACTAGTTTATCTTTTTAGCCGGGCTAAAAACGATATACCGGTCGATAATTTACACCATCACCACTAAACACTAGAAACACTAACGGAATCCCAAGCATTTGACACCAAATGTACACCAAGACTAATATAGACACACATAGACATTTAATATTTGTGTGTGCATATATATTAAATGTTTGGGTGTGACTGTATTAGTCTTAATGTGCATTTGATGTCAAAATTTGGGAGAGGTTCCCCTAACATTTGGTGTCAAAATTTTGAGATTCCACTTCCATGTATGAACAATATTTATCGAGATTGGCTACTAATTGTAGTAAGTGGACATTGAAATGATGTCCACAAAGCCTATCAATCGTATTAGGGAGAGAAAATGGATGGGGAACTATCAAAGACAACAAAGAAAATTTTAAAAAAAAGATCATTCCCGAGGATTCCCTCAGACCCAACCGAGCACAGTAGAGTTTGCACCTGATACTTGCATAGGCTTTTTGCTTAGCATAATTGCTTCCCAACGCAGTTGCTAGAAATCGAACTCAAGTCTTATCCCCCTGGCAATTATTTTCTTGCCAACTGCGAAACGCCCACCACCAACAACAAAAATTTGAAATTTTGAAATCGGGTGTGATAGATACCCTGGACTAGGGGGTATCCAGCCCAATAAAAACAATATCGGCCCAATAGAAGGCCCATCTAGCTCTAGGGATTCGGATGCGCTCAACTAAAAGCACCATAGATACAAAAAATGAAGTAGGCGTTTTTATCCAATAAAGATAGATGTAGAGTATTTACTTGTATAATGTGGGTATTCTATCAAAATAAAAAAATTTGAAATCACAAAAATTAAATAAATAGAGAAATGTCCTTATATGTAATTTAACTTACAAACAACTAATTATAAACAACTAAAGTTGTCAAATGTTTAATTTTTATTAGACAACACAAAAAGCAGGTCAAAACATCTAACTTTATCAGTCATTCAAACAAGCCAACATAAACAACCAACAACCAGTTTCCATACAAGGCCTATATTTAGTTATTTACATTACCTAAATAACACTCAAACATAGCGTATTTTCCAATGTAGTACTCCCTCCGTCCACCTAAGATCTTCTCATTACGCGTTACGAGGCTTGACCGACTTTATTTTCAATTAAATTTAATTGATTATACGAGTAAAATTTAAAAATAAAATTTATATAGTAATAAACTACATGAAAAGTTCTACAAAACTAGAGGTGACAAGACTATATTATTTTACGAAATGACTAGTAAAAATGAGCAAACAAAGTGAGTAAAGTTTGACTCTGTGAATAGTGTCCGGGAAGATCTATGGTGGACAGAGGGAGTATCATATTTTTTTCCAACGTTGTATCATTGTTCAATATTCACTGATCATTATATTGTTCAAGTAAATGTTCACCGCCACTGGACATTTTTCAAGCTAAATGTCCAAAATTGTTAGACATTATTTCCGCCACTAGATATTATTTCTGCCACTAGACATTATTTAAGTATTTTTTAGTAAATAAAAAAGTTTAATACTAATTGGGAAAAAATACATGTTTTAGTACTATTTAGTACAAATTTTACAAGTTAAAAAGTACTCCGTATAAAAACTTGACAAGTACTCAAAATATTGTAGAGACCTGAAAAATACTTTTAAGAAAATATAAGAATTTAGTAAGATTTTTTTTCTAAAAAGAAAACAAAGCGAGAAAATAAAAAAAAGGAGCATTGTTTAGAAAATCTTTTGGGAAAAACCATCCCTCCCAAAATGGGGGATCCACCACAGCATGGCGGGGAGTTATGGAGGAAGAAATCATTGCCCCGAAGTCTTTATCCTAAGCGTTGACAAGTACGGGGAAAATGGAAAGTCAACCCTTTTCCCAATCAATGCGGCCATAAAATCGAGCACTCCAAATTGCAATCTTCATCATCTTCACCGGCCAACCCCCATTATTACTTCCGCCATGGCCGCTAGATCCGCCGCCGTTTCACTCGCCCGTTGCCTCCTGTCAATTTTAATCATCAATTCCGGAAAACTAATCAGCGCCGGGTGCGCACCGGCCGGCAAAATGACGTGCAACGGCGTGACGAAGGCCACATATAACTGCTCTCCTCCGACGACCTCCGCGACGCCCGCCGTTCTGACCCTCAACGACTTCAGCAAGGGCGGGGACGGGGGCGGCGCGTCGGAATGCGACGGGAGGTGGCACAACAATAGCTTCCGGATGGTGGCGCTGTCGACGGGATGGTACGACGGAGGGCGGCGGTGCGGGAGGATCGTGCGGGTCACGAGGGGGGACGGGCGGAGGAGCACGACGGCGAAGGTGGTGGACGAGTGCGACTCGATGATGGGGTGCGATGCGGAGCACGCGGGGCAGATGCCGTGTGACAATGACATCGTGGACGGGTCGAAAGCGGTGTGGGAAGCTCTGGAGTTAGATCAGGACTTGGGTACGGTCCCCGTAACTTGGACCATGGCCTAAGTGTAATTCACTATTTGCCCAATCAAATTTTATCTACTAACCACTTGTTTTTACTTAATGTTGTTTTTACTTTTTACTCCTTTGATTAAAAATACTCCCTCCCTTCGTCCTAAATTGTTTATCGCATTTCAAATAACGTGTAAAACAACAATTGTTTTAAAATTGTTTTATTTATAAATTGATAGTAGGGGTGGACACGGTACGGTTCCGCTTTCGGAATCGCCGGTTCCGGTACCGCCACCCCATGTCACCGGAACCGTCACCGTGCCGGCCGGTACCGGTTCCGGTTCCCGGACCGGCGGTTCCGGTACCGGACCGGCCGGTTTCGGCCCCCCTCCTTTTTTTTTTTGCTTTTGTTAAAATTTTTAAAGTATAAAATCGTAAATTTGCAATTGTTTAAGGAAAGAATGAAATAAAAAATCTAAAAATGTAGTTGTTATTTATATTTTAAATGAATAATACACTAACTGAATAACAACCACATTTAATATCCTGACGGTTCAAAATAAGCGACGAGGTAAAGAACCGTAAAGAAACCCTCGAAGGAGCTTATATATCGCTCACCTAAAAAAAACTAATTACATATCTACATTAACATAAAAAAATTGTAACTTATTCTTCAGAACTCGGACTTCCATCTGTTGTTGCATTCATGTAATGCTCCGATTCGAGTAGGTACGATGACTCTTGAGCTCGACGTCTTGCCAAGAGCCAATCTTGGTTGCAAACCAGTGTTTCAAGATATTCAGCGCTAAGACAACTTCGAAAGTCGGTTAGAATGTTGCCGCTAGCACTGAATTCTCGTTCAACTGCTACGGTTGATACCGGAACGGATAACACTTGTCTTGCTAGCATGCCGAGACATGGGAACATGTGTTCGTTCCGCTTCCACCATCCGAGCACATCAAAATCCACGTCGTCGTCGTCGTAATCGCATGGCACACCCTGGTACA
>OOIL02006049.1:1324451-1346635 GCA_900332095.2 Cuscuta campestris
CATCCAATTCACTTCTTTAATCCATTTTATCTTGTAATTTGTATATTAAAAAATTATAAAAATTATATATTAATAATCTATATGTTAAGACAAATCAAACAAGATCACACATGACTATTTTTAGACTTACACATTGAGAGAATTTGATGAGTCAAAGTGCTTAGATGAACAGTTCCAAAAGTCAAAACTGGACAAAAAGAGTGGGACGGAGGTAGTAATTTCTATAATTTTTTAATATACAAATTACAAGATAAAATGGATTAAAGAAGTGCATTGGATGGTGTGCCAAAAGGTAAGTGGACAAAGACAGTGGCAAGGAGGGAGTATTTTTTAAATTGTTGGAACAAACTAAAAAAAGTTGGAAGTTAATTTTTCTAATCCAAAAGAAGAGAGCCATATAGAATTGACTTTGGTCAAATGACAAGTTTTGGTGAGATAACATGCTATGGTAAGACGATACAATCAATTCTAAAGCTCATCATAATTTTTTCACACTTTGATTTAAAAAAATCAAAGGAGGAGGTGTTGACTTGGCTTTGACCCATGTTGACCTCCAATGACTGGACTTTGATAGTTGACCGCTGTCGCCCGCTGCCTCATGCTACCATGGATAGGTGGTTGACTAATGGTCTAACTTTTTTTATTTTTTAAAAAAATTATGAGTATTTGTGTCCAGATTGGTGAGCTTTGCATTAGTCCGACGTGAGCTTTGTATTTTGTTCTGATGAGAATGCGATCTTAGGAGAGAAATGAGAATGAATATATTGCTTTAGCTTGTGAGATCTAAGAGTCAGGATTGCATCAAAATTAGGTACACCAAAATGGTTTGAAAATGTATCATGTCGAAATGCACCAAAATCCTTTGAAAATGCACTATCTCAAAATCTAAGCGCAGGATGCAATCTGAGCCGCACGATGCATCAAATCCAACGGCTATATTTTATTCTCATTTTCTCCACAAGGTGCATTCTCACGGGAACCGTCTCCTATATGTGTGTGTATCAATTAAATAAAATAGTATTCTAAAAATATTTTGTAAAATAAATATAATACATTTTTTATAATATCAATTTTATTATATTTATGGTCAAATTTTACCAATTTTAGTTGGAAAAAATTTAAAAGTAGATAAATAAGACGGAAGAAGTAATTATATAGTATTCCGTACAATATTTTAAAATTGGTTAAAGGGCAAAATCGGCATTTGGTGCCATTGGGTGGCATGGCATTGCCTGACAAGCTTCCTTCCCAGACGCTGCTTTCACGCAGTGTAAAAGTTAAAACTCCGTCCCCACCCAATCAACCGCCGGGCGAGAAAGACCCCGACTCCATACCCACAACCACAAGCTTTCTTCTTCTTCTCCTTCTCCATAATACCCTATATAACTAACTATATATAGTGAGAGAAAAGACCATCTTCGACTTTCAGGCCATTGATGACGCTGAATCTCTAAATATCTCCCAAATCCTTTGCTTCCACCAGTTTAGCTTCTTCTCCAACCGAAACATCCAAAATTTTCCGGCGAGCGTTCGCGGCGGATATGGAAATTAGTGCTCCCCAAAGCGATTGCAGTAGAATGGACGGGTGGCTCTATCTGGTGCGCTCCAATTCGATCGGGCTTCAGTACTCCCGCAAAAGATACTTCGTTCTTCAAGATCACTTGCTCAACAGTTACAAATCCATACCCGACTCCAAAAACGAGGTCCCCATTTTCATTCATTTTTCTTCAGTGACCCGAAATTGATCCGGCCTAGGGCTTAGTTTAGCTGCGCGTAGTTCGTTTTGTTTTCTTTCCCTAATTTGTGCAGAGATTTGCTCATTTTTACTTCTTTTTTTGGTTTTTGTTTTTTTGCTTTTTTTGAAACATTGACGTGATTGTTTGAGCTTTGAAACGTTTGCTTTTGATTGTGTGGTCCCTGGTTCCGATTTTTTTACCTGATTTGATTTTTGGAGAAAAGAGCATGATTACTTTTGATTAGTTCAATTACGAAACACTTTTTCATGCTTTTTGATGAGATTATAAAGACATTCAAGTCCTGTATTGAAGCTAATTCCCCAACCATAATCATGTTACCTATTATTTTGTAGATCTTTTAATATACTCCATAGTTTTAAAATATACACGAATAAATTTTATTTTACCCCAATGTTTGAATTAAATGAATTGAAAATAACATCCTAAACCGTGCGCCCCTAAACCGTGCGCCAAGAATTCAATGGGATGGTGCGATTATTTGTTAAAGTTTGAGTGTTGTGCTTTGGCAGTCTTCATGTAATCTCAGATTATTTTTTTTCCCAATAAAACATAACAAGTGTGAGCTCAAAGTGAAACTTTGACATTTTATCAGGATCCTGTCAGAAGTGCAGTTATTGATTCCTGCATTCGGGTGACGGACAACGGGAGAGAAAATATAAAAAGAAGGGTATGATCCTCACTTAGATTGCAATGTTGGCTTGCCTGTGCATTTTTCCCCTATCATTACGTTGAGCCTTTGATATCCACCCTTTTTGGGAATATTTAATGGTTTGTTTGTGTGCTTTTGCAGGACATTTTTGTTTTCTCTCTTTATAATACTTCAAATCATAATGATCAGCTCAAGGTGAGTAATCTTTTTCTTTTTGGGAACATCAATTCAATACCATGGGCTAATTTATATTGGATGTGGTATTGTTGTGGAAATATGTATTCTTAGTTGGGAGCAACCAGTCCTGAGGAAGCTGCGAGATGGATTCAGGCTATCCAAGAAGCAGCTTTGAAGGTATTAGCTATCAAATATGGAGTACCAAATCATTTAGAGAAAAGAATAAAAAAAGCCTAGGCTCTAATGTTGTCAATTTATAATGATGCTTGTAGGCAGAAACAAACCGGGGAAATGCATTGGATTTCCCAGTGCACGACTCACAGTCTTTAAGGTATATTGATTTAATATATGCTGTGATTCCATCTTTTATATGGCAGGTGAAATAAAACATTTAATCCAGAAAGATTGAGTGCTTTTGTTGGGTCTGATTTATTCTATGTGAAGATGAGTAATGTTCATCTACTTTGCATGCGTTGAATTGTTCTCACAGGTCTCGTCGCCAAACTTCAGTTGACTGGACTTATTTTTCTTCATCAACTACAGATGCGAGATCTGATGTTGTTGCATCCTCTTCTTGGACAATCTTTGGTTGTAAGAATGGTACTTTTTTTTTCAGTCATCAAGCTATTTTCTTAAATTGCTACATTGTCATAAACAGGGGTTAGCAAGAAACCAAGACTCACTAATGTAGTTACTATATGCTTTGCTTCAATTTTTATGTTTCATTACTAAAAAAATTTAGTTCCCTACTTAGTTACATTGTTCTTCATGCTTATTAAAATGTTGCATGCAGGACTACGGCTGTTTAAAGAAACTAAAGACAGGGAATCTCAAAAGAGGGTTAGTGATATCAATGTGGCTAATTGGGTATTGGTAGTAAACTTATACAGAGTAGATCCTATAGGTTGTTGAACATGTTCATGTGCTTTGTAGTGGGATGACAATCCAGCAATAATGGCTGTTGGAGTAGTTGATGGAACTTCAGAGGCCATTTTTCAAACACTCATGTCTCTTGGTCCTTCAAGATCAGAGTAATTTTCATATCACACTATCACAGTGCATAACTTCATATATGGTGACTTATATGCCAAGGCTTAATGGCCTCATTAATCATCATCATGATCTAGTGTAGTTTCAATAGGTTAGTACATAGTACTTGAGTATGTAGCATGAACTGTTGGGCTACCTTGTTTCCAAGTCAAGACAGTTAAAATCAAGAATGCGAAATATCAGCTGCAGAGTGCTCAAAGTAGAAAATCAATGTCAGCTGATGGAATATATTTTTGTACCTTAACCTTAACTGGAAAAACACACTGAATTGGATTTGTTGAACTAATCTTTGAAAATAAACTAATTACATCGGTATCTCATCAACAACGGCATGTTATGCTTATGTCAGAGCCTTATGTATACATCATGGATAGCACTGCTGCACAGTTCAAGTAAGATACACCAAAAAATGTTCTACTTTTCTTTAATCAGAATGGTGGAGATAGGTTTACATTCTTCCTTACTTTAGTTTATTAAATGTGTCCTCTGCTGAATTATATCATTTAAATCACACTTCGCCTCTCCTGCAGGTGGGACTTCTGTTTATACAAGGGAAGTATGATTGAACATCTAGATGGCCATACTGATATAGTTCATAAGTGTCTGCATCGTCATTGGCTTCCTTGGTTTGATGCTTATCTTCAATTCTTTGTTTTTATGAGGACTTGGCTTTGAGTGGATAATTAACATGTTTCTTCATAGGGGTATGAAGAGAAGAGATCTTCTTCTGCAGCGCTATTGGAGAAGGGAAGATGATGGGACATATGGTAATAATCATTTCTTCTAAATGTTAGTCTTTCAAATGGCTTGGAACTCTTAGATCAAGGGTAACATTTTCTTGTTTTCATGCAGTCATTCTGTATCATTCTGTATATCACCAGAAGTGTCCACCTCAAAGCGGATATGTCCGTGCCTGCCTTAAAAGTAATGTATGCTTAACACATCGACAAGTTGTTGTGTTTGCTTTATTTTTTTTCTTTGGTGTTCGACATACATTACACACTATACATTAGAAATCTGTTGGTATATTTATGTTTCTTCCACAATAAGATCCATTGTGCACTCCATGCAGGTGGTGGGTATGTAATATCACCGGTGAATCAAGGGAAGGCCTCAGTAGTTAAACACATGCTTGCTATTGATTGGAAATTCTGGAAATCTTATATACAAACATCTTCTGCTAGCTCTATAACCATCCGCATGCTAGGGAGACTTTCTGGTATGTTTTTGTCTTCCACCAATCACGGCGTGGCAGAACTGGGGAACTTTTGCTTGTTTAATACTTTGTAACATTTATCTGTTAATACCTAAATGTATTGTATTTATTACATAGTCACTCTGTCTTCAACTTTTATTTCTAGCTTTAAGGGAGCTGTTCAAGGCAAAAGTAGGAGAGTGTTCTTCTTCTGGTTCTTCGGGTGAGCTGATTAGAGGGAGAAGATTTCATAAATTTGATGAGGACAATATTGAAGCCCAAACAAGATTAGAGATTGGGAAGCATAAGGAAGGTACAGAAGTGGTAAAGGCGCCATCTGAACATGCAAGCCTTACGGGGTTAAATGATGCATCCGATGAATTTTTTGATGTACCTGAGCCATTAGATTTGGATCAATCAGATAATGGTTGGGCATCTGACTTTGGGCTGGAGATGTGCTCTCAGGTAGTGTGTTACACATTTGGCATTTGAAATGTTATAACATGACAAAGCTGTAACTTCACGCTGGTCATGCTATACCCCTTAGCTGTAACTTTGTGCTGGTCATGGAATAAAATTGTTTACACATCCATGAAGTTAACAATTTAAATGTTTTCTGATTTGTATGATGTTAATGCCCAATTTCTTGCCTCAATTGTTCCTTCAGATGTTTTTTTCCTCTTGAAGTTCAACAATTTAATTGTTCGTTGATTTGTTTTTTCCAGGATACACGGCATACAAAAGTGTCACCTGCTGCTGTGTTGGTGAAGAAACTGCATGATCTTGCAGGTTAGTTTAATAGGACTTTTTCCAGAACATATCTTGTCTTTGAACACCTGACGTTTTGATATCATTTTCCGTCAACAGTTCAAAAGAGGGGTTATGTAGACCTGCATGAGATGGTAAGGGAAGATTGTTTACTATGCAACTATGGGTCCACCCTCCCAAAAGATCCAAGTTGTAATTTGCCTTGCAGTTGGACTGAAACAGATCCCTCAACTTTTCTAATACGCGGAGAAACTTATTTAGATGATCGTAAGAAGGTGGATTTCATTAAACCTAAGCTTAAGAATACACCCCACTCAAGTTCAATACGAACTTTCTAACATTACCCATTTTCCGCACGATGTTCTATAGATTAAAGCAAAAGGCACATTGATGCAAATGGTCGGTGCAGATTGGTTGAAATCTGATAAACGAGAAGATGATCTTGGTGGTCGGGAAGGGAGCATTGTTCAGGTTTTTCTAAATATCAATGGCAATTCACATTTGATCCTACATTTTTTAATATAATGGCTCGGTTAACTTCCAAACGGTTTTGAGAATCCAATTCCAAGGTCATCTATGAGGTTGATGTGTATTACCTTTACGCTGTAGAAATATGCTGCAAAGGGTGGGCCGGAGTTCTTCTTCATTGTTCACATACAGGTGAAAATTTAGTCTGTTGTTTTACACATGCTAGAGAAGAAAATTATTGTAAGATTTTTATTTTAACACTAAACACTGTTAGTCCAGGGGCCTAGTTGCTGTATATCAGAACGAAATATGATATACTACCTATGAGGAGATTTTCTACGTGGAAACGAATTTTCGAAACATCTTCCCCTACTACGAATATCCTTAAGTTCCAAGTTTGAATATGGAAAGTATAGGTTCCAAGGTAATCTTTTTACAACGTCGGTATGAGAAGTTAAATCCTCTTAAGGTTATTTATTTTGTCTAAATTGACCCTTCTACCGCTATTAATTCTTTTGAATTTTCAGGGACCGTGGATAGTCAAACAGAGTGTTGGGCGGAAAGCATGCCTTATAGGGCAAGCGTTAGAGGTAAATTATTTCCGCGGGAAGAACTACTTGGAGGTACGTTCCATAATAGTTCATGTTTTTTTAAATTTTGAATAAATGACTATATTGATATAGCAATTAGCGAAGTGACTATATTGTTCCACACTTAATATATAGCATACTCAAGTAGCTTATTCCGGTTAGTTTTGATGATGAGATCAACACATTTTACTTTTACAAATTCAGCTTGGAGTAGATGTTGGGTCGTCGACGGTGGCAAGGGGTGTGGTTGGCCTTGTTCTTGGTTGCCTAAACAGTCTTGTCATTGAAATGGCATTTCTCATTCAGGTAGAAACTGGAAATGTCTTTCTTTTTTTCCTTCAGCAAAAAAAAAAAAACTCATCAATTTGATGTGATACTCTAGTCTAGTCTAGTATGAAGACAACATGAGTTTGGGTTTGAACAGGCCAACACAACAGATGAGCTTCCAGAATGTCTCATCGGAACCTGCCGTCTAAACCATCTGGATGCTTCTAAAGCTGCTCTCTTGAACCATTGACAAAATACATCATATTAAATTCATTGGATTGGATTTCCCTCTAATTGCATTCAAGTAAAGCTGCACAGAAGAAGAAGACACACAACATAACATGGACAGATGGGGTTGCCCACAGAAATCACAGAGCATTTCAACATGTGGGTATTGGCATATATATATTTTGTAAATTGTTGTGAATACACATTTCTTGTACTGGTCTGGGGAGTTTGAGATTTCACAGATTATGAAAGACTGAAAAAAATAAAATAATCTTCAAAATCTTTTTTTATATATACGGAGTATAGAAATGAGACAATGAAGCTTTGAAGGGGTTGGCAGAATGGAAATGAGAATCATGTGGACAACTACTGCCCTATCATTTATTGGTCTCTACTTGTGCTCCTTCTGACTCTTCTGACAGAACGTTTAGTTTTTTTTTTATTATATAAAAATTTACAAACCAGATTTTTTTTGTGTTTTTAATAACTGACAAAGTGGGAGGGGAGATACATGCACCAAAACGATTCACATTTATATTTGCTGATGAAGTGTGGCATTAATTGGTGCACATGAGATGGCATGTGTTGGAGTATAGGGTAGGCCTTATTGATAATGCACAAAAACAAGAAGAGTAAGGGTACCTAGATTTAATTGTTGGATTTCTTATTTGTGTGCATGATAATTAGTTGTCCATTTTCATATTTAGGAGTAAATATTGTGGTGAATTATCTAAAATAGTCATTAGATAACATTTTTATCATTGACTTCTATTAATCTTAAACTTGCTTAAGTGGCTTAATGTGTAGGTTTTTTCACTAGATTTATTTATTATTTCACTCAATCTCTTCAACTGTGATATATTTTAAAATCTAAACTAATATAGATAAAGGGAGTATGCTACTTCCTCCGTCCTAATTTATAGTGCATGTTCACTATTCACAGAATCAAACTTTATTAACTTTCTTTATCTATTTTCATTAGCAATTTGAGAAAATAAAATACTATCGTCACTATTAGTTTTGTAGATCTTTTGATATAGTATTTTAATATGTAGTTTTTATTTTTTAATTATATATCATTTGTCATATAAAATAATTTGAAAATAATTCCAATCAAACATCGTAAAGCGAAACAGAGACTATAAATTGGGACGCAGGGAGTACGTATTATTTATTTTTCTATATTGAAAATATCAGGGTCTTCTCAAACATTTTTTGGGCTAGAGCAAAAATTAAAATGTTTTTAAAGAATAAAAATGTATTATGTGACAATATAAAATTCAACGACATTGTCAAGCCTAATACTCCCTCCGTCCCATTTTAAATTGCCTGTTTGCCTTTTTTCTCCGTCCCAAAATAAATTGTCTGTTAGTTGTTTTCATAAACTATTAAAAATAAAATACCTAAACTACCCTTAAAATAAGTCATTTTTTTTCACATTATCTTCTCATTCATCATTACCCCTTATAAAAAGTAATGTCAATTTTGAAAAATCAACTCTATTTTTTATTTTCCTTAAATATGCCCAAAAGTCAAAACGGGCGATTTAAATTGGGACGGAGGGAGTATTAATTAGTTTATCAATATAACCTGCTTATTTTTATAAAAAGACTATGACTTAAAATTAGAGTTAATAAATATAGATCTACATAAATTTAAAAATTTTAATTAAAAAATCAAATTATAAAGCAAATTATAGACTCAGAAAAGATAAATCTCATCATTAACCTAATAAAAAAATAAAATCAAATTAACTTAATAAAAGCTAAAAATGATATGATATCATAATTTTGATTATGAAAATGATGGAAGGATGAGTGAAGTCCATTGACCATTAGAGCAATGGAAATGCCCATGGCGCCAGGGGCGCCATCGGGCGTTTAACGCCTCCTCAATGTTTAACACTGCCACCCTTTGGCGATACTTCGGCGTCATCCCAGCTGCGTAAAATGTTTAACGCATGCTGTGCATTGATCCCCTCCAACGGCTATTTTAGCTGTTACACCGTAAAAAAACCTTTAATTTAATCTTTTTTTTATAAATATCAAACCCCAATCTTCAATCTTCTTCACATCTTTGTTCAATCTTCAATTTCATCCACACACATTCTTCAATCTTCATCAATTTTTTTTTAATTTTTGTTAACATGAATTCCTCTGGTTCTTCTCCTGGCGGTCTCGAGCTAAACGAATACGAGATGTGGCTCTTTCGAGCATACAGGAGTAATCAGTCGTTGTTGGAAGCGTACGTGAATACCCCGTTGTTGTTCGAAACGCAAAAATCAGTGAACCTCAATGACCAGGAGTCGGTTCCGGAAGCAATTACACCAACGGGAACCAAAAAAAGTGCACGCCTGAAGAGTTACAAAGCAAAAGGCGATAAACCGATGACCGAGGCGGCACAATCAATCCAAAAGTGGATGCCGGAGGAAGAATCCTTGTTGGCATCGGCTTGGGTTGACGTCTCTGAGCATTCTATTGTTGATAAAATTTATATGTTTTCTAATATATTTGTGTTCTTATTTATACATTTGTGTTAAAAAAATTTTTGTTCCATTATATACTTTTAAAACGTTCAGAGAAACGAAGGATGCGATGTGGGACCGAATCGAGGAGAAGTTCTTTGCGGCGATGAGCAAGGACGCCTCGTACCGTACCCGAGACCAACTCACTTTCAAATGGGGCCACATCAATTGTAAAGTTCAAAACTTTATCGGAGTTTATGAGGAATGCTCTCGGTCTCGGAAGAGCGGGACGAACGATGCCGATGTTCTCTGGCTTTCCACGGCCCAATATCAAGACGACGGGCACCAAGGCAAGGTGCACATCGATCTTTGGAGAATTTTAAGTTGTTCACCGAAATGACAACAACTCAACAATCCAGAGGCCAAATCCTCAAAGAAAAGATCCTTCGCCGAGTCGAGGTTGAGTTCAATGACACTATCGATTCGTCCGAACAAAGGCCTCCCTTCGATAAACATGATTCTGATGACGAGGACCCCATTCCACGGCCGATCAGAAGAAAGAAGGAAAATCTATTGCCTCGGGTTCTGGAGGATCCAGCTCTGTTTCTTCTCACGACGATATCGGTCGGGTAATGATTGAACAACTTTAAGGGTTCAATATTAGAGAAGAAGAGAGGAAGAAACGAAGGCAATAGAAGGAAGAGATCTAAATAATGGAAACCGACCTTGATAAGTTATTGGCTTCAAACGTATGCTATTCGAGAAAAGACAAAAAGAGATCAAGGCTAAAGATAATTTGCCTTAGTTTTGTTATTAATGTATTTTTTATTAAAAGTTATTTTTTATTGAATCTAACTTTTATGAATTATTGTCTTTTTAATTTTTTATTTAATGAATGTAATTTTTTTAATGAATTATTCTTGTTTCAATTTAATTAAATAATTAAATAATTAAATTTTATTAATTTATTTTTAGAAGATGTGTATTTAAAATATAAAAAATAAAGGTTTGAAGCCCCAGAGTTTCAAACCCATTTCGAGTGAATCTGTGAGGTAAGTTAAAGCTGATGCGGCAGAGACAGAAAGTTTGAAACCCACGGGCTTCACGAGTGTTACTAATGCTCTTATGTTCAAAACCAATAGAAGAATTAGAATGGAAGGCTCTAGCATAGAGACGCTACCAATAACATTGCAACTAGGGGTGGGCACGAATCCTGACGGTCCAAATTTTAGGTTCTCCCACGTCTTGGCCCGTTATATATAAACGGTCCGGAACGGTTCGGATTATAATCTTATCCCGGTTTGTCCCATAAAATTTGGGATTGGAATAAACCGGGATGTATTCGGGTCGTCCTACTTTGTCCTAATCGCAAATATAAAAAGGGAGAGAGGGTGAGATTTCATTCAAAAAAAAGAAACATCTAGCCATCCAATAAAAAACAATGAGTGGAACGGGTCCAAATAAATTTCAAGCCCATGAAGTTAACTTCATTAAACAATTAATTAATTAAAGAATGAGTGTATTTGAATTTTGGACTAGAATTAGTATTATATATTAGTAGAGTAGATGAAACGGGACAAACGGGACGGATTGCTATAAATTTAAGCTGTCCCGCTCATGTCCCATTTGATATTGGGAGGGAAGGGTCCGGGATTTTTCGAAACGGTCCAACGGGAACAGATTTCACGCCCACCCCTAATTGCAACAGGTAGTGATGTAAGCAAATCAAACAATTTTAACTCCATTCGTGATTCATATTCGAATATAATGATTCGAATGTACATTATTCAAATACAAATTTAAATTCAAATACGAGTTTTGATTTAAATATTTAAAAAATACAAATACAAATAGAGTTATATTCGATTCGATTGATATTTGAATATACACACACAGAGACACACAAACACCATTTGTTCAAAACAAGTAGTCTAGAAAACTTATACTACCTCCGTCCCAAAGTATTTATTTAGTTTTGACCTTTTGAGTCAATCATTTTCAACCTTTGACCTATAATTAAATAAAATATATATTGTATATTTATTATATAAATTAATATTTTCAAAATACTTTATATAATAAATCTAATAAAACTATTTTTGTATCAATATCTACTATCATGATTATTTAATTTAGGACCAAAGATTATAAATGTTAACCGAAAAAAATAAAAAATGGACAAATATCCCAAGACGGAGGGTGTATAGAATAATGAACATTTAAATAACTAAAATTTGGTCAAATTAACGTAACATAAAAATCTAAAGTATATGACTTTCAGTTGTTATACTTTGCATTATATAGATAAACAATAACTTGTGTAAGATTGTGTAAAGATTTAGATGTACTATAAAAAATAGTGTAAGTTAAATTATTAAAAAACGTCCATTTAAATTATAGTTGATGAAATATGGAAAATTCTAATTATAGAATTTAGAGTTTGTTTTATTTAATTTATATTTTTTTTTACTTATTACTTACTCCATCCGTTCTAAAATAGTACTCATAGTTTGACTATACACGATATTTTAAAAAAAGTGAAATTTTATGGTTAAAAATGATACAGAAGAGAGAAAAAAGATGAGTCGCAAAAAGTTTTTTAAAAAAAGAAAGTGAAAGATTAATTTGGGACGATCCAAAAAAATAAGGAGAATCAATTTTGAACGCAAGGAGTATTACTATTGGAATTAGATTAGAATTTTTTTTAAATATAAATACAATCAAACCAAAATTTAATCAAAACTAATCAGAACTAAATAGAAAGTTAGAGAGGACACTCTTAAGGGGTAAATTTCACCAATGGTACCTGAACTTTAGCTGGAATTTTGAAGTGGTACCTGAACTTCAAATCTTTTCACAAAAATCCCTGAACTTACACAATCCTTTCACTAATGAGCCATTAGCCCGTTTCTAGGTTAACTTCCGGTCATTAGGGCCAAATTCGAATTTTATATATTTTAAAATTTTCAACTTGACCCCATTTCTTCTTTTCTTTTCTTCTAGGCCCCGCCGCCGCCGCCCGCCGGTCAAAGTCGCCGGAAAATGAAAAGAAATATAAAATTCGAATTTTAGGGTTTTCCGGCCAACTCCGGCGAAAACGCCGGTCATTGGTGCCCGCCGGAGCGTTTTCCGGCCAACTCCGGCGAAATTGACGGCGGGCATCCACTCCAATGCGTTCGTGGCATCCGGGCGACCTCCAAGGACACCTCAATTGCAAGATTTGATGACGATTTGCAAAACCCCCAATTTTAGACCCAATTTCGAATTTTAGGGTTTTTCGAGTAGAAAAATTCAGATTCGAGAAGTTACAGGCCAAATTAGACAAAATGGTTTGGATATTATTGATCCTCGTCTCAAGACGAAGAGAATGACATTGGTCCCGCCGGAATCGGAAAAAGTTCATTTTCCGGCGACTTTGACCGGCGGGCGGCGGCGGCGGGGCCTAGAAGAAAAGAAAAGAAGAAATGGGGTCAAATTGAAAATTTTAAAANAAACCCCCAATTTTGGACCCAATTTCGAATTTTAGGGTTTTTCGAGTAGAAAAATTCAGATTCGAGAAGTTACAGGCCAAATTAGACAAAATGGTTTGGATATTATTGATCCTCGTCTCAAGACGAAGAGAATGACATTGGTCCCGCCGGAATCGGAAAAAGTTCATTTTCCGGCGACTTTGACCGGCGGGCGGCGGCGGCGGGGCCTAGAAGAAAAGAAAAGAAGAAATGGGGTCAAGTTGAAAATTTTAAAATATATAAAATTCGAATTTGGCCCTAATGACCGGAAGTTAACCTAGAAACGGGCTAATGGCTCATTAGTGAAAGGATTGTGTAAGTTCAGGGATTTTTGTGAAAGGATTTGAAGTTGAGGTACCACTTCGAAATTCCAGCTAAAGTTCAGGTACCATTATTGAAATTTACCCCACTCTTAAGCTAAAACTTCATACTCTCCCTACTTTATACCGAAACTGAACTATCCAAACAAGGCATAGAGTACTGTTCTCTTTCACGCACTTCTTTCTTTTTTCCCCGCGATTTGCTACGTTTTCTCACCGTCGTCATCAGATGGCGCTGCAAATTGCTATGTGACCTAAGATCAAAGAAAGAAAAAAGAATTTGTAAAATGTCTTAATATAGTAACCTGCAGAACCGAAATACCTCGAAAAAGGCGATTTCCGTTTCATATTTAATTATTATATTTTTATTTTCTATATTCCCAGTTCTTAACCCTCCTGAATTATACCCATCTTTCTGAATTTTTCCTCTTTTCTTGAGGCGTTTCTTAATCCCTGTTTCGCTGGTGAGGCGGGGATGAGGTAAAAATCTTTAATTTTCAGCGCTAATTAATTGATCAGCTACTTTTCTTTCGCTTGCTTCTTCTCAATTGCAGAAATTAGGGATTTTTGTTTAATTTTATTTTATATTGTAATTATATGGATATTCTCTAAGGACATGCTATAATTGGTTGTCCTTTTCACTGCTGGGTTCTTTCTTGTTCTTGGAAAGGGACCATTTACAGCTGTTGTTCAATGTTTTTTTGACAAGGTGTGTTCTTTACCGCGATTAGGATCAACTCACAATTGTGGATCAAAAGGCTGTGAGACAAATTCCGGTCGGATTACACACCTCTAATTGGGTTTGAACTGACTGATAATTTATGTAATCCCCCCTCATGACATCTCTTTCAATTCCTTATAGTATTTTGATGCTCCCCATATTAATAATAATTTGGCTTTGTTTGGGAGCAACATTAGCGCTTTGGAGAAAATTTTAGTGGTGTAGATTAGTTCTAAAAACACTAACACTAAAGGCTACCATTAGATAGCATTTTCAAGACGCTATTGTTGTTTCCAAACAGGGCCTATAACACTTGGGATTGCATTTATAGACCTCTTAGGATGAGTGACCTATGATCTTATAAGTTTTTACATTTTTGTATTGGAAAATTTGACGCCGAGAATACCACGTTTTGCCTATTTTAAGCTAATACTCCATCGTCTAGAATTTAGGATCCGCATTTGATCGAACAGATTATTAAGAAAATTGAAGTTGAGTGGTTGAGAATTATACAAAGAAAAGATAGTTTCTTTAAAAGGAAAGAGAACCCTTATTTTGGGACAAACAAAAAATGTGGATTTTTTTTCTTTTTGTGGACGGAGGGAGTAATGCTAGGTTTTGTATTTTCCACCAATAATCTCAAGTTTGCTTTGTTGTTCTCTACTTCACCGGTAGTGAGTTTTCAAGCGAGATTGTGTTGTCAAGCGTATGAGATTATGTTGGTTCTTTTAGTCCTTGTCATCTCCTTCCTTTTACTGTGTGAGAACCATCTCATCTTAAGACTCACCACTAGTGAAGAAGTGACCATTAACATCTACACATAGCAAGTTTTGGATTATTGGTGTTATGGTGTAAAATGAGATAACCTTGAGATTGTTTGCGTCAAATTTTCCTCTTACATTTTATAGGCGTATGTCTTGATAAAAATCTGAACAATCATATTCATTGCATTGTGATTTTCAAGCCACATATATATACCATCATTTTTTTGTGGAAGGAAATGTCCCTTTTTACCAAACGTGTTCGTTCAAGTGTAATAACCCTTTTTTTTGGAAAGGTACTGAATTCCGTGCACCAATATGTGAAAATATTTATTAAAATTTTTCTTCCAGTTTTTTTAATTTATGAATATTCCTTCTTAGCTTTTGAAGACATCTAATCTGGTCAATCATATCATCCACTTTATGCAGTCATAATATGAGTTTTAATGGTCTCTTGTGTTTGTATTGCAGATGATGAATATGTTTGGACCTGGATATTGGGATGGGATCGCCAATGGAGCAAGTGGCCATGACAAGTTTCACGACTTGCTCAGTTTTCTGGATTTTCCAATGGAGAGTTTGGAGGGAGAAGACTCTGTTGAAGGTTGGGATTCTATCCCTTCTGATGATTCGTTACTACTAGACTTGCATCCTTTTCCCCACCCATATGCTTGCAATGGTTCATTGGATGCAGTGGTCAAGTTAGAGGCTTCTGTAAGTTTCTCAAACTTTAAATCTTGCATTTTGCTTTGCACAGTGCGTTGCGCCAGATTCGTGCATTAATTTGATTATCATATTGGGAATTTATTGATTTAAATGCTCATCCAATGAAGAACATTTTTTTGTTTTAATTAATACTGGGTAGTATAGGTGATGGAGGATGTACATCCTCCTTATTGGGCCGGAGCATGGGTAGGCCCAAGAGATATGTACCGGAACGGCAAGCCCAGGGTCTTGTGGTCGCTTCCTCCCAAATTATCAACATGCAAACCACTACCTACTATGCAATAATTGCAAAGGTCATTACCCACATTGCGACAATCGTGGCATGACTTGTAATGGATCCAAAATTTAAAGAAATAGAGTACTCTTGTGTGCATTTCTCTCTCCAACTTTTACTCTCTCTTTACATTCATATCTTGTTCATTCTCTTCTGACTTTTGAGTCGGATTGTTTGGTGGGGTTATATTTCATCAATAGGGAAATAAAGTTGTGTTGTTGTTTACCGTGTTCACATTTGATGATAAAGAGTGCATGATCCTAACAACTAGTTCCTGAGTCAAGGTTTGGTAGATTGTTGTGATTTTTATACATCATGTGTGAAATAAATGTAGGACTTCAGGCGCTACCAACTCTTCTAAAACCAATTAGTGTTAGAAGAGGCGCATTCCCTAGCTATATAGTGCATTCAACAAACAAGCGCCCACGACATTCGATTGTGACATGGTCCACATAGCCTCCGCCACAGGATAATTGCTGCACACATGGCCAACAATAAAGTGACTCCAATATCTGGAATCACTTTTGACAAAGTGGCAATCTTTCCCATCCGAAAGGAGTGAAAGGCCAAGGGCGGCGTAACATACCGTATTAAGGTTGGGTAGTTAAAGTGGAAGGCTGCCGCTATGTGACAAGAAAATTTCATTCGACGAACTGTGTTCCATGGGCTAGAGCGGTGGAGCTGGATGATATTTGAACCTGACGTGGTTAAGACTGGGTTGAACTCCACTTAATACAAGTACACCATGATAAGTTGAGCATTAAGGCATTATTTGATAGACTTAGCCTGGCCTAGAAATTCAGGCATTAGAAACAACAACATTATAAAGACTCTTGATGTTGGTCATCTACAAAGCTTTGGCCTTTTTCCCAAACATGTGAACATGTTTTGCATGTTTTGAGAACACCATACAGTTTCGGTTACATTGATTGCCAAAGAGAATTACATTGTAGATAATCAGGTTTTCCCCAATCAGTTGTTTTCTCTTTGTTCTCATCTGCCGCTTCGGTGGGTTTTTCATTGACACCAAATCTCTGCATAAGTTGACTATTCGTACAAGTTTGTCCGAGGTAATTATAACAAATGAACTGTAGGTAGAGTCCGGAGTAGCCATAGCTGATCTGGGAAGAGTCCCATGGCCCATATTCTAGTGTCAAGAGCATGCATCATATGGTCGCCATATGGTGTGATTGGTTTTGTGAGATGTGTCAAGAGTATTAAGTATACCCTTCCCTTAAGTCCATTACTGTACAGTGCTCCATCTCAGTCATATTATAAGGCATTTCTATCAATGTAATCAACATCCTTGAAGCCTCAAGATTGTTAGTTTCGGGTAAATAATGAATTAAATCAAAGTAGCACAATAACCTATCTTTGCTTATTATGTTTATTTCAGCAGCTCTGCTTCTTTTTTGAACAGAAACTTTAGCAGTCAAAATTTTCATTAGTTGTATCTCTGTTGTTTGTGATTCAACCGCAAAAGGTGGACAGAATCTCCCAGCAAAATCAGGTGCTTAATTATGGCGAAAACCCTTCTGGTGCTGCAGCAGCCCTTCTCACAAAGACATCAGATAAAGATATCTTGTCCATAAAACCTGACTTTATCGTCCCTGTACGTAAGCGGTCCAAGCGCACCCGTTCCCCGAATGTCAATCCATGGCTTTTGATGTCGCCCATCCTTTCTACTAATACAACTCCATCCAAAAGCACTCCTGGTACGCTTCAATTCCAGATATTGATTTCGCTACTTGCACACCACTTGGTGTCCACCAAGTTTTACACCAGTACTTTGCACTGGCACAAAATGCCAGTTCAAAAATTTGTGATCGCACTGGCACAAATGCCAGTGTGTGCCATCAGTGTTCTTGTGTGCAAAGCATTGTTGTACAACTTGGTGTGGTGTACACGTAGCATGGTTCTTGCTATTTTCAAGGAAAACAAATGCCAAGGAAATATAATTTCCTTTGTTTGATTTATATTGAAAATGCTAAATGATACGTAGTATACTACATATATAAATAAAAATACACCTACCCCCCTCACAAACCCTCTTTCCCTTGCAAATGACGAAATGCTACTATTTTGGCATTTCCACTCTCCAGGGGTTAGACGTAGGGCTCACTCTGGGGGCCTAACAATTTATCTTTCACATGTACATTGATTTCATAGTATTCAGGCAATAGATTTCATGCCAAAATTTCCTTTATTTTGTTCCGCCAGTATTTACCTGGGTCCAAACAAACCCTTCAACTCCCGAAAAGAAGAGACGAAGAGAGCCGGCGCAGAAGTCAGTTCCCAGCCCGCAGGAGAATGGCTGGGTTAAACGATGCATGCATTGTGAAATTACAAAGACGCCCCAGTGGAGGGAGGGACCGTTGGGTCCAAAAACTCTGTGCAATGCTTGTGGGGTCCGTTACCGTTCCGGACGGTTGTTTCCCGAGTATCGACCGGCTGCTAGTCCGACGTTTGTTCCGTCCGTGCACTCAAACCTTCACAGGGAAGTCATTAGAAAGAGAGCAAAAACAGTCCACAGAGAAAACCAAGTTCAGCATGGCATTGGTGAATGACACCTCCAATAATGTTATGCCCTGTCTTTGCCGGCATTGTCATGAGGTATGTTTGTTTCGTCTCATATAGTTTTAAACCTGAAAAAAAAAAAAACAATAAAGTAAATTGTGTAATGGTATCATTCTCAGTGTTTGTTTTTATTGTAATTGTTGCATTTTTTTATTGATGTAACCCTAGATTTGGTAGCAGGACAATTCTTTTTTTTTAGTGTAATTGAAACCCAATTTTTTAATACCGGACTCTGTTAAGTATATTCAGTCATATTCCTAGGAATTGAACTTCCCAAACTTTTAAAATGATGTATTAGTTATATATACTCCATCGGTCCGGAAATTAACAGCCTATGAACTATTCATACTATTTATTTTATAATATAATATAACAATGCCTCATCTTGTTTTGCAGAACGTTTAATACAGTTTTCAAATATATAAATTTTACTTCGTAATTTTTACCCTTACAAAACTCGTAAATAGGAAATTCATTTTTGGATGGAGGGAGTACTTTATTAACTTCTATAGCTTTTTATATGCAAGATTGTGTTAAGTACATGTAAATTATATGTAGTGACTATTTTAGCAACTTGTGCAGTGTTAAGCTTTAGCTTTGAAAATTCTACATAGCGATAGTATTATGCTAGAGTTATTAAAAATCCTAAAGTTAATTGAAGCGAGGTAGTTTTAGAACTTGAGGTTTCTAGACTTTTTCATGTTAGCTTTTGTTGAAGTTGAACAATACATTTAGGGTACGTTTGGTATATGGAATTGACAAAACTGGAATTGAATCGAGAATTTAAATTCTATTAAATTGATTTAGATGAAATTGAACTCTCCAATTGTAATTCATTTTTTACACTACAAATTTTAAATTCACGTTTTTGTACTATCAAACAGCATAATTAGAAATATTATCTCAAATTTCAATTCCATAATTTAAATTTCGTGTACCAAACGGAGCTAGTGGGGCAGCCCAGCTCATATTGTTGCCTTGTCCTTTGTTCAGGCACCTATGTCGCCCTTGGCCCAAATCTATTTAGTTTGGCCCATAGGTCAGCCTTCCTATTCGCATCTAAAGGTATTTTTTATGCGGGTGTTTATCGACTTATTATTGATAAATAATTAGTTATTTAATGTAGTTTTTTTGTAAGAAAGCTTAAATGAGAAATGAGTTATTTTGAAACATCCATAGAAGGTTATAGATAGTTTTGCAACTAATTTGGCCAAAATGGAGAAACGATATTGGCTTAAAATTAAGTAAGTAAAACTAAATTATTTTTTTACTTAGAAGCTACCTTATAAGTATTGAAAAAAACATCATTAACTGACTTTATGTTAAAATGACTTATAAGAAGTTTTGATCAACTTACAACACACTATGAAGGTGCTTCTCTGCATATATAAATTAGTCAAAATTATTTATAAGTTTTTTTTAAGTGATGGATTGCTAATATTTTTCTCTCTGACTATTGGACAGTCCAGGGTCCAAATATCAATGGTCTGGACTTTGCACCAGTAAAGAATAGTAATATAAGAGTAAATAAATAACAAATATGGATTTCATACAGTAAATGGACTCAAACCGATGTCCTCTTCTCTAAATTATCCGTCTTAGGATTGGAATATTTGCAATGACACCGGGATATTCTTTTATTACTTACTACTTAGTACGTAGTATATCACTTTCTCTCCCTTCGTTACATGATGCCTTCTCAATGGCCAAGACGCTTCCACTTATAGGAGGTCTTTCCAACCACCATCCTATCAATATATTTTTTGATGGAGTATGACTGGGGAAATCCTATTCTCCTCCCAAGATGGTTCCACTCACTGACTCACTCTAGGTTGTTGGCTTAGGGATAAAATATGTCACTTGACATATATTCCATATCCCTACTATCTCAAATCATGTTAGGAGGACCTTTGTCCACTTCTTCAGGGAGACGTTGTCCTAATC
Organism: Cuscuta campestris; assembly: GCA_900332095.2. NCBI lineage: Eukaryota > Viridiplantae > Streptophyta > Magnoliopsida > Solanales > Convolvulaceae > Cuscuta > Cuscuta campestris. Next base: position 1,344,897 of record OOIL02006049.1, read on the forward strand.
TTTAAGAGTGGGTCGTGCTAGCCTCTTGACCCGTCTCTTTCTCTGGCTAGAGCTTTATTTTTGCTCTCGTCCAATCTTTCTAATTCTTTGGAAGCCTTCTAAGCTCAATCCCTTCGTTATATGGACCCGATCAAGGTTGGACCCACCATTGCCTTCCTTTTCTCAGACGGGTAGTCTCCCAATCTCATGGACCCTTAGCTGGGCTTTTCATGCACAACTTGGGTTCAGCTCGTGTTTTTTATTCTGATGGGCCAGCTTTCCATCATTAACTTACAATTATTTTGATAACGTATTTCTATGTGCTTATAAACCAACTCATTAGTTACTTATGAGTTAAAAAATAAGTAGATTTTTGGTGCTTACTTTTGAGCTATTCTTCTTCGTTCTCTTTCGACCAAGTAAAAAGCAAAGTTGCCCCTGTATTCCAAAATAACTTCCTCCAACACCATTGCCACATCAATGTAGCTGGCGCCACAATAATTATTGCCACCGTACCTCTGTCACTATTGCTGCATGCCACAATTACTGTCACCACTATCGAAATTGATAGGCCGCCGCTTATTTGCTTCAGCGTTGTCATTTTACGTTTATTTAACCAAAAAATGAGTTTGTCATCTGCTCACAATTCTTACTTACACACAATACAAGGTCTGATGGATCGAAGAAAAAGGCAACAACAAGAACAATAACAACAATCTAGTTTGATCTCATGAGAGTATGGTCTAAGTAAGATGTGTGTACACAAACTTTGTCCCTATTAAAAAAGTGAGACTGTTTCCAAGAGACTCCCGATTCAAATAGCATATATAAAAATATGATAACAAAGAGTATATATAGAAGAGATAGTAAAAGAACAAACAAATAAAACAAGGTAAAAAATAGCTAGTAGAGAGCACCAAACATACCAGCACACAACAAGAGGAGAAACTACCATTAGTCCAAAGTGCTTATCCAGTTACCTCTATCTTAGCACTCCAAACACTTCTATGTAAAGTAATATCTTCCGTAAAAAATCATGTCTTTTTCCATCTCTTTATAATTTTCTATAACTTAGCGACTGTTTAGAATTAAAGCCAGTTTACATATATACTTCAATTGCTTGTTTGTTATTTATAATTTCATTGCTTATTTTGCATTAACTTATAAATTCAAAACTTTTTAAGCACTAACACAGAAAAACATCTCTCAATATCTAGAATAAGTCTCACTAGTCCGTTGACATTGGACTAGATCCGATCAAAGTATGAGTCATACTAGGCCAAGGCGTTAGATTCAGAGTATTTGTTAGACTCGAGCCTGATTCAGTGATTCGTACAACGGGCCTAATTATTGCAACCCAAGCCCGACCCTTATAGTACCTGATGGTTTTAAGTTGGCCGACCCACAATAAGTACTAAAGTGAATTTAATTTCTTCATTCTTAAAAGCAATAACTCTCCTAAAAAAACCCGAATGTATTTTTAATATCTTCTTTTATCTTCGTTTTCTTTCCTAAACGAATAAAGGAGTGCAGTAGTGTGAAAGAAAAAAGAGATTAAGGGGATGTTTGTTTTTTCTGCAGGAAAAGGTCTACAGTCTGCACATCTGCAAGAGAAGTGGTGGACCGAAGGTCTGCGGTCTGCAAGAAGAAGACTGTTTGTTTTTTAATGTCTGTAGACTGCTATATAAATTAATGATGGTAGTGTACGGTGGTGGTATATGGACGATTGTGGTGGTGGTATATGGACGATTGTGGTGGTG